>JBAMBM010000465.1:0-61960 GCA_037043425.1 Hirtodrosophila duncani
CACAGTGCGCTTTTCGTACTGCTACGATATAATACCTTTGCCATCACAATCCTTAAAAAACTCAATTTCCACACACTGCCAACACCAATATTCTTCTAAAAAATATTAATATAGTTTCATTTATTTACTACGATTGAAAATTTATTACATTTTATCTGATATTTTGCACGTATATTTCCCGCTTTTCTATCTGTCAGTGATGCTAAAACATATGTTCAAAAATTCGAACATAGGAAAAAATGGATGTTTGAAAAAATTTGAGCGACATTGATGTTTTCTCCAGCACTAGGTTCAACAATGAATTAAGCTTTCTTCTTTGAAACGCTAAACCTAAAAGCCTTCGTTTTTATATAACCAACGGGTGCTTGTAAGCATCACAAACACAAAAATATTGTTTCTTTATTTCATTTCCCTATTCCATTTCAAAATAATTATAACAAATTTTCAAAAAAAATTGTAAAATCATCTGTTTATTTTACTCTTAAATCATAGATTATAGGCACGATTTGCTGCTTCCTGCATTAATTACAACCGCCGATGGCTCCATGTGATCAACATATTTCATTCAGGATATGCATACCTGCATTTTGTACATTTCCTTATGCATTTTTGACTGGCTTTGAGTATGACGGCAACAGATGTGTTAAAGTAATTGGTAAAAGAAGTTAATTGCATGTGACAAGCAACGTTAATAATTAGGAGCCGTGTAAATTGGGATGCTGGCCATTAGAGTTCTGTAGAGCCTTGGCCACTTCGTCGTGCAGCGTACTCGGTGGCTCCGAGACGATGTCGGTGTGCATCGAAAGGTACTTTAATTTGTTTGTCACAGCTGAAGCGATAAACGTTCGTTAAGTATAGGTAAACTCAGTGGGTAGAATCAGCTTACCTGGCCTCAGGTCTATTAAAGAGCAATGCTGATCGACCCATAGAAAGGCGGTGCGACGCAGCTCATCCAAACTGGCGCTTGATACGGTTGAGGTGTATGAGGCCAATAACGGTTCCAGTATTAAACCGAGCTGGAAAGTTGCCGATCATAATTAAAGATTATTAATGAATATTAAGAACTTTTAACCAAAAAAAAAGGAAGACAATCTTCGGATACCCGAAGCATAAATACCTTTTCATAAATGTATACTATATATGTTTCACATATCTAGAATTATGGTAGCGCTTTTTCATGTGAAGTATTTGACAGTCCAAGAGTATAACGGTCGAAAAAGTGATGGTCGATGAAATTGTAGTAGCGAATACTTAGTATATATGCTTATTGCTAAAGGCCAGTATTTTAGAGTATTTTAGGGTATTTTAGATCCTTGGACCTCAATACTGTCAAAACATTGATTTTATAGCGTAATGTACTTTACCGAAGAATTAAAAGTGGCGGATGGTTTGGGTGGTTTTCATACTCGTACTGTAGTATTCGGGCAAATGTATGTAACAGGCAAAAGGAAGCGTTTTCGACCTTACATATTCTTGATCAGCGTCAACAGCCGAGTCGATCTAGCCATGTCCGTCTGTCCGTCCGTATGAACCCCTAGATCTCGGAGACTATAAGAGCTAGAGTTACCAAAGTTGGTATGTAGGGTCCCCTTGTGGGGCGTCAAATCAAGTTTGTTTTAAGATTTTGAACCGGGCCTCCCACCCCCGCAAACCGTAAAAAACGTTATCTTCAAAAACAACTATATCTCGAAGACAATAAGAGCTAGGGTCACCAGATTTGGTATGTAGACTCCCCTTGTGGACCGTCAGAATGACTTTTTTCCCAATTTTTTCAAGATCCCGCCCGACCCTCAAATCGATAAAAACCTTATATCTCCCACAAATCTTAACGCATTTGGTTGAATCTCTGTTTCTGCCGAATTTCAAAGCACCCCACAAAAAAAAAAAATCAAAAAGTGTTACATAAGAGTGTGTTGAATATAAAATAAATAAAAAGCACGAGTTTCTTATAGTCAGAATATCGACTATAGCGTTCTTACTTGTTTCTAATATATTAATATCAGGGAGAAGAAGGAATGCGTCTTAAGCTTGTTCAGGAGATAAAGTAAAAGAGATTATTATATTTAGAGCGCAAAACATGAAAAGGTTCTTGCAAGACATACTTTGAGTTAGTTTCTAGTAGTTTTACGAGGGACAGAAAAATGAATTAGGCTCATCAAAGTCGGAAAGTCAAATAATCGACTTTGACCGTTTATCTTTACCGTTAATCAGCCTATATATAAATAAAGCATTAAACATAATTCTACAGATTTTTTAGTATGGAAAGTTAATTAAAAAAGCCTAGTTGAATATGAAGGCAGATGGCTATTTAATGTTTCAGCTCCTCTTCTTCTTTTTAACTCTTCTAGCCATATATAAACCCGCGTCCTTGTAAGCTTTGATTTGACCTTTTTCCATCACACTACGATCCAAAAGTCTTTTTTTTTGCATATAGTCGAAAAATTTAGTTACAGACTTCAAACTTCGCAAATTTTCTTGTTATGGCATTAATAGTATGTAAAATTTTTTGTGCGACTACGCCTCCCATAATAACTAACTAGTATTAGTATTAGTATAAATGAATTCAGCCAAAATAGTTTGATTCAGAAAAATCAGAAAACTGTTTGACAACATTGCAATTTAATTAATCGTTGTGCAGTATGATCCAAAAGGTTTTGTAATGACACCTGAGCAGTAGTTTCCTTTACTTTTATATGCGCCGGCACTGTAATTTAGCTGTTATTCAAAAGTCTAGTGTTTACATATTGCTTTTTATTTAGAGAATTTTTGCATGAGGTAAGCTAAGACGTCATCTGGTATGTGGAATCGGTTTTCCATTTGAAGTTGTTTTCTCATTTCTGTTGGGTATCACGTTTTGTTATCGTTTTTTTTACGAACGAAGGCCATGTCCATCTAACATTCTTTCTTAGCAGCAACTACTGTAGCATGCATAAGAAGATTTGCGTTGTTATCATTTTCATTTGCAAGCTCCGACGCCAGTATCTTTTTTAATTTCATTCCTGCATTTGTGTAAGATAAGGTTGACCGTAACATACGTTGTGGTGTCTTACAATATTCCTTAATCGTAATTGATATTTTAGACGACAGTCATTTAGTATGTTTGGGCAATTTTCCAATTTTTTTTTACATTTCGGACGATTTCTTTTCATGAAGGATTCAAAATTACTAATTTTTTTATATTTCTTTTTTTATCACAATCCAGGTGGTATTTGTTAATTTTGCTGTAAATCTAATCTGATACAGATTTTATTTTTCGATAATTTGCTGCGCCAAATGTCGATAAGCTCGCTATGACAAAACTCGAACTCAGGAAACTACAAGAGTAAGAGTATATTACAGTCGGAATATGGACTATAGCGTTCTTATTTGTATTTATTTGGAATTGAACTTAAAAAATTTTTAATTTTCAAATTTTGTTTAATTCGAAAAAAAAAACAAAAGAAAATCCGGTATATTAAG
This sequence comes from Hirtodrosophila duncani, assembly GCA_037043425.1. Taxonomy (NCBI): domain Eukaryota; kingdom Metazoa; phylum Arthropoda; class Insecta; order Diptera; family Drosophilidae; genus Hirtodrosophila; species Hirtodrosophila duncani. Next base: position 3,460 of record JBAMBM010000465.1, read on the forward strand.
AGTTCATTCCGAATTAATTATATGGGAGCTATATGATATCGTGATCTGATCCGGATCAACTTTGATCAGTTCAATCGATCGGTTCAATTTGGATAAAAAACAATCAATTTTTCTGTATTAAGAGTTCTTTTCAAATCGGTTGGTTATATAGGAGCTATATGATATAGCTGTCCGATCTGAACGATTTTGACATATGAGCAGTTGCTGTAAGCTATGGTAAAAATTTCAACTCGATGGCTCGAGCACTGAGATAGAAACAGACAGACATGGCTAAATCGGCTCGGCTTGTCATGCTGATCAAGATCAAGGATATGCTTTTTTCTATGCATTACAAATATCGCGACAAATTTAAAATACCTTCTGCAAGGGTATAACATATTTAATATACACTTGCACCATAGGTACAGGGTATAAATACGCGTCCTATAGGTTTTAAGTTCATCGAGCTCCTCACTGAGATGAAATAAGCTTTAGCTTATTAGGTTTGGCTACCATATAGATTGCGCCACACATATTTCAAAAGTTCTGTTTACTTTGGAATATAACATGATGATTGTGATAATACTTACAATCCAAAACTTCCAATCGCTCACAGTGTTATAGCGAATATAATTCTCGTACAGCTGACGCACGTGTTCCGTTCCCTGGCGTGTTACAGGTGCTCCATTAGCCGGTAGTATAGAGTGAAGATGTCTGTAGGTAGAGGAGTAGAAAAGAACAGTCAGCAGCATTCTATTAAGTGAAATGTGAGAAGAATCATCTTACGTGAGCGAATTATTTAGCGCATCCCGCTCCATTCGTAATGCCTCGATTTTATCCTTCAACAAATTACGTTCCTGGCGCAGCTGTTTGATATGCTCGGCCCCCTTCTGCAGCATGGCCGCCTTGCTGAGCTTGGCATTGGGATTTAGCTGCAGCTGGGGTATCAAAGAGTGCAGTGTATCGAATCCATTCTTGATATTATAGCGACGCTTCTGTTCGGCGTGAATGTGGCCAGCACGACGTTGCGTGTCCCGCGGCTGATATTTGAGACTGGTTGTCGGTGATAAAGGCGAGTCTTGCGAGTGTGACTCGTGGAAAGGCGAATCTGGAGACAAACTGAGGGAGAGATTGCTGCCACCCAAAGTACTCGTGGGCTGGCCGTTGTTAAAACTGAGCATCTTGGTATCGGGCGGACTTTGCAAGGTCGGCTGTGGTATGGGCATGGGCAACGAGTTTGATTTCTTTGGTGAGTGTTGCTGCGAAGCCACCGGTACTGGCACTGACAGGGGAGCCGCACCATCTGCCGAGGCATACATGTTGCTGCTGTTGGTCGGCATCCCTATGGCACTCACAGAAGAAGATGAGCTTGTCTGGGGCTGCGACTTCTGGGCTACAGCAGCCTGCAACCGTGAATCTGTAAATGGTGATGGAATAATATATAAAATATATAGAATGTGAATTTTCAGTCAAACTTCAACATAACGAATTTCTACAATGTAGATATGTATATTATTCCAACTGCAATAAAAATTTCAAAATTAAAAAACAATTCTGCCTTGATAAAATTCGCTATAAAAATGTTTCACTGTAGTCCTTTTATCATTTACATCCAACTTACTCGATGTTAATAGCTGCGCTAGCGTACTATTCAAATTGGGATCACTGGTGGCCTGATGTTTTTGATGACTAACCAGTAGGCTGCTGGATGTCATTGATCCGGCCGTCATGTGCGTATTCTGTTGATGCATGGAGTTGCTCCGCACCCGGGACTTGCCTTTGGCATGATACTTGGGGACGGCAAACTGTTGAGACTGCTGTTGCTGATGCGGTTGCTCATGGTTTATGGCGTTGCTGATCAGTTGACGGCCATCGGGTAGCTTATTAAGAGAAACATTTAATGGCAGGCTATTGGAGCGGTGCATCTCTTTGGGCAAGATAGTTGGCGTGGTCCAAGAAGCCACACTGACAGCAGATTGTTGCAGCAAGCTGGCTACTGTGCCCGTTTGATGCTGTTGTTGCAGCTGCAACTGCTGCTGCTGCTGCTGTGTGCTAGCCGCGTGTTGCTGGCGACTCAGCTGGATTAGTTGCTGAGTGCTAAGACTCAGGCCTAAAGACAATGACGGTTGCATTTGCAGCTGTGGCTGCTGTTGTGGCTCCTGCTGCAGATAGCTTTGTTGCTGCTGCTGATGGTGTTGTTGCTGAGGCAGGCGTGGCACGTTCAAAAACGTGCCCGTCGAGGCGGATTTCTTAAATTGCGGATAAGGCTTGTAGCTGAAGGAGCTGTAGCCATTATCGCTTACTAATGACAACATATCTGTATTGAGCGGCTCCACCTTAACGTTGAGCTGTTGCTGCGATTGTTGCTGATAGTTGTCCGTGTAAATGCCCAGGAACGGCTGTGCGTTGTAGGCTGTCTGTTGCTGTTCCTGCTGCTGGGTTGGAAAATTAAGGCGCGTCTGCTGCTGTGCTGCAGCGGTTGTTGTGCTTGTGCTATGTGCTAAATGGGAAAGTAAATGTACTATTACCATTAAAAATGAAATTGCAATAAAAAGGCTACTCCTATAAACTAACAACGTTATAAATTTGCATACTCTTAAATAATAGCCCCCAAATCTTCACTTCCGTTTTTTTAAAAACATATTTTGTCACCATTTATATCTTCTAGAGTCTAGACTAGAGATGGAATCGGGAAAGCCAATAGGTCCCGCTGAAGCCCGATCCCGAAATTATTTCCCCCTTTCCATCCGATCCTGAACAAAAATTTGGATTCCAATCCCGATACGCCAGATACGACATCTCCCGCCCCGCGAAACCTTATACATAACACATAATCTACCGTTTTTGCCGAGGTTTTTAAAGATCGGATAATAATTGTAGACAAAATCGTACGAAAACGTTTGTATGAGAATATTCGACACACAAGTATGCAAAACCGTTTTTGTTTTTTGGGTGGGAGTGCTTTTATACATAATGTCTTTTACGATTTTGTCTACAATTACTATCTGATCTAAATAAAACTTGGCAATTCGGTAGATTATGTGTTTCTACATATATAAACTGAGTTTCAACAAAAATTGTGGGAGATATAAGGTTTTTATAGATTTGATTTCACGCCCCACGAGGGGAGTCTACTACTCTAGCTCTTATAGTTCCGAGATCTAGGTGTTATTACAGACTGACAGACGGACATGGCTAGATCGACTCCGCTGTTAATGCTAATCAACAATATACATACTTTGTGGGGTCGGAAACGCTTCCGCGTCACATACATTTTCATAAATACAATATACTCTACTAGAGTACGAGCATTATAACTGGATGTAGTTGCTTGGCTAAATGTAGTAGCCTTCGAATTTTTCTTTTATCCCAGCCCGGTCTCGAATGAATGTTGAATGTGGATCCGTATAAGGTGATGAAGGCTACGTACGCTGATGATACGCCAATTATGTCACGGTATAAGATCCCTGACGAGGTAGTTAACAAGTTGGACGAAATGACAGATGCGGTGGCTACATGGCCCAAAAAGTGGTGTACAACCACCAGCACGAACAAATCTGCTGCAATGGTACATGCACTCTGAAAGAAACCATGCCAAATCCCAAAAATATTAGGCACCCCGATCACTCAAGGACTCGCACTGCTACCTTGGAGTCAGCTCACTTATAGGCAGCATGTGACAGCGATTAGCTTCAAGATAATGGGCAAAATAACAAGATGATGATATACAAGCGCGTGGTTGGACCTGTCTTTAGATACACTCTACTAATATGGGGATCCTGTTATAAAATCTAGCTTAGAAGAATACAGCTTTTTCAAAATAAGAAACACGGTCAAATTTGTGGCGCCCGTGGTATGTGAGTTACAGCACTCTTCATAAGGACCTGGTGTCAAACAAGTGGGAGATGAACTAAACTCAACAGCTTTAAACATTTTGACAGGCTTGAAAGGCACCCTAATCCTTTTGCTAGGGCTCTTATCTACCCCTTGAGGAGAAGGCTGAAGAGGCGGCGCCCGAGGGACAATATCGATGTAACATTTATTTTCTTGAATATTCATTTTCACCCATAAAGGGAATCAAAACACATATTCACAGTTACACAAACAGATAATATGATACGCGATCTCCCGCACCCGCTAATCGCAAAAAAACTATAACTCCTACACTTGTCAGCTAGACCATATTCATTAAGAAAGCCTTATTTCGCTAGCCTTAACAATGTCATCCTTCAATCAGACTTGTACACTTGTACATATATGGACAATGCGGTAGACTCCTTCTACAAAATTTGTTATTCCATTTTTAAGGATTTGGTTCCACTCAGTAGTCCTGTTTACTCCACAGTTGTCTAATTTGAAAAATTTTAAAAAGAAATTCTTACCGTTTGCTCTCCGTGGGTTGAATTGGGACCCCGATAACCCCCACCCTTTATATTCAAGTAGGCTTCTGCTAATAAACCTTCCACATCTTGGAAATCGTAGAATTATGCTTAATGTTAGTTCTTGTGTTCCTCGTAGAATTACTAGAAATTATGTTCCTATCTATCTTCAGCACCGTAATTTAAAGTATCTCCTGCATGAACTTTTTCGTATCCTTTGTTGTAACTACAATAGTCTCTTTAACTTTATCTCTATTAAAAACTCCCTTAATTCAAACAAAACATCTATACTAACGCTCCTAGCTAGTAGATAATGTAAATTGTTTATGGCCTGTAGTTTTTCCTTTCATTGAAAGTGAGCGAGCGAGTCCGCTTTTTTTCCGTCTTCGCGATTTGCGCCCCTCGGCTATATGATATAGTTATCCGATCTGGATAAAACTTAACCAGCGTGCAGACAAAGAAAGCATCTGGTAAAAATTTAAGCTCTGTAGCTTTTAAGACTTCTGAGATCTTTGTGTTGAAACAGGCGGACGGACGGACATGGTTATATCGATTTACCTTGCCATGCTGATCTAGAATATGGACAGAAACGTTTCCTTGCGTTGCAAACTTAGTGACAAACTTAATATACCATTTTGTGAATGGTATAAAAAACACAGAAAACTTAATAGTTTAAGACGTATTTCCTTCAGTTGTAGATATAAGCAGCCAATCAATCTTCTTTCTAATTACCTTCAAATAATTTGTGCGTCCATTGTGATATACAAACACACAAACTCTCATCTTCATATATATATGTACAAACACACAACATTCTCATTCCAAGAAATCTGTTTGTGAGTGAGAGAGAAAGAGCACAGAGCTAGCACAACTACTTGGCTTACAAATACAATTTTATTAGCGAAATCTACAGTACAAAGATTTCAATTGTATGTCTTTGTATGGGAGCTATATAACAATAACAATAACAATATAACAGTCCGATCTTTATGATTTTTACATATGATCACCTTACAGCAAAAATAAGCATATGGCTTAAATTTTGCCACGCCCCCTCCTGATCCCGCAAATCGATCAAATCGTATGTCTCACACAATTTGTGTCATATTTAAATGAAACTCGGGTTGTAAAAAAAAAACATTTTGTATGGAACCCCAGACAAAAAAAAAAAAAACAAGTAAGAACGCTATGGGCGATTTTCCGACTATAAGATACTTACGAGCATTTATTTAATATTCGACATACTCATAAGTATGAAACACTTTTGGACTTTTATACCCATACCTATAGTACAAGGGTCTATTAGAGTGGCCCCCGTACTAACTACCGCCAATTTTATTGTTTTTATTTCATGGCTATTGTTTTGCATTGGAATTTAAACAAATTTGGGGATTATATGTTTTAAAAGGCATCCACATTACCTGACCAAATTTGATACGGATCGAGTCACTATATCATTTAGCTTCCATAGAATTTTTTTTGTCGTAATGAATGAAACGCTTCATTCATTTTAGGATGCATTTTATGTCTGTTGATCAAGCTTTAGTCAGATCGGGTCGAAATTTCCATTGGGTCCGTAAACTACGCGTAGTACTTCGACTGGTACCGACTGTTCAGAGCGGTCGCTTAATAGCTTCTGTATAAAGAGAAGCTTCTCAACAAGATACGAGTGGAGTATCACGTCTGCGAGTGAATCATATTACAAAGTTCTTATTTCGGAATATGCAACTGGAAAATTATGCAGACGAGTATGCAGCCACTAGTAAAAGACAACCAGTCTGCCGCAGCAGCGCTCTGTAGGGATTTAAACTTTATATCGGCGATTGTAACGTGACCGCGCTAGGCGCTACACGAGCCTTCCAAATGACATAGTCGCGTTATCGCCCAATCATAAAAATTATTATCATATTAACCATAAAACAACAATAAATTATGTGAGACTGAAACATTCAATTACGAAACTCAGACCTCTTCTTAAAGAACTCCGTCGTAACTGCCAAAGATGTAAGCTTAAAAATGCGCAGCCTGTGCCACCATCTCACTCCAGGTGAGGCGCATTCAAACCAGCTTTCACGTCTGTGGGTATCGACTATTTCGGGCCGCTCACAGCCATCCATGGCAGGAAGGCTCTAAAACCCGCCTGGCACCACTTAGTTCTATCAAAACTGTACTCTATCGTATAGCCCCAAGTCACAAGTTCACCGACGAGAGCCTGCTCGAGGCAATGATGGAGGTGAAGATAACGGTCAATTCCAGGCCGTAAACATATGTGTCCCTCGACCATGCGGCCAAGAAGCTATAAAACCAAATCACCTGCTGCTTGGGCGTCAAATGGCGAAAAGCCATCAGCGATGCAGAAAATATCGACTACCCTGCGTCAAAGCAAGATGTTTGCCAACCAATTCTGGAGTCGATGGGCCAAAGCGATGCTACAAAACATAATCCGGAGGACCAAGTGGCATTAAAAGGTCATGCCTATCGCTATAGGGGGACAAAAATCATGGCCGAAAAACCTGGGCAGAGGGCCGGGTCATCGAGGTAATCACCGCACAAGATGGACAAGTCCGGCGAGCAAAGTTCCAGACATCGGATGGCATCCTATGTAGACCAGCAGTCAAGTTAGCAGTCCTAGATGTCGTGTTTGCTTACTGGGAGAGGAATATTACCGAAATTTAAATTGGGTCCGCAAACTAAAGATAACTGCCAAAATTTCCATTGGGTGTGCGAGCCAAAAATAACTCAAAAGCAAGGTAATATGAAAAAGTAGATAACAAAAGTAAAGCTTGCTCTCACTACACTAACAACAACAACATATGTAAAGCTGTACTGAGTATGCTAAGCTTTTGTTCTTTGCTATACGCTTGGTTTTAGTACTTTAGTTGCTTCGCACTTTAGGGTTTGTATTTAAGTAAATTGTGCCCTTATAATGTAAAATTAACCAATTTACAGAATTTCAAAGCTGACTCACCATTCCAATCTGACCCACTAACCAGTATAATTTGACCATTGGAAATGTAGAAGAGCCAACGCACCGTTAAAACCAATTGGAGCTGCTTTATATTGGATGGTGGCTGAGAACGACTAGCAACAGGCCTTAAAATGTTTGTTTTCCCACCAAATCGAGGCAATTTGGCTTGTATCCATTGTAGGAGGCATCACTTCCACAGACAAAACTTTATCCAGATCAAACAACTATATCATATAGGCCCCATATAACCGATTTTTCTAAATAAACACCAAATCTTTGTTTTTCATCCAAATCAAACCAAATTTGATTCTCATGCCGACCCCATAAACTATAAACTTCATCGTAAACCAAATTTTCCACTTGCGGCGCAAAGATCCATCATGCAGAATCAAAAACACCGAAACGCTCTCTATTTATACCCATGTAAACTCTTACTCTGTTTCTCTCCCTCTCATTTTTTTTCGAGGACACAAGTAAGGCCAAAGGCAAATCGAAAAATATTAGATAGGCATTATGCATGTGTATGTATGTACAAATATCACATAATATATAATGCATATCCCAAAATAACTTTGTATGCCAAATTCAAAGGCATAAAATGTGAGAGTGCATAGCAACATCTTTCTTTATTTATCAAATTTTTTGGAAGAGGTCCAATAATTTTTAAATTTTCAGTCTGTGTCTGACACTCACGTGCGATAAGCGAATACCGATTGTGATTTTCCATCTTGTAACTAGATGACAAGATGGAAAATCACAATTGTAAATAGTGTTAAATAATATTAATACTAGTTTGGGAGTGATTTTTTCGGAGTTTCCGGTTTCGGTGTTCGTGCTGCGTGTGTCTCATTGCAGCTTCTTTCGAAATGTATAATTGTAAAATCTTAATTACTTATATTACAATAAATGACAATAATATTAAGCAAAATATATCTGTGTACATATTATTAGCATCATAAGCAACAGCGTTACTCAAACCACAGTAATACTAAAAGAACATTAGTAAAATCAACAAGAACGCTATAGTTGAAATTCCGACTATGCATAAGATGCTCGTAAGTAGGCAAGCTTTTTATATTCTTTACGTCTGTGCAAAGCATTTCATCAGGATCAGTCAAAAATATGATATAGCAGCTTACTAGGTACAGGGTAGCGTTAAGAGAACTAAGGGTGTCACTTTTTGCCACCCTACTGACACCCAATGAAACGTGTGTCCCAGTGCAACTCACCACCGGCTAAGCAAAGCAGAGTTTTTTGTGTGCTGCGAGTGACGGCAATATCACCCACTTGCCTACACAATGTCCCGTTTTTTGTTTTTGCATGCACCAAGCCATTTTTAGGCAATGCGTGTCGATTTTTTCTACATTCTTATAAAAATTTGAAGTCAGCATTTAATTTAATTAATTGCACTGAATCAATAAAAAACAAGAAAGGAAAGCTAGCTTCGGCTTGCCGTTTACAATGTAAATATATAACCGATCTAGAACAAATCTGGATGGAGTGGATAAAAGGGATACAAGGCGATTTTATTTTAATTTGGATGAAAACAGAAAAGGTATGATCCTAAGTGTTCATTCGGGTACAATCGGCTATATGGTAGCTATATGATATAGTTCACAGATCTTGATCAGAACAGACCAGCGGACGTAGGATCTCACCAAATGGATGCTAGCCGAATTTAGTTGGATTTGGATGAAAAACAGAAAAGTTATATTCCCAAGTGTTCCTTCCGGAACAATCGGTTATATGGGTTCTATATGATATAATTATCCGATCTTGATTACATCAGGACGCTTATTCAAATTGATAGAAACCGAGTTTGGTTTGATTTGGATAAAAACAGAAATGTTATGCTCTAAGCGTTCAATCCGGAACAATCGGTTATATGGGAGCTATATGATATAGTTGTCTGGATAAAACTCGAACTTGACCAGGCTTCAGACAAAGGAAGCATCTGGCATCAGCTTTGTAGCTTTTAAGACCTCTGAGATCTTTGTGTTGAAACAGACAGTCGGACAGACAGACATGGTTAATCGATTAAGAATAAATATTATTTTCTTCGTGTTTGTCAAAGTTTTCGTATTGCGCTCTAAGCGACACTTTTACAACAGGTACTAAAAAAGGCAACACAAACGAAGGCTGGCACAACAGAAACCTTTTTTGTCTTATTCTTTGTGAAAAGGGCGCCTATCCTTCTTTCGATACCGATGCGCCGACGAATGCCATACGCACATATGCAAAAAAAACTACCTGTTCGCATTTGTTGCTTATGCGTCAAACACTCATGCATTATTGTAAGGCGAGCGATCATTCTCAGTTGTCCGGTTAGAAAAATTTTAAAACAAAGTTGATCTGACGCCCTACTCTAGCTCTTATAGTCTCAAAGATTCATACAGACGGATACGGCTAGGTAGATTCCTCTTTTGATGCTGACCAAGAATATATATGCTTTATGGGGTCGGAAACGCTTCCATTTGCCTGTTACATACATTTGCGCTAATACAATATACTCGCTTACTCTACTACTACAGTAATAGTATAAAAAGTCTTGCATAGTTTTGAGAGCGTAACAAATATTATATAAATGGTGAGTTAGAGTATCTTACAGTTGGAATTTCGACTACGGCATTCTTACTTGTTTTTCTTTAACGATTAACAAAACAAGAACGCAATATTCGAGCTTACTCGACAGTTAACTAATAACCGCTGTACCTAATAAACAGCTATAAAATATAGCTAGCCGCTCTTGATCAACTTTGGACAAATTCGGGCTTGGGGCCCCCTGAAATAACCAAATTTGGCTCGATTTGGATAAAAAACAAACATTTTGCGTTCATTTCGAAAAAATTGGTTCAATGAGGGCTATATGATGTTGTTGACTGATCTGAATAAAACTTGGTAAACAGACGTAAGGCATCCTGAAATTAATACAAACCGAATTTGGTCCGATTTGGATGAAAAACAAAATGTTTTATTTATTCCGAAAAATCAATTGAATGGGGATTACCATAAAAATGGCAAATAAAAATGAAATTTTGAAGTTTATATTTCTTGTAGTTTCCAAGTTTTCATTCATCCGGACGCACATAGATAGACCGAGCGTAGACGAAATCATAAAAACAACTTGTCTTATAAGAGCACCCAAAAAATAAAAAAAAATTAATAAAAAAGTGTTGCATACTTTAAGTCAGAATATCGACTACAGCGTTCCTACTTGTTTTGTCATGAAGTTTGCAACGCACAGAAGGAAACGTTTCCGACCATATAAAGTATATATATTCTTGATCAGCATGGCAAGGGGTGTCGATATAGATATGCCCAAATGTCTCAGTCGTTTTAAGAGCTAGAAAGCTTTAATTTAATGTGCACGTTGATTGAATTTCCATATCATCCAGATCGGACAACTATATCATAGAGCTGTCTTAGAGCCAACTTCAGAATGCACACAGTAGGGTAAAAGCACTTAGTAGTGCAAGACACGCATTTACTTAAGCGCTCATAAGATAAGACCATTAAGTTAAGTTAAATTAAACCTTTGATACTTATTTTCAATGCGAATGGGATATATAGCTTTATCTTCTTGTTTTTTCTAATAATGCTAAAAATGTAAACTACATCGGAAACCAGGTCGGGGCGGAAAATAATAATAAAGCCGAACATTATAGAATCCGCTTAGCACATTTTTTAAGTCTTCTCGCTCCCGACGGATTCCCGAATATCCCGACCTCATCTTTAGTTTAGACTGTTTCGCTTCCAGTACACAAATTGTCGCGACTGAATGTTGAAAAACTCTGGATCTTTTTGACCACAAATTTAACTAATCCAAAAACCCTGTGTTATACTTCACTTACGTGCATAGCCTGCCGCATGCAACACGACACCAGCGCCAAGATGCTGCTGCTCCTTTTGCTGCTCAGCCAGGAGCTGCTGATAGATATTAGTCTGGTGTAGCGTCGGCTGGGCTTTGTCGTAGTTGTGTGGCTCCCGGCGGCGCTGCGTGTACTTTGCAATCCGGCCATTAATAACGCTTTTGCTGGGAAAGCTGTCGCTGCCTGTGCAGCGGTTGCTGCTGTCGTTGCTGCTGATGGCGCCAAAGTGCTTGACCGCATGTAGGCGTCCGTTCGTATTGGGTAAGCTTGCCTCCGATAATAACTGCAAGTTTTGTTGTTGTTGGGAGTCGCTGTTGGACTGCTGCTGCGTATGACGGGCCACGACAAATTGTTGTTCAATTTCGCTGTAGGGCATGTTGCTCATTGGCGTGTTCAGCTCAAGCATATTAGTATCCACTTGGGTGCTGCCAGCTCTGTCTCCACCGGCTGTATTACTTCCACCGCTGCTGCTAACCACCACATCCATCATATTGTCTGTGGTTGTGTAGAGTGTGTGTGGGACGCTGACAGTTGCGGGCAAGCAGTAGTCGTCGTTCTTGAGCATCTCCGCATCAGTGCCTTCTTCAGGCACAGGTGGCAAGCGTGAACCGGTGGTGGTGAGCAAATCTAAAATGTGGGAGCGAATTGGGTAAATAATGTAAAAAACGCCAGCTTCTATTCTACTCACCTGAGAAGGTTATGTCGATGTCATCTAAATTCGGTTGCAATGACCCCAAGCCGGGTTGTATGAAATCCGCAATGCCTGCACCGCGTGCTGTCAGTTAGATTGAAATTGAATTGGGATTCATTAGTGCTCAATAGCAAAATAATATAACCTACCGATCTCTCTAGAATCCGGAAAAGGAAACGGACCATTTATTGCCGAAAACAATGTATCTGTGGTCCAGTCATCTGGCATCAAGTTCCTATCATTCAACGGTGACCATTCTAAGAAATCCAATTCGCTTTTCTGCAAAGAAGTATCAAAGAGAGAAATTAATATACATATTGTAATTAAGGTAAGCTACTCTATCAGAGATAGTCAGTACCTACTGTAAATCTGATCATCAACCCTGTAAATATTTTAATATCGCATAGATCCGACCATAAGAATTATAAGTTCGAGTATACAAATTTGCATCAACTATACTATAGCGAGAGAACGAGATAGAGGGAACATGGATATGTATTCAACAAGTAAGTGGACAAACCCGAGTTTTTGAAAGTTTTTAATTTAATAAATTCAATAAATTTAACATCAACTACATAACGCAAGTTAAAGTTGCTTGTTTGTAGGCATCCTGAGCAAGACAATTTGGCTCGACCAAATCTGTTAAAAATTGTGGGGGCTTAATATTTTCAATTTGCGGGGGTTGCAACATTTTGAAAGAAATTCGATTTGACTGGGGAGTCTACATACAAAATTTAGTGTTTCTAGCCCTTATTGTCTTAAATATTTTTAAGGATTTTGTCTACAGTTTTTATCCGATCTTAATGAATTTTGGGAGATCGGAATGGGTATGTGCTTATATATATATAAATCGAGTTTTAATTAAGTATGTCAAAAATTTTAGGAGACATTAGGGATTTATCGATTTGCGGGGGACGGTGGGGGGCGTGGCGAAATTTTAAAACAAACTTGATTTACCAAATTTTGTAACTAGGTCTAATAGTTTCCGAGTTCTAGGTATACATGCGGACGGACAGAAGGCCAGTTATTTACCCAGTACCCAATAAACAGCTATAAAATATAACTAGCCGCTCTTGATCAACTTCGAACAAATTCGGGCTTGAGGCCTCCTGAATTGGGTACAAACCAAATTTGGCTCGATTTGGATAAAAAGCAAACATTTGTTCATTTCGAAAAAAAATCGGTTCAATGGGGGCTATATGATGTTGTTGACTGATCTGAATAAAGATTGGTAAACAGACGTAAGGCATCCTAAAATGAATACAACCCGAATTTGGTTCGATTTGGATGAAAAACAAAATGTTTTATTTATTCCGAAAAAATCAATTGCCTGTGGACCAGCATAAAAATGGCTGATAAAAATGTAAACTTGAAGTTTCTATCTCTTCTAGTTTCCAAGATCTAGATTTTCATACATCCAGGAGGACATAGCTAGACCGACTCGGCTTGTCGTGCTGATCAAGAATATATATACTTTGCGGAATGGAAAACGCTTCTTTCTGCCTTCTTTCTGTATGTAACAACATTTGCAAGAATACAATATACTCCTTTTTTTGTACATGATGTTTTTTACGTTTTTGTCTACAATTATTATCCGATCTTCACAAAATTCGGTATCGGTAGATTATATACAACCGAGTTTCAACTAAATGCGTTAAAATTTGTGGAAGATATAAGTTTTTATCGATTTGCGGGGGAGGGAGGGGGCGGGCAACATTTAAAAACAAAATTGATCTGACGCCCCATAAGGGGAGTCTACATACCGAATTGGTTCTCTCTTGCTCTTACAGTCTCCTAGATCTAGGTGTTCATACGGACGAAAGGATGGACAGACGGACATGGCTAGATCGACTCAGCTGTTGATGCTGATCAAGAATATATATAATTTATGGGGTCTTAGACGCTTTCTTCTGCCTGTTACATACATTTGCGCGAATACAATATACTCGTTTACTCTATTAGAGTACGAGTATAAACAAATCTGCGTGTAGTATACATGCGTTTAAATTGCATTTTTATATTTTATTAAAATAAAGAAAACCAAATAAATTTCGGGTGCAATTTTTAAATTAAATAAAAATGTTCACATTGGTTGTCACAGGTAAATTTATGTCTTTCACGATTTTGTCTACAATTATTATCTGATCTAAATGAAACTGAGTTTCAACTAAATGTGTCAAAAATTGTGGTAGATATGAGGTGGCGTGGCAAAAACACATGACAAATATTAGGGGAGTCTATATACTAAATTTGGCGAAATTCGAAAACAAAGTTGATGTAAGGAAACATTAGGGGAGCCTACATACCAAATTTGGTAACTCTAGCTCTTATAGTCTAGGTGTTCATACAGACGGACATCGCTAGATAGACTCCGCTCGTGATGCTGATAAGAATATATATACTTTATTTGGTCGGAAACGATTGTTTTTGCGTATTACATACAATTGCAATAATACAAAATACTCGTATACTCTAATATAAAAATTAAAAAGTGTTGTATACTTTTGAGTGGGCGAAATATTTAATAAATGCTGAGTACGAGTATCTTATTGTCGGAATATCGACTAATTGTTTTTTTTTTAACTTTTCTGTGTCATGGGTAACTCGCTAATCCTTCTTTAAGATTCTTTTCATAATATCACAATATCTTTTGATTAGGCGAATATGTAGTGCATCTGACTGTTACATACATTTGTACGAATACAATTTACTCGTTTTGCTCTACCAGAGTACGAGTATAAAAACAAAACCGGGGTCGGCAGTATGGCGACCAAGGAGTTTGCACAAAATATGATAGAAAGCGACAAATTACAAATTCGCTGTGCATAATTTTAATGAAAATTATTATTATAATAATTCGGAGACTATAAGAGCTAGAAACACCAAATTTGGTATGGAGACTCCCCTCGTGGGGCGTCAGATCAAATTTGTTTTTAAATTTTGCCACGCCACCTCCCGCCCCGTCAAATCTTAAGGTCTTTATAGATCTCCCACAATTTTTGACACATTTTAGAATCGCATAATCTACCGATTTGCCAAATTTGATTAAGATCGGATAATAAATGTATAATGCTTGTTTTTCATCCGAATCAAACTAAATTTAGTTTTTATCTATTTTATGAGGCTTCATATTCTCAGACAAAATTTTGTGCAACTCGGGCAGCTATATCATATAGCCCTCATAGAACCAATTTTTTTTCTCATCCAAATCTAACCAAATTTAATTCTGATTCCGACCCCATAAACAATATATGTTTACCTGACTGATATTGCTTGATGCTTTTAGTGGACACAAGCAAAGTTAAGGTCAAATCGAAAACCGTGAGGTAGGTATGTATGTATGTATGTATGTATGTACAAATATCACATAATATATAATGCATATCCGAAAACAACATTGTATGTCCTGCGAAATTTGAAGGCATAAAATCTTGCAATAATTTTTAAATTTTCCGTTTAGTTGGTGTCTGACTCTAACGCACGATACACGACAACCGATTATGATTTTCCATCTTGTCATCT
The DNA here is from genome assembly GCA_037043425.1 of Hirtodrosophila duncani. NCBI lineage: Eukaryota > Metazoa > Arthropoda > Insecta > Diptera > Drosophilidae > Hirtodrosophila > Hirtodrosophila duncani. The sequence goes on from JBAMBM010000465.1 coordinate 18,868, forward strand.
AGTTAGATTGTGAATAGTATTAAATGTTATTAATACGAGTTCGCGAGTGAGTTTTTCTTACTTTCCGGTTTCGGTGTTCGTGCAGTGGGTGTGTCGTGGCAGCTTCTGTCAGGAATGAATAATTGTAAAAACTTAATTACTTATATTAAAATAATTGACAATAATTTTAAACAAATTATAGCTGTGTACATATTTGGACTTTTATTAACAGCATAAGCAACAGCGTTACTCAAACAACACAGTAATACTAAAAGAACGTTAAAAAATCAATAAGTAAGAACACTATAGTCAATATTCCGACTATAAGATACTCGTACTCAGAATCTTTTCAATATTCGACACATTCAAAAGTATGCAACAATTTGTGATTTTTTTTTCCTGGGGTGGGGTGCTCTCATAACAAATTTATTTTTACGATTTTGTATGCAATTATTTTTTGACAATAAAATTTGGCAAATCGATAGATATATAAACTAGATATGTGAACTAAATCTGTCAAAAATTGTTGGAGATATACCGAGCTTATCGATTAGCAGGGGCGGGAGGTTGCTTGGCATAATTATAAACAAACATGACTTGACGCCCCGCGGAGGAGTCTACCTACCAGAATTGGTAACTTTAGCTGCTTAGTCTTTGGGATCAAGGCTAGGCTCGGCTGTTGCTCCTGATTAAGAATATACTTCATTGGATCGGAAACGCTTCTTTTTGCCCATTACATACATTTTCACGAATACAATATACTCGTTTATTGTGCTAGAGTACGAGTATAGCAAGTAAGAGCGCTATAGTCGAAATTGCGACTATATGTGCTGGTATGTACTTCAATAAGTAGGCAAGCTTTTCAAACTCGCCGAATTTTATCAGGATCGGTCTTCTATATGATAATTACTGTCGACCAAGGTCGACTGTAGTGTTCTTACTTGTTTTTTCTATATTCATACACAAATAAACCTACACTAAGAGAAAACAATTGATCGTTTTAAAAAATTTTGACTCAAGGTCGAAATTAATTAATTTAATTTTTTTTTTGTAGTTCTGAAAATACTTGTATTAAGAACGTATTTTACGTTCGTGTATCAATTTTTAAGTTGTGTCCGAGTTTTCTTTTACTTTATTTAATTGCGGTTTGGGGTTGAATGCAAACCTTTAAGGGCACATAAAACAGCATTAATTTTGTTGTATTGCGCGAATAAAACCAAAATCTTAGCCATAAGCCATAAGCATACAATTGCCACCAATTCTATATTTTTTTGTGCTTATCGTGCTATGTGTTTGTTTTTGTTTGTGCTTATGGTCTGCTTGTAAGCTTAATCCATTTTTAGACCCTTCACTGCCTACTTTGATATTTGTTTTTTTGGCTTTCGCTATATTGTGTTGTTTGTTGTTGAGTTGTTACATATTCCGTTAGTCCGCTACCATCCACCCAGTCAGAAATTTATCATTCCAATTGCTAAATAATTTTGTGGTTTCAATTTCAATGTCTGACTGTTACAAAAAAAGTTGTCCTTGCGTATGTTTTACAAATCTGTCAATACCAGTGCCCGTGTAAGCGAATATTTAACAAATGATCATGGTTTGAAATATACGTGTGAGTTGTGTCGACCTACTGAAGCCGAGTTGCGTTCGTTTTTAATGAAATCATAGAAAGGCTTTAATGCTCTTCACGTTGGTTTTAAGCTATTAAATACATCCCTAATTTTTTCCTGGTCCTCTGGGCTTATGAAGCGTAGGTCTACCACCACTAATTTACTAGAATTTTCTTCATTTGCAATACAAGGATTTAAGAATAATATGCAAACCGACGTCATTTACACTAACTTCAGCAAAGCATTTCACTCGGGAAATCATAACGAAAAACATCTGTCCTACCTTCTTCATTATTTTATATAAACACAAAAGGAAATACAGATAAGGCATTGCCAATTTGTTTACAGAGTTTTTTCGAACAACTTATTCCTCTCTTAAGTATCGGTCCGCTCAGATATATCCTTAAAGCTTACTACACAGGTCTAATAACAGCACACCTCCCCTAGTTACTGAGCGCTTATTGCTTAACGAACTTAAGTCTATTAAGCCTAACATTGTCCCATGCGCTTATGGCGTTCCAGGGTGTATTCTCAGATTCTGCGCTTTGTAAGTTAATTTTGAAGTATTTTTATCTATCTTTGAATTCTTGGTTTTTCTGTTCTCTCTGGAAGGAGTCGTTCATTATTTCTCTCCATAAAAAGGGGAATAAGACTGATGCCCAAAACTACAGAGGCATATCAAAACTGTCTGCTATTCCTAAGCTTTTTGAAAAAATATTAGCTTCACAATTACAACCTTCTTGTGGTTTTATAATTTCATTTGCTCAGCATGAGTTTATGAAGCGTAGGTCTACCACCACTAGTTTACTAGCATTTTCTTCATTTAAAATACAAGGATTTAAGAAAAAATGCAAACTGACGTTATTTACACGGAAGACCGACTATAGCGTTCTTACTTGTTTCAGTTTAAATCTAGCCTTCCTTTTTTGCGTAACATTAATATAATCAAACCACTAACCCATAAACATTGACAAATAAGAACACTATAGACTGTCCGTCCGTCTGTATCACCACCTAAATTAGACTAACGGCGCTAAGAGCTAGAGTTACCAATTTGGCATGTAGTACACAAGCAGATCAAGTGTGTTTTAAAATTTAGCCAATTTTACTATTTAACTGTTCACCTTAAAAATATGTAAGCTAAATGATAAATGATATAATGATATTCACAAAATGATATATTAATTTTGTGAGGTAGTTTGCAACTCACAGAACCAACACGAAGATCTCAAGAAGTCTTACAAGCTACAGAGCTGAAATTTTTACCAGATGCTTCTTTTGTCTGCACGCTGGTTAAGTTTTATCAAGATCGGACAATTATGCCATAAAGCTCCCATGTAACCGACTTTTCCGGAATGATCACTTGGGAGCATAACTTTTCTGCTTTTATCCAAATTCAACCAAAATTGGTTTGTACCTATTTGGGGAGGCACCACGTCCACTGATTTGATCTGATCAACTATATCATATAGCTACCATATAAGCGATTGTTCCGGAAAGAACACTTGGGAACATAACTTTTCTGTTTTTCTTTCAAATTAAACCAAACTCGGTTGGTATTCATTTAAGGAGGTCCGATGGTCTGATCTGATCAAGATCGAACAACTATATCATATAGCTTCCATATAAGAGATTGTTCCGGATTGAACACTTAGGATCATAACATTTTTTTGTTTCTCATCCAAATCAAACCAAAGGGATACACCCTTTGAAAAGGCCCCACGTCCGCTGACCAGATTTCATTTAGATCAGTTATATATTTACAATGTGAATGGCATATAAGCTTTCTTGTTGTGGTGCTAACTTCTAAAGCTAGCGTCATGGCAACATTTAGTTCTGAGCATGACTTCAAGCACAAGAGTGTTTCGCGACGGCAAATGTTTTTGAAAATTTTGCATTATCAACGTTATCTGGACTTCAATGGTTTGGGATACTCTAGTTACCTGGAACGCTGTGTGCTTCATCCTACGAGAACCTCATTGACTATACAGCTACTTGTGCACGAACCTTTCTTAGCCTTTATACTAGCTACGCAAGCTAGTTGGTTGCTTTACTATGTGGATGCGAGGTAACAACAAGTTTGATCACTTGGTTATAGCAGCTCCCTGCACTGACCCATATGTGGTTACGCGGTACTCAACATATTCAAGTGGTACTATTACAACGATTGAATCGCATTGTGTTGCGTTTGGAGGTCGACCCGCGTCTGGCTGGGTTCGTGTGCTTTCTATGGAGCTCAAATCTCAATTTTTACAGCTTCCTTTTGGCTTGTGGAGCTGCAGGTGGGACACATTATGTCCCTTTTGGCATACAGTCTACGTCTTGTGAGTGGCAACTATATAATCATTTGCTATACCTCTTTGGTGGAAGTGGTAAGCGTTATTTGAAGCTCAGGCGGAAAAACTAGATAGGCTTGTGGAGGATTTCGGTGTAATTTCATCTGTGGAGGGAGTAGCTACCAGTTTTCGTATCCATGATGAGCTGATTTTATTGTGTCAAAAGCAGTTAGTGAATGTGTATGGCGGTGCATGTTGCCCCATGTTGTTTCTTATATTGGTTGCCATATCAATTTGCTATCTCGCGATTTTGGAACATCGATTCTCTGACATCGAGATGTTTATGCAATTAAATTGACTGGCACCCATCTGTATTTGAGTATGCCATTAATGATAAACGATTTGGCCAATCAGGTGAGTGCTCAAATTTTTTTTATTTTTTCTCCACTAAGTAAACACCATTATACTAATTAATTTAGTAGCTTCGCTTAAATACTGGGTTCAGTTACACTTTATTATTAGTTTCCACAAGAGTTAGCTATGAAGTATCTGCAACACCAATCCAGTGAGCTTCTTCCTTACTTTAGGATTTGTCGTTATCTAGGCATTTTCTGTATTCAATATAACTCGAAGCGAGAACGATATCGCCTACATCGCAGCTTCGTTTGCTACTTGATGCACCTAAGTCTGCAATTATATCTTATTATCTGTATGGTCATACTGGGATTCTACTGGAATCAGTGGTTCAAGAGTGACAAGACCAAGACGGGCAATCATTTCGATCGCTTTGTCATGATGGCGGCCCTCATAGTGCAATTCGTGCAAAATGCCTGGCTCATTTGGCTCCAGGGCCCACATTTATACATCGTTCGCTTGGTGGAGCTGTACCGCCAGAAATATCTGTGTCATTTGCGTTTACTACTGCCGCGGAGGCTGCTGTGGCTAATAATGCTGACCAACGTTGCCTACGGGATTAACTTTGTGAATACCTGTATCTTGGAATGGTTCCCACACGCGTCTCGGCTATTTATATTTAGCACATTGGGCTTTCCGCTACGGTGCCTCATCACTAGCTTTATTTTGGGCACCTACTTCGCCCTGGTGGACATTCTCAAGCATTTGCTCGCATGGAACCAGGAAAAAATGTCTGTATTGATTAAACATTTGCAGCAGGAGAGGATGCGAAGCTTTAGCGATGTTCTGCGTTTGCGGAGCTGCTTGGAATTGCACGATAGTTTGCTGCTTTTGTGCAGCGATCAGATTAGTCTGGTGTATGGCTTCATTGCTTGGTTATGTATGCTGTTTTCCTCACTGGATGTGACCAGCATTATCTATCTAACCGTGGTGTCAAAATCTGATAAATCCATATTTAGGTACGTCGTCGGCACCGTAGTGTGGCTATTGCCCACTCTGATGACTTGTGCAGCTGGTTTTATGAGCAACCGTGTGACCGTTCAGGTATGCAAATTCAATTTAATTTTAACACAAACTTGATCTGCCTACATAGTAGTGGAACCTGAACACCAAATTTAGCGACTCTAACTCTTATAGTCTCGGAGATCTAGATTTTCATACATCGGGCCGAGGAACGAACCCACGAGGGGACGTCTCACGAGGGGAGTCTACATACCAAATTTGGTAACTCTAGCTCTTATAGTCTCCGAGATCTAGGTGTTCATACGGACGGACAGACAGACATGGCTAGATAGACGCTGTTGATGCTGATCAGGAATATGGGGTCGGAAAGGCTTACTTAATATATTTGCACGAATCAACATATGTACTCGTTTACTCTTACTCAGCGAAGCAACCATTTTCTACTCGTACTCTACTAGAGTAAACGAGTATATTGTATTTGTGCAGTACAAATATCTTATAATCGGAATATCGACTATAGCGTTCTTACTTCTTTCCAATTACCTTCAGTTACTTTGTGCGTGCATAAAAACATTCTGATATACAAACACATAAACTTTAATATATTTAATATATTTATATATATATATATTTATATTTATTGAAAATCAAACTCGATTTGTATGGGGACGGATACTCCCTTGACCGTCGGTGAGCTTTACGATATAGTAGTTTACTAGGTAGAGTATAATTAACTGTCGACTGTAGCGTTCTTACCATTTCTTATGCTCTTTATACTCGTACTCTAGTGGCATTCGTGCAAATGTATGTAACATGCAAAAGAAAGCGTTTCCGACCAATAAAATCGATAAAAACATTATACTGCTTCTACAATTTTTGATACATTTATTTGAAACTCGGTTTATATTTGTATAAGCACATATTTTACCGATTTGCCAAATTTATATTTATATTTATTTATGTTCGCATAATATTAGTAGACAAAATCGTAAAAAAAGCATTGTGTGACAGCACCCCACCTCCACAAAAAAAAACAGGTAAGAACGCTATAGTCGATATTCCGACTATAAGATACTCGCACTCAGCATTTATTTAATATTCGGCACAGTATGAAAATATTTTGTTTTTTTTGAAGTGGGGTGTTCTTATACTAAATGTTTTTTTACGATTTTGTCTACAATTATTATCCGATCTGAACAAAACTCAGCAAATCGGTAGAATTTGTGCGTATACATATACAAACCGAGTTTCAACTAAATGCGTTATTCCGACCAATCGATATTCCACTATAATCTTATAGTAGAGTATCTACTCGCACTCAGCATTTATTTAATATTCGACACTTATACAAACCGAGTTTCAACTAAATGCGTTAAAATTTGGGGAAGATATGTTTTGAGGCTTGCGGGAGGGGGCGGGGCAAAATTTAAAAACAAACTTGATCTGACCCAAATTGGGTCTCTCTAGCTGTAGCTCGGCTGTTGATGCTGATCAAGAATATATATACTTTATGGGGTCTTAGACGCTTCGTTCTGGCTGTTACATACATTTGCACGAATAGAATATACTCGTTTACTCTACTAGAGTACGAGTATAAAACGAGTTGCACAATTTTGAGTTTGTGGAAGATTAAAAAAATATTTAAAAATTTGGTTCAATTCGGGTAAAAAAAAGAAACAAGAACGCTATAGTCGATATGTTGACTATAAGATACTCGTACTCAGCAATTATTCAATATTCGACGCACTCATATATACTTTATTTGGTCGGAAACGCTTCTTTTTGTCTGTTGCACAGTTTGCAGGAATACCACACTCATTTTACTCAAGCACTGTACGAGTAAGAACGCTACAGTCGAGCTTGCTTGACAGTAAAATATCCTGTACCTAGTAAGCTGCTATATCATATAGATTGATCCTGATCAAATTCGGAGAACTGACGTAAAGGGTATAAAAAGCTTGCGTACTTTTAATACGAGCATTTTATACATACCGATTTGGATGAAAAACTGAAAAGTTATGCTTCTAAGTGATTCTTCCGGAGCAATCGGTTGTATGTAAGCTACATGATATTGCATTCCGTTCTAAATGAAACAACTTAACCAGCGTACAGATATAAAAGCATATGGATTTTTTTACTTCTTGTGTGCTTTGCAAGCTCTCTGACAAAATTAACGTACCATCACATTTTTTTGTAATTTGCTACGAACAAATTATTACCTCACCGTTATGGGAGATGTAGCCGCTTATGGATGCCCGAGGGCGGCAGTTGCGTACTCTACGAGTACATATAACTACCGGGGAATGAAAGCTACGTGGTGCACCACTCAAAACGCACTTAATGTAATGACTAACTTTACTAATAGATATACAGATCATAATTGATAAGATATTTTAATGTATGAGCCCCTATGAACTAACTCTTCAGCTAATGAGCGAGTTGGTTAAAGAGTTGCGAATGTCAATATCTACACTCAGTAAGTGGTAGCACGTCATGTCATTAGGTGACGAGTTGCGCGTCTATTTGGTCAGTCTAAAGTGCCTTGGATTGCTATGCATTACGCAGAGTGCCTGTAAGGGGTTTTGGACTCATACCTCTAGGAGTGATGAGACCATTGCGCTGGTCTCCTTTGTGACGGTGCAATGCTTCGCAGTGTTGGGTTTGGTTCAAGTGATAGTCACACCACACAAGTTTTTTATACCCGAACATAATTCCGTTGGAAATATCTATATGTTGATTAATTATATTATCGCCTGCTTCTTTGTATCACTGATTCATCTGTATTTCTATTTGCGACGTCGTAAATTTGTTTCGTTGATTTCGTTGCTAATCCAACATAATCGTCAGGACCTACAAAATTGCAATGCACTGCGTTTCCTGCGTCTCTTTTATATCTATTTAGGTCTATTGATGATAAACGCTTTCATAAATCGCAAGGCTTATGCCCACTCCAAAATCGATAGCCTGGCTAGTGTGCTATTATGCGTCTTCTTCACATACAGCTACATGCTCTTAGGACTTATTATAGTGCTGCACAACTGTCTGGCTCAAGTTATCAACGGTCTTGTTCGGCTCTACAATCGGGACTTGGTGATTTCGACCGCTGCTACATCCATAATAAAGTGTCTGCGCTTACTGCAGCGGAATCGTGTGCTCTGGCTCTGCCATGAACGTCTGAACTATGATTTTGGACTTGTCATGGTACTAATTATGGCTTACATACTGTTCACAGCGCCGGCGGGGCCATTTTTTATGATAACAACCGTCTTTGAAATGGATGCACGTCGCGTGGGGTATACCTATTATGGCCATGCGCTATTCACGTCGCTATTATGGTGTATACCCTGGCTGGGGGTACTGCTGCTTATACTGCGCACAGATGTGGTACGCAACGAGGTGGGTATAGGTTTTTAAGCAAGGGTGGGATTTATTTCAAAAAACTCATATTTCGAAAACCCAGCCTAAATATATTCCATTGCTATGGTAGACTAGGTACACTATAACAGAATTGTGTGACATCATCAATAATTTATCGAGCTTGTCTTAAGCTAAATTAAGGAAGAGAAAAAACCACTTAGCGTAAGTATACAGTATTTATGTAGCGCTACCGCTAATGCCGTTGCAAATATTTACACTAAAAGTGGGCATACAATACATTTTATGTGTATTTCTTGATTGGGATTATTGACTACGAGCTTGGCATTGTTCAAGGTTCAAGTACTGCGGTCGAAAAAAGCGCGCGAGCTTATCTGATGGTAGAGCTGGTGATTTTCCTGCGTTTGCTCGCGTATGGCAACTGGCATAAAGAGCAGTTGGCAACTTGTATGTTGCCATTAACTTTCGAAGTTGCTGCCTGGTGCTCTTGACCGCATACGCTCTGATTTATGGGAACTGCCACGCGAAGATGCTTCAGTTTAAACTCTGGCTGCATAGTCTTAGTCATGGCCTTGGTTGTAGTCGTATTACAACTTCGCTATAGCGGCTATAGCTCTCTACCTATTTCTCTATGGCTTCGCCTATCTAAGCCTGGGACAGTTGGTTGTTAGTCTAGCCGGCTTTAAGTGGATTATGTTTGCTTCTGTGCATCATTACAATAATATCCAGGACAAAACTTAAGATTGGACTGTGGCAATGCTCGTAAGGACTTCGTTGCCAAGCTTGAAGCCTCCAGGGACCTAGTCTGCCTGTGCTGTGTCGAGTTTAACCAAGATTGGGGTCTTTGCTGTTACCTATCATAGGCTACATTGTGCTAGTGCTGCCATTAGATCTATTTTTATACTCGTACTCTAGTAGAATAAACGAGTAAATGTATTTAACAAGCAGAAGGAAGTGTCTCCGACTCCATAAAGTGTATAAATTCTTGATCATCACCATTAGCCGAGTCGATTTAGCCATGCCTGTCTGTCCGTTCGTATGAACACCTAGATCTCTGTAAGAGCTAGAGAGACCCAATATAGTATGTAGACACCCCTTATGACACCCCCTCAAAAAAAAAAAAAAAAATTTCATACTTTTAAGTGTGTCGAATATTGAATCAGCACAGTACGAGTATCTTATAGTCGGAATATCGACTATAGCGTTCTTACTTGTACTTTTTTAAGTTTGCCACGCCTCCTACCACTCCCGCAAATCAATAAAAACCTTACATATCGGTTTGTATATGTATACGTTGTGTATATTAGCACATAACCTTTTGCCAAAGCCAAATCGCAAAAAAATGTTGTATGAGAGCACCCAACCCCACAAAAAAAGTGTTGCATACTGTCAAGAGTGTCGAATATAAAATAAATTCTGAGTACGAGTATCATAGTTGGAATATCGACTATAGCGTTCTTATTTGTTTTAACCAGAAGTGTGCTAATTCGTATGGCAATGCAATGCATAAAACTGTGTCAACAACAATGTTGAAAACGCGATTTTTTATATTATTTACAAAAAGAATGTATTAATTTTGTCATGGAGTTTGCAAAGCACAGAAGGAAGCATTCCCGACCATATACAGTATATATATTCTTGATCAGCATGACGAGGGGATTCGATATAGCTTTGTCCGTCTGTCCGTCGTTTGAACTCCGAGATCTCAGAAGTCTTAAGAGCTACAGAGCTTCAATTTGCCTGCACGCTGCTTGAGTTGAAGATTCATTCTTCGGACAACTATATTAGAATGAACACTCATTCAAATCAAACCACAATCGTTTTGTATCCATTTGAGCAGGCCACATGTCCACTGACCAGATCTGGGTGCTCCCATATGACCGATTCATTGGGAATGAACACTTAGTAGCATTTTCTGTTTGTTACCCAAATCAAACCAAATTTGTCTTCTATCACTTGTATCCACTGTAAGAGTACGCCCGCCGACCACATTTGATCTAGATCTGTTATATATTTACAATGTGAATGGTATATAAGCTTCGGCAAGCCAAAGCTAGTCTTCTCTCTTGTTTTCTTATATTTTTCTATTTTGATGAGCATATCTGCACTAAAAAGAACGTACAAATTTTTGCAAGGGTAGGGAAACTTCTCTTAACGGAAGGTAAACACTCTTGTTGCGACGTTAGTAATATGTTTAAAACCAGCTGACCTGAGAGCTTTGGATCTGCCGGGCATGATGTGCTTCACCTTAGACAAACGGCGTTGTCTGTCTTGATTTATACTTGGGGCATTGTCGTAACCACATTCGCCTGATTCACTTATACGTACATGCGGCCACAGCGTTATGCATGGAAGTTTACAATTGCACTGGGAATTTCTATGAGACGATTACCACTCGCCTTTTTCGATCGATTTCTGGGCTGCAGACAAGCAAGAATGTCTACCCATTGCCTTAGTGATTTACATAGTGCTGTTCACATATGGCTTTCTTTTTTTGTTTCATATGGGCTTTGTGGCATGGCGCATTATCCTGTTGCAAGATAAATGATTCTCCAATCAGCCTATTACCGGACGGGAAAGCATTTTCATTTAGCGTATACAAATAATTGCCCTGGTTCATTGAGCCGTCGATCGGAATAGTCACCCAACCCACTATACGAAACACATCCCCAGAACATTACAGATCCCCCGCCATGACTCACTTTGTGAATAACAGGCCGTTTTTTTCTTGCTCTGTGGGTATTCTTTTTTGATCCATTATACTCAAATGAGCTTTTATCCGTCAACAAAACGCTTCTCCAGAACTCCTTTGGCATGTTCACAAACTTTTTTGCAAAGGCCAGTCGTTTTGCCATGTATGCCTTTTGAGATGACTGATATGTCTTAAAATCACCTTCCTTTAAACGTCGGCGGACTGTGGGCTTACTGATGGGGTTCTTTAGGGTTAAATTGATCAAATCTGCCGCACTTTGGGGCTTCAAAAATACATATTTTTTTAATTCCCGTAGAAGATGTCGGTCTTCAGTGGGCGTTGTTTTACGTTTTGGACCAGATCTTCTTAAATTTTGAAGATTATTATGTTTTTTAAATTTGTTTATTTGGTAGTGAACAGTTTGGCGTGACACGTTATATTCATTTGCAATCTCTTTTATTGCCGCTCCAGCATTAAATTTCGCTACTATTGACGATCGGACAACCAAACCTAATTCCGCAGTTTTATCCATTTTTCTGAATGACTTTTGAGAAACTTTCATTTTTCTATTAATATTTATAACTGGTTAAAGTTAAATAAAATACTTCTTTTGTTGTCAAACGCTCAAAAGTGAAGAGACAATTGATCAAAGCTGTTGTCAAAATACTTATGCCAAACAAAAATTCGATGCTTGCATGCATTCTTATCAGCAGAAAGAGAATGCCAAAGCAAAATAACATAAAATTTGGCATAGAGCTATTTATAAGATTCTTTGCTTTGCTCATCATTTTCGCACGGTTATTTAATGGTACAATTCCAGCTTCAATAGTCACAAAACGATTTCGTAAAAATAATTATGCCGACTAGTGTAAATTAGAATGAACACTCATTCAAATCAAACCACAATCGTTTTAGTGATTTACATAGTGCTGTTCACATATGGCTTTCTGGTCATGTGTCTGCTGATCGTTTTCTGCAACAAATCCTAGCTGGAGGCTTGGCTCAAGCTAACCTTAGCTATAGCTAACTGGAGCGGTTCTGTTAGATAGGGAGCGACAATTGGGCCGATATGTCGATGAGCTCAACGAATGTTTTGGTATACTAGTGCTCCCCATGGTAGCCCTAGCGTTGCTCACGATTAGTAATCGGCGTCCTCTGGGATGTACCGTTGAGGACAATGATGGCACTTATGTTGCACAATAATGGCACTACCTTTTTGGTCGTCAAACCAACGTTTAACTTAATTCTACGAAGTTTTAGGGTGCTTCAAAATTGTTTTCTTAAGATCGTAATAAGAACGTGATAAAAGATTATTACCTGGTTTTGAGACTAAAGTTTAAACAAGCAAAAAGGCCAAAGTCGGAATTCCGACTGTTACTTAGTACTCAGTAAATTCATGGGTATCTTACCAACAAAAAAGACTTATATTTAACCATCAGCTATTTTTAACCAGTAGGATGGTTGTAAATAAAAGGGAGAAGTGGGGGGTTCTAGCTCGCCATACACACCTAATATAAATTTATATATGTTTGTATTTTAGAAACTTTATAAACAGCTCTAAGCTCTAAAATTTCATACTTTCTGCATTGGGAAACTAAAAAATATTTCTATTTAATTCTTAAGAGTTACCTATTTTGATTATTTACTTTCAGGCAAATAAAACGGCGAAGATCTTAGCAAAATTACCGCGCACTGGTTCAGGTTTGGATAGAATGGTGAGTTAATTTAGTAATATTTAGTTAATAAGTTAATAAGCTCCCACAAAAAAAAAATCGTAGGCCAGTCGATGCTGGCAAATTAGGATATTGAAGAATTTGTCAATAAAATATATTAGTTGTATAGAGCGGAATAGTCGCAATATCGACTATAGTGTATTGTGATAGCAATATCGTTCATACTTGTTTTATACTCGTACTCTAGTAGGATAAACGAGTTATTGTATTCGTGCAAATGTATGTAACAGGCAAAAGGAAGCGTCTCCGACTCCACAAAGTATATATTCTTGATCAGTATCAACAGCCAAGTTGATCTAGTCATGTCCGTCTGTCCGTCCGTATGAACACCTAGATCTCGGAGGCTATAAGAGCTAGAGTCACCAAATTTGGTATGTAGGCGTCATATCAACTTTGTTTTACAATTTTGCCCCACCACTTCCCCCACAGCAAATCGATAACAACGTTATCCACAAAAACACCTAGATCTCGGGGACTATAATAGCTAGGGTCACCAAATTTGGTAAGTAAACTACCCTTGTAGGGCCACGCCCTTATATCGCTTAAAAATCTTACCGCATTTAGTTGAAACTCGGTTTATGTATGCATAAGCCTTTCTACCGATTACGAGTATCTTATATTCGGAATATGGACTATAGTGTTCTAATGTAATATACACCGACAATATAATTTGTAATATTACAAAACAAATATAAAAAATATTATTTTGTAATAGTAAAAAATAAAATAAAGAAGAAGAGGCTCCCACCTCCAGCGTAACCGGCAGAGGGGCGCAGCCGTATAACGAGTGACAGGCATCGCGAAAACGAAAATAAAAACGCGGACTCGCTCGCTCACTTTCAATGAAAGAAAAAACAACAAACCATAAACAATTTACATTATCTACTAGCTAGATGCGTTAGTATAGATGTTTTGTTTGAGTTTAGGGAGTCATCATTAAAGATAAAGTTACATAGATTATTATGGTTACAACAAAGGACACGGACAGGTTCATGCAGGAGGTAGTTTAAATTACAGTGCTGAAGATAGATAGGAACATAATTTCTAGTGGCTTTACGATGGACACTAACACTGTTTTGGCTCATTAAAATCATTGTATAAAGATAACATTAAGCATAATTATACGGTTTTCAAGAGATGGAAAGTTTATTAGCAGAAACTCACTTGAATATAAAGGGAGGGGGCAATTGGGGTCCCAATTCAAACCACAGTAAACATTTCCTCTGAACAGACTCATAATCGATCTCTGCCTTTCGCTCAAGACGGTTCCTTTTTTGAATCTCCTGTATTGTGTTCATTTCTGCGCGCGTGTATCAACTTATAAGTTATGTCCTAGTTTTCTTTTATTGTGCTTAATTTCGGTTTTAACTTCATGTGCATTTAATAAAACTGCATTAAATTTGTTTTTTTTGTGCAAATAAAATCTTAAGCTAAGCCATAAGCATAAGCATATATTGCCACCAATTTTATATTTTCTTTTATTTTTATCGCATCTCGTGTGTGTTTGTTGCTGTCAGTGCTTGCGCTCTGTTTGTAAGCTTGTGCTATTTTTAGACTCTTCACTGCTTGCTGTGATATTTGTTTGTACTTAGCTACCGCTATATTTTGTTGTGCTCTCAATTTTAATGTCTGACCAGCTACAAAGAAAGTTGCCATTTCAAGGCTAATTCTACCGAGCCTATGCTTTTATGTTGGCTCTATCGTAACACCATTCACCACAAATGTGCCAATATCAGTGTCCGTTAAGCGATTATTTAACAAATAATCAAGGTTTGAGGTTGACATGTGAGTTGTGTCGACCTGCTGAAGCGGAGTTGCGTTCGTTTTTAAGGAACGCAAAGGAAGGCTTTATTGCTGTCCACTTTGGCTTTAAGAAATTGACGCTCGCATCCAATTTCACATCTTTTGATATGGAGTCTCTTAAACTTAAGAAAGTGTATGATTTGGGTAACTCTGGTCTGGATAAAGACTCTATCGACTCTGTTGTTATAGAGCCGAAAGCCCCTAAGCCAACTACTCCATATTCTATCTTTCGAACTCCTAGTCCGCTCGATAGTTACACTACCCAGCCCGTACAGCGGCTGCCTAATGTTGTCACTTTAATGGAAATAGCTCCTCCGGCCAATCTAGAGAATGTGAATAGCACAGAAGTTGACAGTTCTTCGTCTGTGCAAAGGGAAAATATTGCTCCCCCTATCAAATTTTCCAGTGTCGCGCCCTCAGTATCGTTGCCTTTTCCCGACAGGAGCAATCCTACTGCTGTGGCTGCTCTGCCTAGACCTCTCGTCGGCGTTCTATATTTCTAGACTGACCGTAGATTCTACATCAGAAGGTGTTTCCGCCTATGTCAAGGCCAAAACTAGTTTAGATAGAAGATTAAGGTAAAAAAAATTTAGGTTCAATGTTACGCGCAATATAGCTTTCTTCAAGATAGGTGTTCCGGACGACTGCTTTGACACAATCTGCCAAAAAATTTTGTGGTCTGAGCACCTAGTTATGAAGGAGTTTAAAGCTAGAACTAGAAATCGGATACCGATTAGACTCCCTGCTGCCGCACAATCCGTACCCTCTAATATAGTTCTAAAAAACTAAGTTTATCTTTTTTTTGTTGACTACCAAAATGTAGGAGGCTTTAAATCTAAACTCCCTCAACTTTACACTGATAGCTTATCTTTTGATTTTCACATATTAATATATACTGAAACATGGTAATAACCTGATATCTTAGATCTTTTTATAATAATTATACCGACTATATATTTCACCGTCCCTTCCACCAAGGTGGTGGCTTACTGATTGCCGTTGATTCCGGCCTTTCTGTCTGAACCAATTGTGCTTAGCTTCCTAAAGTAATTGAATTTATAAGTACTAAAGTTTCTGTGTTTATCACTGCCTTTTACATTTCTCCATGTTCCAATATTTCTGTTAGCTTTGATCAACTGAATGCTATTCAATCGATCGCGTCAATGCTATCTGATACTGATCAATTGTTGGTTTTTGTGATGTCTCGTGGTCCTCTGTGATCGACTCAGCCGTTTTGATACCTTCAAGGCATCACGAATATGTTTATGGCCTACTTGAATTGTCCTTATTTACACGTTACGGTGGATATTCCTATTCCTGCGGCATCTGCATCTTCCAACTTGTTAGCAAGAACATATTCATTTAGAAAAGCTGATTTCGTTAATGTCATCCTTCAATCAGACTGCTCATACTTGTACACATGTGCAGATATGGACAGTGCGGTAAACTTCTTCTACAAAATTCTTTATTCCATTTTTAAGGATATTGTTCCGCTCTGTAGTCCTGTTATTATTAATAAGCCAAGTTGCTTACTCCACAGTCGTCTAATTTAAAAAATATCAAATCTATATTCATTAAGAATTTCAAGATCTCGGGAAGGTCCTCGGACTATTCCCGTTGTATTGCTGCTCGTTCAAGGTTCACTGTCATTAATTCCGAATGCTATCCCTATAGCTTACACAGGTTTAATAACATCCCACCTCCCCTAGTTACTGAAAGCTTATTACTTAATGAGTCTATTAAGCCTAATTTTTTCCTGGTGCTTTTATTCTTAATAAGCCACCTTGGCTTACTCCACAGTTGTCCAATTTACAAAATATCAAGTCTAGATTCTTTAAGAAGTTGAAGATCTCGATGCCTAAAACTACAGACGCATATCAAAACTTTCTACTATTCCTAAGCTTTTCGAAAAAATATTAACTTCACAGCTATAACATTCTGGTGGTTTTATAATTTCATCGGCTCAGCATGGGCTTTTGAAGCGCATTTTTACCACCACTAATTTACTAGAATTTTCTTAAATTGCAATACAAGGATTTAAGAATAATAGCAAAGCATTTCACTCGGGAAATCAAAACGAAAAACAACTGCCCTACCTACTTAATTATTTTATATAAACACCAAAGCAAATATAAATAAGACATTGCCAATTTCTTGCAGAGTTTCTGCGAACAACTTATTCCTTTCTTAAGTATCGGTCCCATCAGATATATGCTTATAGCTTACTACACAGGTCTAATAACATCACACCTTACCTAGTTACTGTAAGCTTATTGCTTAACGAACTTAAGTCTATTAAGCCTAACATTTTCCCATGCGCTTATGGCGTTCCAGGTAGTATTCTCAGATTCTGATTTGATTTCTTCGTCTTTCGGATCAAAATTTTTAAACAAACTTGATGTGACTCCCCAAAAAGGTGAGTCTACTTACCAAATTTGGTCCTTTTAGCTTATATAGTCTCCGAGATCTAGGTGTTCATACGGACGGACAGATGGTCAGACGGACATAGAAGAGTCTATCTCTTCTGTTGATGCTGATCAAGAATATATATACTTTATGGCGTCGGAAACGCCTCCTTTTGCCTGTTACATACATTTGCACGAATACAATATACGCGTTTACTCTACAAGAGTACTAGTACAATTATTAATTTGCAATCAAAAACCAATTGTGAGTGACTGCTTGCTTGTACATACGAAAGCGAAGACAATGTTTGCCACTGCTGCGCTGCCGCCGTCGCTCAGTGCCGATAAGAGAGCGCGCTTTGTACAAAACAGAGAAATAGATTAGCACCACTGCGCTGTCGCCTCCCATCCAAAACCAAGAAATAGTTTGACACGCTCTGCCGATGTCGATGTTGTGATAAACTATTTCTTGGTTTTTTTGGTGCTTACTTTTCGAGAGCGAACTATCCTGTCTGTCTATATATTTTGTCATTGGTTTCTGAAGTATGTTATTGAGGGCAAGCACCATAAGCCGAAGCACCAGGCATAGGGAGAAGAGGCAGAAAAATATTATTAGAGAGCCCTGAGATACACATTGGACTGTATATAAGATGCCCGGTGAACATCTGCTTTTGTTTACATAAACTGAAAACCAGATTTGAGAAGTGCTTTACCGAATCTCTTGATAAATGTATACATAAGCAAAGTCTCTTAAATTTGTAAAACCAATTTGCATTTGCGAAGTTATATTTATAGAGACGATGCCAAAGCGGACCTGTGTTAGAATCGAATATATTTCCACCTCTAAATGAAGATGATCATGTTGCTTTTGTTGACTAGCCTTAATTTGGTTGGCATGATAACTGTTGATCGGACGACTTAGATAAAACCTCATTCTCAAAAATGTTCTTTTTACTCTATAGTTATTATCATGGTAGCTAATTTGGCTTTCTTACTCTCACCAGGTTGAAAAGTTTCTTCTCAAGAACTTACGTCCACAGCCTATACTAACGGCCTATGGTTTCTTTGCACTAGATAAGAGCACCTTATTCAAGGTAAGTTCAATTTTGTTATTAATGATATTTCCGAAACTAATTTGGGTTATCTCAATCTTACAGTTATTTACAGCTATTTTCACATATATGGTTATACTTGTGCAGTTTAAGGAAATGGAAAATTCCACCAAATCTATACACAAAAAGTAGTCAAGGCAACTTACCGAATCATATGTCAAGCAACCTGTTGCTTTTGATCTATAATTTTTGCGCCATTTTCTGTATTCAGCTTTGATAACAGCTGAATGACGTTTCCAGTACTTGCCTTCAAGTACAACGGTCTGTGTATGGAATAGAATATAAACGAAATGCATAAGTATATATAAGCATGTATATTGCAAATGTTTTTCAGTTGATTAATCAAAAAGTAAATATTAATTATATGCATGTGTACTAACTAAATAAGATTTAAATGTGTAATCAGTTTCGGCTTTAAATGCCCTCTTTATGTCAGAGATTACAGCAATAACAGAGAACTACCCCCAATACACAAAGTTAAACCTTGCATCTTTTTCCCAATTCTCGTGTGTCTCATATGACTGGCAACTGAATGGAAAATTAAAACGATTGCAGAACAAAGCAATGCCATTAGCTGAGACACGCACTAAGCACAACTCAGTTCTTTTAAAAATATTTTATTTGACATTTAGAAATGTATGCTAGAAGAAAATGTTCAATGACATTATAAACATAAGTGAGAGAGAGGATCGATAAACAAAACCAATAAAAATAACTACTTTGCAATCTAGAATTATCCTCGACAGATGAATATTGTGTTCACCCAAATATATGAAGATAGCACAATCGCAGCTCCGTTTATCGATTATGACTTTGACCATGTATCGTCAATGTATTTGACAGACCTACTCGGCTGTTGATGCTGATCAAGAATATATATACTTTATGGGGTCTTAGACTGTCTGCTTGTCAGTAACACATACTGTTATACATAATGTGTAGCAAATTAAGATGGCTGGTAAACTCGATAAGATAAATCTTTTATAGTCATGCCTTCGTAATCATACTATGTGTTGGACCATAAGGTTGTCATAGGAAAGACTTAGCTCTGGGATATTGCGGTGCTTTATAGGAGCCCAATAACATACGTCAAGCGAAGGGAAATTATCAAATGGGTGTATTCTTTTTAAAGTTAGCAGACTGTTTTATAAACTAAAGTAATTTTGGAAAATACAGAGAAGTTAATTTAAAGGTTCTTGTTAGAACGCGACTGTTTTTGGTTGACATGAAGTGTACATTTACAATGATCTATAATTTTTAAAGGTGTCCTCTTGGTAACGCCTCGCGAGATAAGTAATTTGTAACAAAATGTCTTGTCGAAGAAATGACTATAACACCAGGTTTCGTACATTTCTTTGCGATTTTCAACGAAAGTGCTAGCATAAAAATAATTTAGATTATATACATAAATCACATTTTAGATCTATAAATAAACATAAATAAAAAGCCCATAGATTAAAGATAGCCAAAAATATAATAGAATAAATTTGTGGACTGCACTTTGTATGCTTATCACGTGCCGCCAAGCAGGAGGATACTCATTCTTATGCATCTGTATGTCTACAGGCCTATCGCCCTGTGAGTTACACGCACACGCTTTAAGTGACTGATGTTCGCTTTATAAGGACAGCTGCACTTTTAGACAACGCGTGTCGATTTTGTCGACACACCCTAAAAATGCTGTATTCAAGTATTCTGGGGGTAATAGCTGTGAGTAGTTCCATAAGTAAAATGTGTGAACTGCGTTAGCTGTTGTGCACTCATAAGAGGGAATTATGAAATGTGTTTATAAATATTGTTCAGATTCTCCTTTTGTAAGGTTCTTTGATACGGGTAATAACAACTGTATACATTCACTATCGATTTGAGACAATTTTAATTTGATCCTTAAGTAGCTGCTTACCAAGAGGATAACTCATAACCATATGCTAAGCAGGCGAACTTGACCAGAACCCCAGCAGTATCGACAACAACAAAATGGTCATCTTTGCATCCATAAATTCTACATCAGAACATGTTTCCGCCTATGTACAGGCCAAAACTAATTTACATAGTTCGAAAATTAAGGTAGAAAAAATTAGGTTAAATGTTATGCGGATTATAGCTTATTTCACGATAGGTGTTAAGGACGACTGTTTTGAGACAATCTGCCAAAAAATGTTTCTGGCCTGAGCACCTACTCGTGAAGGAGTTTAAAGCTAGAACTAGAAATCGGATACCGATTAGACTTCCTGCTGCACAATCCGTACCCTCTAACATAGCTGCAAAACACTAACTTCATTTTTTTTTCTTGCCTACCAAAATGTTAGAGACCTTAAATCTAAACTGTCTAAACATTACACTGATAGCCCATATTTTGATTTCCATATTTTAATTTGTACAGAAACCCGATATTTTAGACTTTTAGATCTTTCCTAATAATTATACTGCCTATAGATTTGATCGTCTCTCCCGCCAGGGTGGTGGCGTATTGATAGCTGATGATTCCGGCCTTCTGTCGGAACCAATTCTGCTTAATTTTCCTAACGTAATTGAACTTATAAGTACGAAAGTGTCTCTTAAATGTTTTTCCAGTATAATTATACTGCCTAAAGATTTGATCGCCCCTCCCGCCAGGGTGTATTTGATTGCTGTTGATTCCGGCCTTCTGTCGGAACCAATTCTGCTCAATTTTCCTAACGTAATTGAACTTCTGATATTTCTGTTTACTTGGATCATCTGAATCCTATTCAATCGTTAGCGTCAATGCTTTCTGATACTGATCAATTGTTGGTTTTTGGTGATTTCAATATCTGTGATGTCGCGTGGTCCTCTGTGATCGACTCAGCCGGTTTGATACCTTCAAACCAACACGAATTTGTTGACGGCCTACTTAAATTGTCCTTACCTCAAGTTAATTTTGTAACAAACTCGCCACCTTGATTTGATATTTACTTCTGACCCAATTCAATGGTCTCTAGAGTCAGTCCGCTTTTGCTTCTTGAAGACCCGTTTCACCCATCATTACACGTTACTATGAATATTTCTATTCCTGCTGTATCTGCATCATCCGACTTGGCAGCTAGAACTTATTCATTTAGAAAGGCTGATTTCGCTAGCCATAACAATGTCATCCTTCAAAGAGACTGTTCATACTCGTACAATTGTACAGATATGGACAGTGCGGTTGACTTCTTTTACAAAATTCTTTATTCCATTTTAAAGGATTTGGTTCCGCTCAGTAGTCCTGTTATTATTAATAAGCCACATTTCAATTACCGTCAATATGGCTGTGGGTGTTCTGGGTTTTATAAAACGATGGTCGAAGGAATTTGATGATCCTTATATAACTAAACTACTGTATACTGGTCCAACCTATTTAAGAGTACGCATCGTGTGTCGCATGTCTGTTGAAAAGAAATTTTTACTTTTTGCTCTCCGTGGGTTGAATTGGGACCCCAATAACCTCCTCCCTTCATATTCAAGTAGGCTCCTGCTAATAAAACTTCCATCTCTTGAATATCGTAGAATTATGTTTGTTATCTTTATACATAATCTGATTAATGGTGATATTGACTTGCCGTCTGTAATTAGCCAAATCAGTTTTTGTGTTCCTCGTAGAACTACTATTCCTATCTATCTTTAGCACTGTAATTTAAACTCCTGCATGAGCCTTTTCGTGTCCTTTGTTGTAACTACAATAATCTCGTCAACTTTATCTCTAATAATAACTCACTTAACTCAAACAAAACATCTATACTAACGCATCTAGTTAGTAGATAATGTAAATTGTTTATGGTTTGTTGTTTTTACTTTCACTGAAAGTGAGCGAGCGAGTCCGCGTTTTTTTCCGTCTTCGCGATTGGTGTCGCTCGTTATGTGGATGCGTCCCTCAGCCGGTTGCGCGGGAGGTGGAAGCTTTTAGCCTGGGCTTCGCGCGTAACGAGCCCCGTGGCTTGTTATCGTGGGTCCCCTTGAACGTGCAGCGCATTGTACGTCAACGTCCCGATATTGAAAATATATTTGTAATATGGATAGTAAAATATGTGAATACAACCTATTCGATCCCAAAAGAGGTTAATAGGTAACAGTCGAATTGCTTATTTGATCAGCCCTACTTTTTTGGGTAGATATGACGAAAATCAGCCAAAAAATTTTCTGTGGTGAAACTTTATATACATACCCTGTACAATACAATGTATATTAAGTATGTGAAATACATAGCAGAAATACAAGCAGAAAGAAGGGTTTCCGACCCCACAAAGTATATTTATTCTTGATCACACGACAAATCGATTCGATCCAGCCATGTCTGTCTGTCCGTCCGCATGTATGAAACTCTAGATCTTGGAAAGTATAAGATGTAGAGACTTAAAATTTGGACTTTTAGTTTCTATAAATATGTACCCAGAACAAGTTTATTTTATTGCTTTGATAAGCCCCCTGTTTAGGGTGGCTCCTATACAAACATACCTCTTTTCATTGGAATTGAACAGAATTTGGGGTTTATGTGTTCTAAAGGTTTATGTGTTCTGCGTCAGCTGACCAAATTTGATCCGAATCGGGCAACTATATCATATAGGCCCCATAAAACATTTTTGTTTTCTGTTGACATAAAACCGATTGTATGGGAATGAACATCAAATGTTTGTTTTTCACCCAAATCAACTAATGGTTGGTATTCATTTTAGGAGCCCCACATTCACAGAACAAATTTTATTCAGATCAGACCGCTATATCATATGGCCTCCATATAACCGATTTTTCGGAATGAACACAAAATGTTTGTTTTTCATCCAAATCGAACTAAATTTGGTTTGTGTCCCTCTTAGAAGGCGGTATGCTATATTTTATAGAGGTATTTAGAGGTAATTTTTAGGTATTTAACTGTCGAGCAAGATCCGCGTTCCTACTTGTTGTAAATTAACTTTAAAATCTACTATATTTAAAGCTTTTTTTAGAGGTGTGCTTGAAGTTTTGTCCATTACTCGAGAATGTGATAGCCGATTTTAAAAAGCCTTAAGCTTCTGAATATACAAGGGAATAATATATGAATAAATAGGCATATCATTCATAACCAGTTTTTTATTAATATAATTACTTTGGCAGCTATATAATATCTATTTTTATCTATATTTTATCTAGATTTTAAAACAAGTAAAAACGTTATAGTCGATTTTCCGACTATTCGACTCGTACTCAGCATTTATTTAATATTCGCCTCACTCAAAAGTATGCAACACTTTTTTTGGGGGGTTCTCTTATACAAATTTTTTTTTACGATTTTGTCTACAATTATTATCCGATCTTAATGAAAAAAAATTTGGGAGATAGAAGGACTTTAGCTCTTATAGTCTCCGAGATCTAGGTATTCATACGGAAGGACAAACGTATATGGCTAGATCGACTCGGCTGTTGATGTTGATCAAGAATATATATTTTATGGGGTCGAAAACGCTTCCTTTTGCCCATTACATACATTTGCACGAATACAATATACTCGTTTATTTTACTAGAGTACGAGTATAATGAATGTCTGTCTGTCTGTCCTTCATAGGCGCCGAAACTATTGGACCGATCGGTATAAAATTTTTACTGTATACTAACTCGGACCACAGGAAGGTCAAGGGATATAAATCGTGTTGAAAAAATGGGCGTGGCACCGTCCCCTCATATAGGCGTTAATACAAATTCCTCATAACTTCGCACCTATTTGACTAATTGCAATGAAATTCTTACTGTATACGAATACAGACCAGGGAAAGGTGAAGTGGCGTGGCACCGCGCGCTCATATAGACAAAAATAAAAGTTCCTCACATCTTTGCACCCAATTGCACTGAATAGTTATAGATTTATGCAGTTAGGAAAAATGGGCTATATATCTTTTTGGAAAATGGACACCGTCCCCTCATATAGGCTATTCTAAAAATTGCTCATATCTTTGCACCTATTGTACCATATCGATCAATTAAGTTATCACTGATATATTGATATATTTATATATATATATACAAATATATAATATATATATTAATATTTATATATATATATATATATATATATATATATATATATATACATAAATACATAAATATAAATATATAAATAGCTGCCGATTGTTTCGCAATGAATGATGCCAAATTGCATACATACATGACGCAATTTGAAAATGCAGCATTGGGCGGATTTGCAAAAATTGTAACATCTCTGACGCCCCTCCAAACATTTTGATTTGCACCTTTAACGACGTAGAATTAATGCAATATATATAGTTGTCTGATCTATTTATATTTCGGGAATAGGAAATAGCAAACATTTTAAATGAAAATGGCTTTATTGTTTTTCAAAATATTTCCCTTGATGGTCAGTACACTTTTGAATTCGTTCAAACTATATGTCATAGCAGTTTTCAAATTCTTCTTGAGACAATCCCAACAAGTGGCTTTTGTACGCTTTAACTGTTTCTTTGGCACTCGTAAATCGTTGACGCAGTTTAGTTTGATACTCGGGAACTCGTAAACATGAAGAAGTCATTAAGTGCCAAATCAAAAATGCATCTGTTTGAAGAGATGCGTGAGAGCTCGCATTGTGATGATGGAGAATGATTTGTCTTTAGTGGTTGGTTTTACTAATTTTTATGAAGACTTTCGGCAAACAAATGGTCGTTTACCACTCCTACTGTGCTCAAGCGGAACACTGGTCGTTCGGCCGAAGAAACAGGCGTCCATTTTTTTTGCTGTGCTTGTTCCACGATTAACTTTTGTTGGATTTGGAATGCTGAGATGGTTAATTGCTGTTTTGTTTCGGCTCATACGCATATATTCATGATTCGTCACCTGTCACGATTTTATACACGTCTTTTGAAGAACGGTCGAACTTTTTAATCTTACATAAATCGACGCAAGCCTTTTTTGAGCGATTGATAAATTATGGGGTGTCCAACGAGAGCAATGTTTTTGTACAACTAAGGGTTCATGGAGAATCGAATCTATTGAAGTGGAACTAATGTGCAAAAATGCCTCTAACTCACAGTATGTCACATGACGATCTTGCATGATCAGTTAACGCACTGCATCGATGTTTTCCGGCACAACAACCGATTTTCGACGACCTTCCCGGCGACCGAACTACGGCCACGATTGAATTCACTATACCATCTATATGCTGTGGTTTTTGATGGTTTTTGCATATCAAAACGTTGTGAGTACGTTTATGTCAAACTTTATTACGGTGTTGACAGTTCCCGAAATATAAATAATACCCTTCGTATGATCAGATCAGGCTAGCAGCTGCTGGGCCTTTTCAAATGGATTACAAGCCGAATTTAGTTTGATTTGGATGCAAAACATAAAAGTTATGCTCCTAAGTGTTCATTCTGCAACAATGTGTTGCATGGTAGCTACATGATATAGTTGTACGATGTGAAAGAATTTTGAACTCAACCAGCGTGCAGACAAAAGAAGCATCTGGTAGTTCTGTAGCTCCTAAGACTTCTGAGATCCGGTGGTTGCAAGATACACACGGATAGACGGATGGACATAGCTATATCGAATCCCCTCGTCATGCTGATCAGGAATGTATATTATTTATATGGTTGGAGATGCTTCCGTCTTCATGGAAATATATCGAATCCCCTCGTCATGCTGATCAGGAATGTATATTATTTATATGGTTGGAGATGCTTCCGTCTTCATGGCAAAATTAATATACCTTAACATTTTTTATGAATGGTATAAAAACTAAAGGAATAGAGTTATGTCAAAGATACCCTCTGGCTCGATTAATATTTTTTTTGTCACAAATTCTAGATCACTTTCAAAAAATTTATACTCGTTATTCTCACTATCTGCACATCTACGATGTTACTGCGCGCATTTCACAATGTTGCCTTGTCAGTTGTCAGCTGTTACCAAATACTTACTTGCGGATTACTGTGTATGTCAACGTCCAGCGGCGATGCGAATTGACACACCGGTGTTCTGCGCTTTTGTATAACTGCAAAAAAAAATAAGAAAACAAAGAATCACGTATTAAGAAGTAAGATCGCTATAGTCGATATTCCGACTATAAGATACTCGTGCTTAGTCGTTATTTAATATTCGACATACTCAAAAGTATGCAAAACTTTTTGATTTTGTATACTCGTACTCTAGTAGAGTAAACGAGTATATTGTATTCGTGCAAATGTATGTAACAGGCAAAAGGAAGCGTCTAAGACCCCATAAAGTATATATATATTCTCGATCAGCAGCCGAGTCGATCTAGCCATGTAGGCCTGTGCGTCCATACTCTAGTACAGTAAACGAATATATTGTATTCGTGCAAATGTATGTAACATGCAAAAGGAAGCGTCTAAGACCCCATAAAGTATATATATTCTCGATCAGCATCAACAGACGAGTCGATCTAGCTATGAACACTTATATCTCGGAGACCGTAGAGTTACAGAGACAAAATTTGGTATGTAGACTCCCCTTATGGGGCGCCAGATCAAGTTTGTTTTACAATTTTGCACCGCCCTCTCCCGCTCCCGCAAATCGATAAAATCTTATATCTTCCACAAGTTTTAACGCATTTAGTTGAAAATCGGTATATATATGCACACAATCTACCGCTTTTGCGAAGATCGGATAATAATTGCAGAAATAATCGTAAAAAATATTTTGTATGAGAGGGTAGGGTGCTCTCATACAAAAAGGTTTTTTTTACGCTTTTATCTATAAGTTTTATTCGATCTGTGTGGGAGTTATAAGGTTATTATATTTTTAAGGTTATTTATTTTTGCGTGGAAAAATTTTAAAACAAACTTGATCTGACGCCCCACAAGGGGAGTCTACATACCAAATTTGGTGACTCTAGCTCTTATAGTCTCCGAGATCTAGTTGTTCATAAGGACGGACGGGCGGGCAGACGGACATGGCTACATCGACTCGGCTGTTTATGCTGATCAAGAATATATATATTTTATGGGGTGGGAGACGCTTCTTTTTGCCTGTTACATACATTTACTCTACTAGAGTAAGAGTATAGCAAGAAGGCTAACTTCGGGTAAACGAAACTTACATACCCATGCAGATTCGGTTGAAATTCGATCAGCTTCTAGGACTGACACGTTAAAAATTTGACTTAATTCTGATAAAAAAAAAAAAAAACAAACACAAAATCCGGTATACTAAGAGTTCATTCCCAATTGGTCAGTTTTAGTGGAGCTGTATGATACAGAGTTCAATTTGGATAAAAAACAATCAATTTTGATGTACCTTAGTACAGCTCATTCCCAATCGGTCGGTTATATGGGAGCTATATGATATAGTGGGCCGATCGATTAACTTTAGTCAGCAGACGCAGAGGCTTCTCAAATTGACATTTACCAAAATGTTGTTCAATTTGGATACTAAGATGAGACTTCCGTGACACCGCCATATATCGTATATCATTTCCTCACTCACTTGACTTAGAGCTTGCTAAATAAACAGCTCAGAATTGGGCATAATATATTAAAAATTCGGTTATCTATGATATTTATAGATCATATGTTAGCATACATGGTAGGTTGATATCTTCAAAACTAAGAGATAAGTTCGCGTAGCAACATATGGACACACAGTCATGCTGCCCATATACTTTATGGGATTGGAGATGCTTCCTTCTGTGCGTTAAAAATATCAGTCCGTCTGCCCGTCCCTCTCTGTCCGTTTAAATTAAAATATCTTTCTGTTGAAATTTGAACCGGTGGCTTCTTATATCTGGTTGAGTTTGAATTTCATCACGATCGGTCAAAATATTATATAGCTGTCATAGAACCATCTCCTTCAGAATTCCTACTTAATAGGATAACAAAAACAATATGCATTTCAAGACATTTCAAATTTTTGTTTTGATATTTTCAATTGATTGTTTCATTGGACAAATGTAAAGGAGCTAGTTTTTATATGAATAAATTTTGCTATTTGAAATATTTGAAGAATTGCCAACAAATTGGTGCTGAACTTAATTCAAGCAGGTTAATATAGATACGAAAGACACTTCGAAATCGGAACCAACACGACACTAAATTAAGAGAGAGCAATGCGCGTCGGATAGCCGAACGCGCGAATAACATAAGTATAACGCGTCGCCAGAGTTTGCGTTATCGTGCCGCGGAATGGGATGCAGTAGCCCTCTCACATGCTCGAGAGAACCCGCTTGTTACGAAGTAAATTACAAAATACTGCTGCTCACATTCAGGCCGAATGAGCCCTACTGTCGTGGTATTTTTTATTTGCTACGTGAAGCTATGAACAAAGTAAGTGCAAGAAATATTAAGTTAATTTACACCTTTGTTATATATTTACACAGTGATTGGTATATAAGCTTTGGAAAGCCGAATCTAGTCTTCCTTTCTTACTTGCGTAAAAGCAATCACCGAAATAAATGACTTTACAAGAACATCTGAAATTGAACAAGAGATAAAGGCTTGCAGAACTGTAAAAAGTAAAGAAAACTAAGTAGCCCGATTCTCATAACATTTCGTCAACGGATGTGTAGGCTTCCAAAAACTATTTCATTCAGCAATAGCAGTATGCAGCGAAGCATCTTCTTTCTAATTTCTTTCTTGCATTCCAGCTTAGCTGCATTCCCGCTTAGCTACCCGAAATCCAATACTATTTGCCTACAAATGTTTATTTTGCTCTACTTCTTTTAATTTAACTGCATTTCCTTTAAGCGCCCATTACTGTTTGGTGCATGGAAATATGGATTTGCCTTTTGAATATTCCATTTAGCTGCCCGGGATAACCATGATTTTTGTACGAACAATAATAGCTTTCCCATTCATTCAATGCGATTGGGCTTATTTACAAAACACTGATCAGTGATCATAGATCACGACAAGCCAGATCAGTGTGCAGTGAATGGACTGATACCTTTTATAAAGGGAGCCTTGAAAATGTAGATATTTTATTAAATTTCTGACAACCCTTGTCAAAATGTACAGAATAGAAATGGCAGCCAAAGTTAAACAACATCTGGGAACATTATTTGTCAATTAGTCATTTTGTGTTTTAAGGATTAAGGTCACTTATAAGTGATCGGAATTTTTTCGTCGGCATAAATGAGATTGGCTTGGTGTTCCTCAGCTGTTTTTAAGAATAATTACATCAGGACAATAGGCTGATCAGTCAATAACGTTAAGTGAGCAAACCTTGCATTATGCATTGCTTAGGCGATTAGTACTTTTTCCTCTTTTCGCGTTTGTTTTTCCTGAAATGAAAGGAGGCTTTGCTCTAAAGCCTTCACATACTAAGAACATTCCACCTTTGAACTGACTTTTGACGTGAAGGATCTTCTTTTATCACAATAATTGGTAATATAATTTGAAAAATTAGTGAATACACATCGCGGTCGACGAATAAGTTTCGACATTTGATTGATTTGATTGATTGATATTTGGTCCATCAAGTATTATGAAAGAAACTCATAAAATACCCCAAATTTGAAATTGGAAATAGTTTAGCTTTAATGCAAATAACATTGATCCCTGCATTTTCAGCGCTCTTTTTATTCGTACTCTAGAAGACTAAACGAGTATATTGTATTCTTGCAATACCATGTCCGCTGTCCGGCCGTATGATCTTCGAGACTATAAGAGCTACAATTACAAAATTTGGTATGTAGACTGCCCTCGTGCGGTGTCAGATCAAGTTTGTTTTAAAATTTTGTCATGAACCTCCAACCCCGGCAAATCGATAAAGTGCTTATATCTCCCACAATTTTTGACAGATTTAGTTAATATATAAATTAGCAGATAATCTACAGATTTGCCAAATTTCATTCAGATCGGGTAATAATTGTAGACAAAATCAAAAAAACATTTTGATGAAAGTGTGAGCGAATAAATGCTGAGTACGAGTATCTTATAGTCGGAATATCGACAATAGCGTTCTTACTTGTTTTGATATGTGTTATATAAATATGTTAGGCTTTCAATTTAGCAGAAAAAATTACCATTTCTAGTAAAATCCTGTGAATCAGTCACTAATCCTTACACTTCCATTTTAAACTTTCACGACTCTATCCCCAACCACTACTAATTCGTACGTAATGCTTTTTTTGGCGTATGCAATGTTTAACATATAAATATTTTTGAAAAATTATTCTGAAAAAGAATTTTATGCTCTTTACGATAGAAGAAGTTTCTTAGTAGTGGTGTTCTTGCTAATATTCAGGACAATATGCTTTTTAAAATAGAATATTAAAAACCTTCGAAATACTTGCAAATAAATTGTGTTAAATTGTTCTTTAAAAAAATATATAATAAATATTTACATTATATTTTTTTTTGTATTAATATTTACGTTGCGTTGAACCTTTGAGTCTTTTGCTCATTTCGTGACCGTCACTGCGCGACCGGCAATCGTATCGGTCCCTATGCGTTGTGCAGTAAAAGACCGAATATATCAACTGAGAGCGCTCAACAGAAACCCAAATTGAAAAGAAAAAAGTAACAGAAAAAACAGTCAACTGTTATTTGCGAGCTCTGCCGTAAATACATTCTTATTTTCCAAAGACGCAAGCTTTAAACCAGTTTGTGAGTATGAGGGACAGAGCATTCTGCTCACTTGACCACAAATGCAGGCTTGCGCCTCACTAACCCTCTCTTTCTTTGTGACCCACGGTGTTAGCAGGCGTAGCTAAAAAGAACAAAAACTATTGTTAACGCCATCTATGGTACAACATTTTCATTCATTCTTTTATATGATATGATATAGTGGTCCGATCTTCGCGAATTTTACATACGAGCAAAAAAAACCCTATGGGGAAAATTACAAGTCGATAGCTTCAAAACTGAGAGACTAGTTTGCATAGAAACTGACGGACAGAGGTCGGAGATGTTTCTTCTATTTGATATACAAAATTGCGAGAATAGGTGCAGCGATTGCTTACACGCATTCGGTATCATTCACATGGATCTGGAACAAAAAACATCAAAAAGTGTTGCATACTTTTCAGTCTGTCGAATATTAAATAGATGCTGAGTATGAGTATCCTTTAGTCGGAATACCGAGTATAGCGTTCTTACATGTTGATTTTTTTTTGTGGGCGGTGCGGTGATTTTATACAAAATGTTATTTTTACCAATTTGTCTACAATTATTATCCGATCGTAATGAAATTTGGTAAATCGGTAGATAATCTGATCATACATATACAACCAGTTTCATTTAAATATGACAAAAATTGTGGGAGATATATGTGTTTATATACGGGGTGCGGGAGAGAGGTAGGCCGGGAGGGTAATATTTTAAAACAAAGTTGATTTGCGTATATACTAGGGGAACAAACGATTATCTATCATGATTGTGCAATCTTGATCAGATCACACCATTGGACGTATGGCCTCCTCAATTGGATCCAAACCGAATTTAGTTTGATTTTAATGAAAAAGAGAAAAGTTATGCTAATAAGTGTTCATTCAGGACCAATCGGTTATATGGGAGCTATGTAATATAGTTGTCCGATCTGGATAAAACTCGAACTTAACCAGATGCAGACAAAAGAAGCATCTTTTAAAAATTTTGGCTTTGTAGCTGTTAAGACTTCTGAGATCTTTGTGCTGAAACAGACGGACGGACGGACAGACATGGTTATATCGATTCCTCTTGTCATGCTGATCAAGAATGCGATAAATTTTCGTTTTAGCATTTTACATAATTTTATTTATTCTAAAATTGTAATTGACATGAATATTTTTAAGTTATTTAAGAAGGTGCGATGAGTACCATGCAAGAAACCCATCCATCCATCTTCAAAACTTGCGTTATGTCGCAAAATGTTGTAAAATACTTCTGTGCACTCTGACCACTGACTGAGCCCTACATATCGTGCCGCGGAACGGTATGCAAAAATTTGTTTAAATATGAATTGTATATAAGCTTCGGCCATTCCGAAGCTATTTTTCCTTACTTGTTTATACAATCTTAAGTCATCATAGTTACTCACACTGCATATGCCAGCATCGCCATATGACATTGTTCAGACGAATTTTGTCCTTCCAACGCAGGCGCACACCTTTGAAGTGATTCCATTTTGGTGAGGTTAGTTTTTGGCTAGAAAAATTCATTAAAATAATAGATTAAAGCTGTAGGAAAAAGTGTTTACATGTTATTAACTTGCAATGAACAAATATGTAAGTTCATACATATAATTGTGTAAATGTTCAGATTATGCACACTAAATATAGCTGGAACCCTAACCCGAGGTGTACAGTAATCGCACGTTAAAAGCTCGGCATTTTTTGTTTTATACGCCGCTGACTAAATTGTCAACTCTGGATGTGAATGTTGTTTGGATTGATTTTATCATGTCGTTTAATCAGAGTTTACCTATAGAGTGTTTAACATAGAAAATTCAATGAAGGTTATATAGCCGCTTTCTTGATGCCTAAAGAAGACAATTAAATGAAATAACATATTAAATATATCAATATATTGATAAGGATTGCTTTATAATAAATATAACTAATCAATAGACTAGATATTTGAGCCGCTGGTGTTGTTGGCGTATTAATATTATTATACTCGTACTCTAGCAGAGTAAACGAGTATATGGTATTCGTGCAAATGTATGTACCAGGCAAAAGGAAGCGCCTCCCACCCCATAAAGTATATATATTCTTGATCAGCATCAACAGCCGAGTCGATCTAGCCACGTCCGTATGCCCGTCCGTTAGTCCGTATGAACACCTAGATCTCGGACACTATAAGAGCTAGAGTTTGGTAAATTTGGCATGTAGACTCCCCTTGTGGGGCGTTAGATAGACTTTGTTTTTAAATTTTTCCAGCCCCTTCCCGACCCAGCCAACAGCAAAACTTTATAACTTCCACAAATTTTAAAGCATTTAGTTGATATATGTATAAGCACATAATCTACCGATTTTCCGAGTTTTGTTAAGATCCTATAATAATTGTAGACAAAATCGTAAAAAAAAATTTTGTATCTAAACACCCCACCCCCAAAAACAAAAACAAATTTTTATAATTTTGAGTGTGTCGTATATTGAATAATTGCTGAGTACGAGTATCTTATAGTCGGAATATCAACTATAGCTTTCTCACTTGTTATTGTTGTTATCGACAATGAGTCAAGTCAACTTGAAATAATAAACAAACAACATGTGCATTCGCTTTTGTTTCTACTAGAGATGGTAACCTTTCAACATATTTTCAGAAAATATCGGACATGTACAGAGATAAAATCAACTTAAATCAACATCTAATAATGTATAAAACCAACTTTGAAGCAACAGATTTAATCGAATAAAAAAGAAAAACAAAAAGGCTATAGTCGATATTCCAACTAAAAGATACTCGAACTCAGCATTTATTCAATTTTCGACACACTCAAATGTATGAAAAATTTTTTTTTTACTTTTTTTGGGGTTTGGCGTTCTCATACAAAATGTTTTCTTACGATTTTGTCTACAATTATCGGTAGATTAGGTGCGTATGAATATACAAACCGAGCTCCAACTGAATGCGTTAAGATTTGTGGAAGATGTAAGGTTTTATCGATTTTCGGGGGCATACCAAATTGGGTAACTCTAGTTCTTATGGTCTCCGAAATCTAGGTGTTTATACGGACGGAAGGCAGGACAGACGGACATGGCTAGATCGACTCGGCAGTTAATGCTGATCAATAATATATATACTTTAAGGGGTCGGAGAGTCTTCCTTCTGCCTGTTACATACATTTGCACGAATACAATGTACTCGTTTACTCTACTAGAGAACCGGCCCCTCCCACCCCCGCAACTCGACCAAAAAGTTATCCACAAAAACAACTATATCTCGGAGACAATAAAAGTTAGGGTCCCCTTGTCAGTGTCAGAATGCTGTTTTTCAAAATTTTGCCACGCCCCCTCCCGCCCCGTAAATCGATAAAAAGAACTTTGTATTTCCCACAAATCTTTACGCATTTAGTAGAAACTTGGTATATATATGTATTAGCATAATCTACCGATTTTTAAAATTTCATTAACATCGGATTAAATTTGTAGACAAAAGCGTAAAAAAACATTTTGTATAAGACCAACAAAAAAAATTAATTAAAAAGTGTTGCATACTTCTGAGTGTGTCGAATATTGAACAAATGCTGAGTACGAGTACCGTATAGCGTTCTCACTTGTTTTAGTCTCAGATTTGAAAATGTACATAATTTATAGTATGTACATACCCAGATTAGAAAAAAATTATGAATTTTAGCTTAGTGGCA
Organism: Hirtodrosophila duncani; assembly: GCA_037043425.1. NCBI lineage: Eukaryota > Metazoa > Arthropoda > Insecta > Diptera > Drosophilidae > Hirtodrosophila > Hirtodrosophila duncani. The sequence continues at coordinate 53,457 of JBAMBM010000465.1, forward strand.
ACGCTGTTGGCGCACTGTTAAAGTCAGCTGACAGCTGTCGCATGTTGTTTGCAAAACCTTTGGAAAATATTTACCATTTTTAAATTGCTCCTGGGAATTGTCACTGTTATTCATGGAATATTGCTTTTGCATTTGCAAGGCGTTGTAAAAAGTTGTAAATGATAAGTTATTACCCAAAGTATTATTTATACATCTCCCCCAATTGCCCCCCGTTTTAAAAAAGTCGTGTTTGTTGCAGTCGACATTGTGTTTGCCCATGCAAGGCTTTTCGACATTTGAAGCAGCAACAGAGGCTCAGAGTCGCCATTATACAGCATATATTGAACTAAATTAGCTTGATAAACTAAGATAAACATCATACGTTGTTCTCAAAGGCTAAAGGCCTTCTCAATTATATTAAAATGTACACAATCGCACAATGCAATCGAACTCTTGGTAGATTTATAAGAAAACACTCAAATTGGCTAGTTTCTGTAATAATTGTTGATATATGTCGTGTTGAATATGATAACGATAGATAGAAAATTAGCGGCCCAGCTGTCAGAAGAGATTAACAACTCGAAAACTTTCCCCTACTGAGGTTCATTCCGAAATAATCGGTTCTATGGGAGCTATATGATATAGTTGTCCAATCTGAACCAAATTTGGCAATCAAATAAGTTTTCCCTACTAAGGTTCATTCCGAAACAATTGGTTCTATGATACTACGAGAGCTTTCTGATATAGTAGTCCAATCCGAGTAGAATTCGGTAAGCAGATGAAGAGGCTTCTAAAACTGATTTATATAAAATTTGGTCAAATTTTGATCAAAAACCAAAAATTATTAAATGGGAGCTATCCCGATTAATCTTCGTTAATCGCCATGGGGGCCCAAAATATCTGTAGAAAAAAAATGTGTGTACATATCTTAATATTTGAGGCTTATGCCAAAATAGGGACCACATATTTTATGACATTATGATTCTGAATAATGTTCTAAATAAAAAGTAACTGCACTTGTAACGCTAGGATATCATTTCTTAATAAATTAAATTAAGCCCACTGTGCAACGTAAGCAATAATAACAAATATGTATGAATTCAAGTCCTGCTTATGCTTATCAGCACAAAATACAAACACAGATAAGCGCACAAAAAAGCAAATAACCTATCCAACTGATAAGATGTGGGGAGCTACAAAATAGGTTTAACCATTATACAGACTTACAAGACAGAAAGAAAAAAGAGTACAAAATATGCGCTTAAAAATAGAACGCATCTCGCAAAAACAAAAGTAAACAAGAAAGGAAAGCTACTTGCCGAAGATTTTACTTCCGGAACAAGCGGTTATAAGGTAGCTATAGAATATGGTTGTACGAAATTGATCAGATCAGGCCAGCGTATGTGGGGCCTCTTCAAATAAAACAACCAGAATTTGGTTTGATTTGCATGCGCTACACGTTCAAGTGGACCCGTGATGCCAAACCACGGGGCTTACACGCGAAGCCCAGGCTAGAAGCTAACACCTCCCGCCCAAATGGCCGAGGGGCGCAGCCGCATAACAAGCGAGACGAAAAAAACGCTGACTCGCTTGCTCACTTCCAGTGAAAGTAAAATCAACAAACCATAAACAATTTACATTATCTACTAGCTAGATGCGTTAGTATCGATGTTTTGTTTGAGTTTAGGGAGGTATTAAGAAAGATAAAGTTACATAAATTATTATAGCTACAACAAAGCACGCGAAAAGGTTCATGCAGGAGATAGTTTAAATTGCAGTGCTGCAGATAGACAGGAAGATAATTTCTAGTAGTTCTACGAGGAACACAAAAACTGATTTGGCTAATTACAGACGGCGGGTCAATATCACCATTACTCAGCTTATGTATAAAGATAACATTAAGCATAACTCTACGATTTTCAAGAGATGGAAGGTTTATTAGAAGGAGCCTACTTGAATATGAAGGGAGGAGGTTATTGGTGTCCCAATTTAACCCACGGAGAGCAAAGAGTAAACATTTTTTTTGAACAGACTCAATGCGGTCCTGGTGATTCCTGTATTGTGGACACCAGACACGCGATGCGTACTCTAAAATAGGTCGGACAAGAGAAGTATACAGTAGTTTGGTTATATAAGGATCATCAAATTCCTTCGACCAGCGCTTGATAAAACCCAGAACACCCGCAGCGTTATTGAAGGTAATTTAAATGTGTAAGTCGAATTTTAATGTAGGGTCTAAAAGAACACCCAAGTCATCAATTGAGTCGATCCGATCAAGGGGCATATCGTTAAGCTTTGCATTTATAACAGTTCATACTTAGTAAGTTGACCTTACACCACAATTGGAAAGAATCAAGGTCATCTTGCAGCCGGAAGTGGGAAGAAGAGTCATTGTAGGACAAGCAAAGTTTAAAGTCGTCGGCCAACACAAGTACACGAGAGTGGGATAGAACCTGAGGCTGGTCGTTGATAGATAAGGTGAAGAGAAGGGGACCGAGGTGGCTACCCTGCGGTACCCCTGATGTAGCCCTAAGGGTCTTAGAGTAGGAGGTATTAAAAAGAACTATCTCAGTTCTGAGATTAAGGTAGTCGGAGATCCACTTAAGAAGATGGGATGGGAAGTCAAGGATATCTAACTTATGAGTAGCTAAACAGTGATTTACCGAGTCAAATGCTTTGCTGAAGTCAGTGTAAGTGACGTCAGTTTCCATTTTATTCTAGTAAATTAGTTGTGGTAGACCTACGCTTTATAAACCCATGCTGAGCAGATGAAATTATAGAACCACATGAGTGTTGCAACTGTGAAGTTACAATTTTTTCATAAAGCTTAGGAATAGCAGACAGTTTTGATATACCTCTGCTGTTTTAGGCATCCGGCTTATTCCCCTTTTTATGGAGAGGAATAATGAAGGACTCCTTCCAGAGAGAAGGAAAAGACGAAAAATTTAAGGATATATCAAAAAGCTTCAAAATCGGCTTACAAAGCGCATCGGCGCAGAATCTGAGAATACACCCCGGAAAAAACTTAGGCTTAATAGACTTAAGTTCATTAAGCAAAAAGCTTTTAGTGGCTACGGGAGGTGGGATATTATTAGACCTGTGTAAGCTATAAGGGTAGATCAGACCGACACTTAAAAGAACTCTGCAAACAAGTTGGCAATGCCTTGATCTGTATTTGCTTTAGTATTTATATAAAACAATGAAGAAGGTAGGACAGATGTTTACCTTTTTCCGCGGCTATATAATATAGTACTATATAATATAGTAGCCCGATCCGGTTTAAATTATCAGCGGACGTGGAGACGAAATATCCTATCTTTTGTCTTATTATCCTACGTTACTGTAGAAAGCACCCTATGGTGATAATATAAGCTCATTTCTTTTAAAACAGAGAGCAGTTCGCTTTGCAAGTTCATGCCGTTGCCATTGAAAATATACATACTGTTCTAACGCGGAATGTCAGCTTTGCAATATGCGATCCACGGAGGACATAGCTCACCTGGTGCGCGCCTGTCCAATGCTTCGCGAGATACGTCTTCTACATCTAAACAGTGCAACTCTGAGCGATTCGGAATTCCGAGATTGGCTCAATGGAAGCAACTGGCGAGATCTGACCAACTACCTTCTCCAGCTCTCCAATATCGTAAGAGCATGGCACTAATGGAATAGCAAAACACGGCGGTTGACAAGTTTACACTTTAGTTTATATTATATTCTCTTCTCAGTTAGGTATGTATTGTATAATATGTTTTGGCTGACGCTTTTCGAACCAATCCCTACTTGTTAGCAAATAATTACTATTACTCTTCTATGGCATAGGGAAATTCGATAAAGATGAATTTCGGCCAACCGACTTTTAGGCTTTTTTAAAATGTATATGTGTACCAAATTTGGGGCTCATATAAAGTGAATATAGTTCAATTCCTAGAAAACATAGTGCTATAAGATCTAGATAATTCAACATCTGATGAAGATTTCAGTAATGTAGATTTTAAGACTTCTGAGACCTCCTGATTGGACCTAAAGTGCTTTTGTGAATGGGAAAAATCGACTATTTTAGTTTTCGCCAAGACAGACTAGCTGATTGCGATGTTTGCAATTTCTGGTATTCCATTGGAAATGTGGCAAAATTTTCAGCAATCAAAATAAAAGGATTTAGTTATGCCTATAGTCTAAACTAATGAACACGATTGGTAGAGCACTTTTATATTTGGTTTGATACATTGTATATGTGTATATTATATTGATATTATTTTCGTTGTGGTTGCGTTGACGTTTGCAGTAATGGGAGCCGCCAGACGATGGTGAGCGATTAAAGCGAGTTGTGCTAAATTTTTGTAGGTAACAGTAAAAGTAACCGGTGCGGCGGCGTCGCTGCTGTCATTGTTTGCCGCCGCCGTCGCCAACATGTGCGCGGTGGACAGCGATTATGTCCAAGCTTTCAGTTCATAATCACGCGTATATCGCATGAATACAAATTTGGTGAATGTGAGACGGAAAATTTTAGGGAAGAACATAGCGCCGGCACGTGTTGCGGCTCGTGGCGCGGCATGTCAACGTCACTCACCTGTAGGCCAAATTCATGCATTTGAACAGTTTGGTTAGCGAAGTTTCGATCTCAAGATGCGATGTGATTATACTCATGCTATTCTCATCGCACTCCTCATCCAAGCGTGGAAAATTAACAACGGTCTGCGGCACATATAGCTGCACATCGCGGCACGTGTTGGGCTGTTCGCAGGTCTTATCCAAAGTGGGATCCTCTGGATCTAACATTTTAACCTCACCATCATCTTCGAGATCATCTTGCGCCTCCTCGGCCTCAAAGTGCGATACCATAAACTGGCCCGAGTGTATGGATTCTCTTTCATATTGCAGCTGGGAGAAATTGTGTGGCAAGTTTTGTTGAAGCGGTTGCAACAACTGTTGCTGATGCTGTTGTTGGTGTTGTAACTGAAATTGCTGTTGTTGTTGCTGCTGATGTGTAAACATGTTGGTTGTGCGCTCATAGTTTTCGTATTTGTTCAACATCATTTTAGTCTGGGATCTATGTTTTGGATTTTTTTTTTTTTAACAGTTTCTTCTCGAAGGCTAATTGGCCAAACTAAAGGCGCTTTGAATATAAGCTGTTGGCTTGTAGTTTCTACTCATTATGTCGCCGCACTATATTATAGTTTTTAAATGTTCACAATTAACAATTAGCTTTTCTATTTTTGGCATTTTTGTCCAGTAGCATTTCGGCGTTAATTACTATAAAGTGTGGAATAAGCAATATTTGAACAGATTTTTCACAAGGTTAACCCCTTATCTATCATATGATTGATTGTGAACAGAACTTCATTTATTCTTTCACATATTTATTTAAACACTTATTGTATTATCTATGCTCACATGTTTGGAACTTTGTTATAATTTATGAAAATACATATGGGCTAAAATTCCTGTATGTGAGTGATTCAGTAATATTCATTTCTAAGCCTACACTTTTAACAGACACTTTGCTTAATTTTACAGAAGTTTAAGGTATATTTATTGATTTTAGGAGGAACTTTTCAAAAGGCCCTACATTTCTCTTAGCCTGAGTTAATCAAAAAGGTTAATGTATATCAGTATCTATTAGTTTACTTATTAAAGCAGATATTTTGGTCACAAAATTGGAATTTGAAAATATGTTTTAAGTGGATTTTTAAAAGATTTTCAGAATTTGTTAGTGTTTATGGTGGTCGTGTAATTTTTTGGCGTTGAATAAATTTATGTGATTTGCGAGACTTCGGAAACGGTTTCGTAGACTCACAGCTAATTTCTACTTTCACGATCGTGATTCACGCACACCTCTAGCACACATGTATGCATTTCTTGTTATTTTTAATGAACGTGTTTGTTATTTAACACTTTTATATTTGGGTTCAAAGTAAGATTTCTTAATTATTATATTATTTTTATTTTTTTAGTCTATGAATTTTATCGTAGTTTCACAAATTTACTTGCTGTTAGTTATGGCGGCTTCTTCTTTTAAATTCTTAAATGCGTCACTAAATACGTAATAATAATAATCACAGCTCACAGCCACACACGTACCAACCACTAAAATGCGCAAACGTCAAATTGTTGTTTGGGATAGCTTCTGATAACGAAATGAGGACGCAGGGAGAAATCACAATTGCTGCTGTTCACAAAAATCTCACGTTCGCGCGCGCCGAACACCAACTGTTAATTAAATGTCGAAACTAAAATGCTTGAAAACGCGGCAAATCAGATTGGTCTGCACACTATCAAAACATAAAACAGCTGATGAAAACAGAAGACTCTCACTCTCTTTCTCTCTCGCTCGTCTACCGCTATCAGAATTGGAACAAAAGAAGGCATACACACATCCATATGTACAATTACAAATTTATACAATAACTAACAAAAGTATTTCCTATGCATAACCAAATTAATTGAGCTCGTTAAACTATTCTCTAATGATTCTCATTCGCTAAGTTATTCAGACATCTATTGAATCCAATTTATTTTCTTCACAACTTGCGAAAGTCTGCTGCACCGTTTTTATACTGTATTTCAGATTTGGTTTTTACATTTAGCAGGCATGCACTTTTGACCTCTGTCTCTCAGTCTGATTTTGTTTTTGCCGTTTAGTGGGCACTTCGTTTACAAAACACGCCCACCAGTACATATACAAGAAAAGCACAACGCGTATGTGTGCCTCGCATCTAGGCATGCGTGTACGTATGTATTCAGTTTCTACGTAGTTTTCTTCGAAATTGATACAAACACATTTTAATTAATGCCTTTTGAGATACAACACCAACACTGCAAAATATGCTAAATATTACCACAAGAACAAACTGTCAGATGTGAATAAAGTGTACCGATAGTTCGAAATTAGAGTCCGAGTACCCGGCGCACTTATCGTGATTTTTTTGTCACTGCGAGAACTGCAACTGTTTCGGAATCGTGAAGGAATAGTTACTTTTTTCACCAGCCTATAATAAAATACAATATAGTATAATATAATATAATATAATATAATATAATATAATATAATATAATATAATATAATATAATATAATATAATATAATATAACATAATATAATATAATATAATATAATATAATATAATATAATATAATATAATATAATATAATATAATATAATATAATATAATATAATATAATATAATATAATATAATATAATATAATATAATATAATATAATATAATATAATATAATATAATATAATATAATATAATATAATATAATATAATATAATATAATATAATATAATATAATATAATATAATATAATATAATATAATATAATATAATATAATATAATATAATATAATATAATATAATATAATATAATATAATATAATATAATATAATATAATATAATATAATATAATATAATATAATATAATATAATATAATATAATATAATATAATATAATATAATATAATATAATATAATATAATATAATATAATATAATATAATATAATATAATATAATATAATATAATATAATATAATATAATATAATATAATATAATATAATATAATATAATATAATATAATATAATATAATATAATATAATATAATATAATATAATATAATATAATATAATATAATATAATATAATATAATATAATATAATATAATATAATATAATATAATATAATATAATATAATATAATATAATATAATATAATATAATATAATATAATATAATATAATATAATATAATATAATATAATATAATATAATATAATATAATATAATATAATATAATATAATATAATATAATTATAATATAATATAATATAATATAATATAATATAATATAATATAATATAATATAATATAATATAATATAATATAATATAATATAATATAATATAATATAATATAATATAATATAATATAATATAATATAATATAATATAATATAATATAATATAATATAATATAATATAATATAATATAATATAATATAATATAATATAATATAATATAATATAATATAATATAATATAATATAATATAATATAATATAATATAATATAATATAATATAATATAATATAATATAATATAATATAATATAATATAATATAATATAATATAATATAATATAATATAATATAATATAATATAATATAATATAATATAATATAATATAATATAATATAATATAATATAATATAATATAATATAATATAATATAATATAATATAATATAATATAATATAATATAATATAATATAATATAATATAATATAATATAATATAATATAATATAATATAATATAATATAATATAATATAATATAATATAATATAATATAATATAATATAATATAATATAATATAATATAATATAATATAATATAATATAATATAATATAATATAATATAATATAATATAATATAATATAATATAATATAATATAATATAATATAATATAATATAATATAATATAATATAATATAATATAATATAATATAATATAATATAATATAATA
>JBAMBM010000466.1:0-265000 GCA_037043425.1 Hirtodrosophila duncani
ATCAGCCAATAGTGGTCAGCGGCACAAGCCAACTAACTGGATCAACGAAACAGCAGCTACCAGGAGCCAGTCGCTCACTACCACAACCTGATAAAATCGTTAACATGCCTGTGTACCAGCCGGCAGATGTCCCCTGGCAGAAAGTTCCGCCAAAAAAAGAAGATCACTTGATGCACCTAAAACTGCGAATAAAAGACCTACGTTACATGCACAAAACCGTGTTGAAGCTCTTGCAAATCTAGATCTTAGTCAAGCAGACGTTGATCTCGACATGGACGTTCCCCTGGACGAAGTCGACATAGATGGAGAGACACAGACTCAAGTACCAAGGGAAAAAAAACCGCCGAAGCCTAGCCAAATCACAGGAGAGGCTTCTCAATTCAGCGGTTACTGCTGACTGTACAATCCGAAGTCAAAATCACTGGTCGAGGACCCCTCTGAAACTGCTCCATCCAAAGCCCCAGGCCAGAATGTTTGGTTTATAGATCTCAAAAAGGCCCACAATAATCGGGAGGCTCTAAAGGTCAATAAAGTCGGTCGGCAAAGAGTTAGAGTGGAGATGCCGAGAAAGAAGATTGACATGCGCCAATGTTACCGCTGCTTTGGATTTGACCATACCAGGAACTATTGCACCAAGGAGCCCAGATGCGGTAGATGCAGCAAGCCTCACTGGACTGCTTCTAGCCTATGCCAGGCAAAGACTTATGATGACCTGGTGTGCGTCAATTGTAATGGAAACCACGAAGCAACTAATAAGAGCTGCAGAGTATACGTCCAACGGCTCAAAACCGTAAGTCCGGAGTCAATACTGGTCCCGTGATGCGTGAAGGCCACGCTCAGCCCACGCGTATTATCAAGCAGCAGGTAATCCCAACCTCAATTGTGCGTCAGGGCCTGACGTACGCAGAGGCGTCAATTTTGGGGCAGCAGGGCATAAGACCTGATAGGACATGACCTGATCACATCAGCAAGCTCAGGGTACTGACCTAATCCATCAACGTGTGGCAAATCCAAAACAACCACAGCATTATGATCATACAGCTCTTGATGGCGCACTAGTACAAATGATAAATTCCTTGCAGCAGACCATTGCGGGTCTTGAGAAAACCATCGCTAGGCTGTTGGATGAGATCAAGGAACTCAGAGGTTCCAAGACGGGGAAGCAGCACAAATAATGGCTACTGTGCTGCGCCTCGGTACGTGGAACGCTCGTAGTATTATCCCAAATACTAATGAGCTTAAGGTGTTTATGATCAAGCACGACATCGACATCATGCTTATCTCTGAGACTTTCTTACACGATGGTTCCCACTTCAACATGGCAGGTTACACATGTTATCGAGCAGATCACCCTGGAGGGCGCCCTGGAGGCGGAGCATGTGTGCTAATCAGGCAGGGATTAGTGCACTATCACCAACAACCCCTGAGTTTGGCAGTCTACTTGATCAGCTCGGTCAAAAATGTATCGTCGGTGGCGACTTCAACGCAAAACATCGACTCTGGGGCAGTTTCATGGCTGTCTTACCAGCAGTGCAACACAAGTGCTAGCCACTGGCAGACCCACTTACTACCCGTATAACAGGAGGGATACGCCCACGTGCATTGACTTCTACATGTACAAGGGTATAGCCAACAGTCTGCTCTCGGTACGAGAAGAGTATGAACTTTCATCGGATCATTTGCCCTTGGTTGCTTCTCTATCAAAGTCGCCTCAGCGAACTACCCCAATAACGAGGCTTGTTTCTCCTGGTGCCAACATAAGACTCTTCCAAGACGAGATGAACAATGCTTTTAATCTCAACACGGAAATAAACACGCCAGAAGATATCGACAAAGCTGTCGAAACTTTCATAAGCAGGGCTAAGAGCGCTGCTCTTATTGCTGCCCCAGCTGGTGCAACTCACTGTAGAGACGGACACAGCAACCTCACTCTCTCTCCGGAAGCAATAGGCCTTCTAACGCTCAAGAAGCGCCTCAGACGCGAGTTCATCAGAACCAATGACCCGGCGATCGATAGATTGTATAGAAGGATCTCTAACAGGGTAAAAAAGGTATTAGCCACACTAAAAAGAGAAGCCACAGACGCCTTCCTGGAGAAAGCTACTCCCGATGAAAGTTCTACGTTTGCGCTCTGGAAGCTTACGAGGAGGTTCAAAAGGCAAGTTTCACCGAAATTCCCAGTCCGAAATCCAGATGGCTCTTGGGCAAGATCCCCCCGGGAAAGAGCCGAAGCGTTCGCGAATAATCTGGAAGAAAGATTCCAGCCGTTTGAGACATCGTCGCCAAGAAGAGTACAGCTAGTAACCGAATCTCTGGAAGCTCCGTTGCAGATGGCCCTCCCTGTAGCTCCTATCACCCTTACTGAAGTGGAAAAGGAAATCAAAAAGCTTCGCAACAACAAGGCTCCAGGCGAGGACCAGTTTGATAATCGCTCTATCAAGCTGCTCCCTCGCAAAGCTTTGCTATTCCTCGTATTGATTCTCAACTCCGCTCTTCGACTCGGACACTTCCCAGGCGCCTGGAAGAAGGCCAACATCATCATGCTACACAAAAGTGGGAAGCCAGCAGATGAGTTGGATTCGTACCGTCCAATAAGCCTACTGCCAGCATTTGGCAAAATATTGGAGAGGATTCTTAAGGAGGATTCTTGAAACCAGCGCGGTCAAAAAGGCAATGCCAAAATTTCAGTTCGGCTTTAGGCTCAGTTGTAAACTTCATTCTTGAAGGATTCCACGGAAAGGAGTAGGTCGTCGGAGCGTATCTGGATATCCAGCAGGCATTTGATAGAGTGTGGCATGCAGGACTCCTGCATAAACTTAAAGATCTACTTAATCCACAGCTCTATCTTATTGTTAAAAGCTTTCTTCTTCAAGCGGCTAAATTTCCAGAGCCATGTAGCTGATCTAGTTAAGCGTCTGAAGACAAAGGCGAGCAGTATGGCTTGGCTTCTTAATGCCAGGAATAAGCTGTGAGTCACCAACAAGACGCTCATTTACAAAGTCATTCTGGCACCCATTTGGAGATATGGTATTGATGGTCCCAAATCTTGCGCAGAATTTCTGGTGCGGCATGGTACATACGCAACAGCGATATCCACAAAGAACTCCATGTACCGAGGATCGGAGATGTGATCAATCGCCAAGCTACTGCATATCTAGACAAACTCGCACATCACCCTAACCAGCTGACGCAAAGGCTCCTGAGTATCCACGGAGTAAGAATGAGAAGAAGGCTCAAGAGAGTTCAACCAACCGACCTCACCCACAGAACCCTTTAATCTTCCCCTTTTCACATCCAGTTACCCTATTAGGGTTAAGTATGGTGAAATCGTTTAAGGTTTCTCCATCAGAATCTGGAGGAATTTACATTGCCATTAAATTGTGAAAGATGCAAACATAAGTTTGACAGTTCATCAAGAAATATTTATATATCATCTCAGATCACATTTGGAATACAAAATTTTCATTTAATTTTCTCATACTTTCCCTTCAAGGAAACACATATTATATACTGGCTTAACATAGTAAAATTTAATAAAATTTTATATTATTTATCCATGGTGTCAATATCCATGTCCATATCCATGTCCATGTCCATGTCCATGTCCATGTCCATGTCCATGTCCATAGTCATGATCTTCATGATGATGATGGTGATAATGGCCACCTTCATAATCCGTGGATAGCGGCAGCGGCACACCCACGCCTATGACATGGGCCTCAGCAAGAGCAAAAAACAGGGCTAAGAACACGATCAAGATCTTCATGTTGCGCAGTAAGAAATTGCAAGCCAACTGATGCATTGCCTGAGACAACACTTGGATTATAAAGGCCTGTAGAGCTCGTATTTCTTTGCTTTTTAATTTGCGGACAAACAAACAACCAGGAAAAAATTTCACTTTGAGCGGTGTTTGTGTGTTTAGCCGAGTTCCAAATGAAAATATTATAAAATAACTGTAAAAGACTGAAAATAACTGATAAGATGATAACACCAGAGGCTGAAGCTTAACTCTGAAAATTAGTTGGAAATTAAAACTTCTCTAAAATATATATCATTATTAAAATATATATCATTATCTTTATATACAATCTGTCCTGTTATGTGGACAATCAGTAAATTGTATGGAGTTTTACATTGGCAATTACAGTACATTAACTTGTGTCGAGTTGTTGAGGAGGGGTGATAAGTAGGTGAGGTGGTGAGGGGGTGAGTTGGTGAAGGGATGAGGGGTTGAGGGGAGTTCAGCGTACCGGTACACACAATTGACAGGGACGAGGACGAGCACAAACAATCACAACACATACATATATAAATACAAAACGGAACACCCAGCCCAAGCGCGGGATTCGAACCCGCGACCGTTGTTGATCTCCTGACGTCAAAAGTTTGAGCCTTTAGACGCCAGCGCCAACACCAGCGGCAAAACTTCTCTAGATTTCTATAAATTTTCACTAGTTTGTATATTTAAAATGAATTAGCTAACGTCTCATCATTTTGAGTAGAAAAAATCTAAATGTTGGTGTTAAATCTATTTCTTCTTGGGGGTCTAAAGAACCTAACAGTTGACAGTATCAAGTCTGATATATTGCAAGTCAAGAATTTTGGCGTCTTAAGACCCTCTCTGGTGAGATAGAAATCAACAATAGACAGTATGAGTATGAAGACTGATAATTTTCGAGAACTTTCACAATGATTTATTTTATCCTTCTTCGATTTATTCCTCCTTCTTGGCTTCAGACTAACAAATCAAGCACAATTAGTTAGAAACACAAGTAAAAACAAGTCTTGATTTGTGCTTTAAAGACCCATTTTATAGTAAGCATTAACGCGTTTAAGTTTTGCAATATTAATCGCATTCGATTATAAGTATATCAGACTTGATTCAAGAATTGTAAAAATTTATAAAGTACAAAAGATTCTTCAATCAAAATTTGAAAATATTAAAAATGTAGAATGTGTGTGATGAAATTTGAACATATTTGATGTATATAAAGCTAAGAGAAAGAATATACTAATTGCATGTTTAAAAGCAAAACTCAATCCATTGTTGATCTTTCTAGAATTTATTCATCACATGGTTTCAATTACATAAACTCTTTTGCCATTAAATTGTGAAAGATGCAAACATAAGTTTCACAGTTCATCAATAAATATTTATATATCAAATCTCAAATCACATTTGGAATACAAATTTTCTTTTAATTTTCTCATACTTTCCCTTCAAGGAAGCACATATTATATACTGGCTTAACATAGTAAGATTTAATAAAATTTTATATTATTTATCCATGGTGTCAATATCCATGTCCATATCCATGTCCATATCCATGTCCATGTCCGTATTCATATCCATAGTCATGATCTTCATGATGATGATGATGGTGATAATGGCCAACTTCATAACCCGTGGGTATCGGCAGCGGCACACCCACGCCTATGACATGGGCCTCAGCAAGAGCAAAAAACAGGGCTAAGAACACGATCAAGATCTTCATGTTGCGCAGTAAGAAATTGCAAGCCAACTGATGCATTGCCTGAGACAACACTTGGTTTATAAAGGCCTGTAGAGGTTGCATTTATTTGCTTTTTAATTTGCGGACAAACAAAAAAACCCAAGACAAAATTTCACTTTGAGCGGGGTGTGTGTGTTTAGCCGAGTTCCAAATGAAAATATTACAAAATAACTGTAAGAGACTGAAAATAACTGATAAGATGGTAATACCAGAGGCTGAAGCTTCACTCTGAAAACTAGTTGGAAATTAAAACTTCTCTGAATTTCTATAAATTTTCACTAGTTTGTATGTTCAAAATGAATTAACTAACGTCTCATCATTTTGTGTAGAAAAAATCTAAATTTTGGTGTTAAATCTAGTTCTTCTTCGGGGTCTAAAGATCCTAACAGTTGACAGCTGAGGCTAGCATCAAGTCTGATATATTGCAAGTCAAGAATTTTGGCGTCTTAAGACCCTCTCTAGACAGAGACAGAAAGGAACAATAGATAGTATGAGTATGAAGACTGATAATTTCCGAGTCTTGAACTTTCACAATGACAATAAATGGAGGCACATAAGTTCCCTTCAAAAAATGTGTTACCAACTGCTAACCCATCCGATATAGTTTCCATATTTAGTACTTTCTGTTTCTAATGTACCAAGCGTTTGTCCACATGGCAATTGTGATTGTAATTGTAACTGTGAATACGAATGTGACTGCGAGTATGACTGTGACTGCGGCTGTCCCCTCTGTCTGTCAGTCTGTTTGTCTGTCTATCTGTCTGTCTGTCTGGCATGCCAATTACCCTCTGCCAGTGACCAAATGCTGGGCGGCATTGAGCTCCAACCTGCTATGCCAGCCAGCCAGGGCAGCCAAACCACGATCATTGAATTCGCCAGCGCATTGACTACATTGAAATTATGCATAATGGGCTCGTCGCACAACAAATAACGCAAAAATGGTCTTAAGGTCTTGCTAGCAGCAATAATAACAACAAAAATAAAGACAATAAAAATCTGTAGTTAGAGCCAGACGAAGCTTAAATACACTTGAAGAGGTCAGAAAACGAGAACGAGAAACGTTAAATTTATAAATGAAAGATAGTTTTATATGAAATCTATTGGATTTCCATATAAATATCATTTTTTTCTCCTCTGCTTCTGATGTCTCAAATATTTCCACTTTAATTTGTTAAATTATTTCAGAGCAACATTCACTTAAAAGATTGCGTCGATCGCTGCCTAAGCTAGTGTGCATAGAACCCCTAACAGCCAGATGACACGTGCTTTCATTGACATATTTTGCCATTATGCTGCTTATCAAGCAAGCACATGCTTATATGCGTTTCAATCCAAGCAAAGTGACAAACGGCATAATAATCATATGATGGCCCCCAGCAACAGAAAACAGAAATGTATCAAATGAAGAATTGATCATCAATGAGGACCCCAGAGGAAACTTATCATTTGAAAGGTGTAAATACTTTGGAACAATCCGACAAGAAGATGAAGAGATTATGTTGTGAGAAGATGTGAGAAGATAAAGAGATTATGTTGGGAAAAGAAATATATTTTACTCAAATATTCATCGCCTTATTTCTCCTGCTTGGCTTCACATCAACAAATTTTATAAATCAAGCACAATTAGTGAGAAACATAAGTACAAACAAGTCTTGATCATTTTATCCCCATTTTGTAGTAAGCATTAACGCGTTTAAGTTTTGCAATTGTAATTTTTAGGCTAGAGATAAGATTGTCTGTTCTTTCTTAATAACCGAATGTAGAACAGACTCTTATTGAGATAGTAATTTTTGGTTATTTTCTACTTATTTTGAGTATGAAACGCATTTGATTTTAAGCATATCAGACTTGATTCAAGAACTTAACTTTGAGCTTTAAGAATATTTGATGTACATAATGCTAACAGAAAGAATATACTACTTGCATTTTTAGATGCAAAACTCAGTCCATTGTTGATCTTATAGAATTTATTCATCATATGGTTTCAATTAAGTAAACTCTTAAAACGGTGAAATCGTTTAAAGTTTCTCCATCAGAATCTGGAGGAATTTACATTGCCATTAAATTGTGAAAGATGCAAACATAAGTTTGACAGTTCATCAAGAAATATTTATATATCATCTAAGATCACATTTGGAACACAAATTTTCATTTAATTTTCTCATACTTTTCCTTCAAGGAAACACATATTATATACTAACATAGTAAAATTTAATTTAATATTACTTATAAAAACTTTCAGACTTTTATATTATTTATCCATGGTGTCCATATCCATGTCCATATCCATGTCCATGCCCGTATCCATATCCATAGCCATGATCGTGATGATGATGATGGTGATAATACGGATACGATCCATAGCCATAGCCAACTCCATAAACCGTTGGTATCGGCAGCGGCACAGCCACGCCTATCACATGGGCCTCAGCAAGAGCAAATAAAAACATGGCTAAGAACGCGATCAAGATCTTCATGTTGCGCAGTTAGAAATTTCAAGCCAACTGATTCATTGTCTGAGACAACACTTGGTTTATAAAGGCCTGTAGAGTTCGTATTTCTTTGCTTTTTATTTTGCGGACAAACAAAAAAACCCAAGAAAAAATTTCACTTTGAGCGGTGATTTTTTCGCAAAGTTCAAACAACGCAAATTAATAACTAATCATAATATTTGCTTTATTTCGTATGTTATTTTAACATATGTGTGTGTGAGTGTGTGTGTGTATGTTTAGCAAATTGGACAACTAATAAAGCTCTAACAACGTTTATCACAAGAGTCGCTGGGCGACTATGGCGGGTTGATATTATTTACCCTCCCGACTTCACATTCAGCTTCAATTGTTTAAAATCATGATCACTGAGTAAATTCCATTTGTGTCCCAAAATCTGGGAGATTTCCCGCTCCACCGAGTCATAGGCACGTGAGTTGCGCTTTAGCCATAGATAAAACTCATCACTCCACTCCGGGTGCCTGGGCCAGTCACAGCGTAAGATGACAGCAAAGCGCCGCACATACAAGTGCTTCAGGTTCTTGGCAGTGCGTGCTATCAGTAGAAGAGTCGATGTGGACACCTTTTCTCGTATTACCTGGAGAGAAGCAGGTGTTAATTGATTGCTGGGAACTCATAATTATCTTGACGCTTACCAGTGTGTCCATATAGAAGCACTGTCGGCACATCAACACCAGCAGGCTGTCGATGCGATTGGTAAACGGTTTGGGACTACCGAACCGAGGTAAGAGCTCATGCCCATAGACGGCCAATGTGTTCTTATAATGATCGAGCATGCGTATTAGCAGATCCGCCTTAACACGTGTCTGTGGAGCACAATAGCTAATGCTATGCACTGGCGCCTCGGGCTGGAATACCACTTCACCATCCACCAGATTCTCTAGTCGCAGGTGGACGCGCAGACGTGGATTGCTTGCTTTAAGATTACGCCAAGCCTTATAGCCACAGGAGCTGATGGTTATCTGATTTGGTGTATAGCAGTTTTGCAGCAGGTGAAGGTGACGCAGTTTGGTATCCGCCAGAAGGGATATAACATCATCGTCTATATTCAGCGGGGATATGGTAAGGACCTGTGGAAGACAAAAGTTGCTTAAAGAAATGTTTCTACCAGATTGATCAGATCACCTGCTCACCTGCAAATTGAGAAATAATCCCACATGCATAATGGGGCAATGCATTGTGGTAACATTGATCAGATTTAACACACGCAACTTGGTGCAACAGCTGCAGACGACATCATCCAACAAATGGTTGGCCTCAAAGCGTTCCAACACAAAGTCCACAAGTATCAGAGTATGCAAATCTGTGAGGCGCAACAACAGCTCCTTGAGCACCTTAAGCAGCTGTCCACCGGTGCCAAAGAGCTTAATGCCATCCGGATCGTTGGGCATTGACATGTTGCATGGAAAGTGATAAACCAAAGAGCGTATGTGACGACCTATGCCAATCAGTTCCCGCGATGCATCTCGTTCTTTGCCCTGTAAGAAATATATTGGGTCAGTGGAAAACTCTTCCCTGTGTGAAGCCACTCACCTTGTCTATGCTCCATGATAGCAAAGTCATAAATTGATAAATATTATTAAAACTATGCCAAGGACGAAATTCAATGCCACGCAAATGTTTGCCAATGCTGGCCAAACAATTCTGGGTGCGCATATGATCCAAACAATATTGCCAGCCAGAATAGTAATTATATCTGGGACGTGTCAAAGTATGATCATCCACCAGAAAGTTTCTCCAAGGAGCGGGCGAAAAGAAGGCGCTATACCATCTTCGGCAAACCTAAAGAATTATTCATGATTAGGTTGAGGATGAGAGACACTGAGTGGCTGTGGAGGATGCTTACCAGACTAGCGTAATAGCGCTCTTTGGGACTGATATAGGAAAAGATTTGCTCAAGCACTAAATCGGGTAAGTTAGACCAATTGGATGCTGTGGCATTTGCTGACGTATTCTCATCATCTTCATCAATGTCTATATAACAAGCTGTGGTATAAAGAAGAGAAGGTTAGATTAGATTAGATTAGATTAGAACAGGCCCAGGGAACAGTGGTGTCATTTCTTTAAAGCTTCGCCGCTCACGTTCACCTGTCGGCAGTGAGCATGCACCACCTGGGAAGCTCTGTCCATCACTGATGTTTCCACGTAGTTTGTGGCTACATTTACCCTTTTCATTCTCATCAATTTTCCAGCCAGCCTTTTGCATAACCACCAACGGGCCACCGCCATCATCGGCACCGCTTCCTTTCCGACGTAAAGATAAAGTGGACATATTTTGTGATTTGTTGTGAATTCCTTACAATACAATTAGTTGCACCACAAACACATCTTTCTACACGGCACTATACGATTATGTACTCTAATTTTGAAATTTTTGGCACAGCCAGCTAGGTAGTTTATATATGTTTTTAGTTTTTTTTCTCTTTGTTTTATTTTGGGTTTATTTTTATATATAACACATTATCGGCGGGCAGCCTTTGGTCGTCTGCGTGCAGTCCGTTCAACGTATTTCGCTCGAATGATGCTCAAACGCATTTGAATTTTTTCGAAAATCTTTTTCGAAATTCTGTCTATAGCTTTTCCTTTAGTTTTCTTTTCTTCTATGCTTTGTTTTCCACTCGATGGAATAGTTCTCAGCGCTTATTTATTTTGGCAATATTTCGTTTTGTTGATACAAACCAGCCGAATGCTCTACAGAAACGATATGGAAAACACAATTTTGTTGATTTTGTTGATTTTGATATTTTTATATTTAGATTTTTTTAGCCGGCAAGGTCTTTAGGTACAACAAAATTGGGGCAACTTGTTGATGGTGATGATGCCACTAACGCTGCTGCTGCTACTGCTGATGATGATGATGTTGATGATGTGTTGAGGTGTTAATTGTAAATAAATGTTTGATTCTCAAGTTTTTTGACCCACACTTATGAAATCAAAGGGCTCTACTGAACTCTGTATAGGGAAATGAAAGCAGAGGCTGTTGAGTTTTACTCAAGTTAACCGCATCCGATAAGGAAACACAGCTCATAATGGATACGTCATAATATGGTTGACTAACTTCGTGTGGTTAGTTTTGAAGTAATGTTTAGATGTTGCAAAACTGATTACAATTAAATTATGTTAGTCAGAACAAAGACGATCTATCCATTCGAATATACAATTATAAATTGGAGGGAAAGTATTTATATGGATCAGATAAGACATTTTTTATACTACAGATGTTTATTATACTACTTTTCTTTTTGAAATTAGTTAAGCTGCTCCCATGAAGCATATATCTGTCTTAAGTATGGCAGCGCCCAGGGTGAGGTGCGTTTGCTCATCTGAATAGGAAATGTGAATCTTGGCATGTCCAGTAAAATTTTTATACAAATTCTTGAGAATTTCAGAATTTTGTTTAAAAATTAAGCTATAAAAATATTGTATTTATATATTTATATTATAATTATTGTTACAAAATTGAAATGTTCGTTGAAAACGTAGATAACGAGGTTACCATCTCCTCCGCGAATGCTTGTGATAGTTGCTTAAAAATCCACTAAAGGCGAACCTTGAGCATGTCCTAAAACCAGCTCAATCAACCATTTGAAAGTTAAGATCAGTTTAAGAAAGCGAATGATATAGTTCTACCAATTCCAACCGATTTTCATCTATTATATGTTAATGCTAAACATTGGGTGACTCAAGCTCAACAGTTTTCTTTTATTTTATTTCATAAGTAAAGTTCTTCTTGTGATTTTTCTTAATTCAAATAATTCCAAATAAATAAATAATAATAAAAAAAAATAATATAAAAATAATAATAATAACCTCCAGCTGACAAACGTTAACAGCATAAAACTCCTTGGTATCATATTTAACAACAGATATGACTGGAAGGATCACGTAAAATCCTTAAGAACTTCGCTAGACAAAAAACTTAACATTATAAAATGCCTTTCCAACTCCAAATTCAATTGCCACACATCTTCTTTAATCAACGTCACCAATGCTATCCGCTGGTGTTGGCGCTGGCGTCTAAAGGCTCAAACTTTTGACGTCAGGAGATCAGCAGCGGTCGCGGGTTCGAATCCCGCGCTTGGGCTGGGTGTTCCGTGTTGTATTTATATATGTATGTGTTGTGATTGTTTGTGCTCGTCCTCGTCCCTGTCAATTGTGTGTACCAGGACGCTGAACTCCCCCTCAACCCCTCATCCCTTCACCAACTCACCCCCTCACCACCTCACCTATTTATCACCCCTCCTCAACAACTCGACACAAGTTAATGTACTGTAATTGCTAATGTAAATTCCATACAATTTACCGATTGTCCACATAATAGGACAGATTGTATATAAAGATAATGATATATATTTTTTTTACCAATGCTATTATAATCTCAAAGATCGATTTCTGCCTCCCCCTGTTTGGCTCAGCGCCCCAGAGTACCACCCGACCCCTCAACTCAATTACCAATTCCGCAATAAGACTAGCACTCGGTGCTTTCAGAACCACTCCAGTCAATAACATGCTATATGAGACACAAATACCTCATATACATATAATAAACCAAATCGCAACAGCTAAACTCTGCAAATCAATAATCAATTCACACAACTCACCTATCTTGAACATAATTAAAAATCTACAATAGACAGAATCATCAGCACTGCAAAAAACCTCGGTATTCCGCACACACTTTATCCCCGAAACCTTATAATACATACCCCCCATGGCACCTACACAAAATCTCAATCGACTCCTCCCTCAGAGAGTACCCAATAAAATCCTCAACCCAACCTCTCACATTCAGAAAACTCGTTCTAGAAATCCTTGACAAGAACAAAAAATTCAAAAACATCTTCACAGATGGCTCGCAAATAAACAACATTACAAGCATATGCAATAACCGACGATCACAATATAATTAAGACAGGCATAATACCCTTCTTCTCAACTGTTTTCTCAGCTGAAGCCATTGCAATTACAGAAGCCCTCAATATTTTCAAAAACAAACCTGGCAAATACGCTATATATAGTGACTCCCTTTCAACTATAGACGAAACACCCTCACCAAACACCACCCAAAATTCAAAATCATTTGGATTTCCGGCCTTGTAGGCATCGGGGGTAATGAATTAGCTGACAGCGCCGCAAAAAATGCTACCAAATCCCCACTCATCCTTACCC
Organism: Hirtodrosophila duncani; assembly: GCA_037043425.1. NCBI lineage: Eukaryota > Metazoa > Arthropoda > Insecta > Diptera > Drosophilidae > Hirtodrosophila > Hirtodrosophila duncani. The sequence goes on from JBAMBM010000466.1 coordinate 13,193, forward strand.
CAAATTACAACTTCCAAGACATTCAAACATACCTAAAAAACACTCTCAATACAGAAACAAGAAATACTCTGCACAACACATCCGATTGGTATCAATCTATGCATCTAAATATGACCAACACCTCAAACTTAGATCTCAATAACAAAATCTCACGATACGACCAAATTAAAATCACAAGGCTCAGACTTGGCCATACCAATCTGAGACACCAACACTACCTCAACCTGTCATCAGACAATGCATGTCCAATCTGCAGAAGCGCAAAAGAATCTATTGCCCATATCCTAAAAGAATGTCCATCTTTCCATCTCAAATATATAAAGATATAGACCTCATACAACTGTTGACTCAACCCACACAAATAAAAATTCTACAATTATTTTAAATTTCCTTAGAGAAACAAATTTTATAAATAAAATCTAGACATATCAAAGAGTCGAAGGCTTTAGCAGCCAGTACTCTATAATTAAGTTAATTAGTTATAATTTTATATTATAAGATAACTGTATATAAATAAATAAATAAAATAAATAAATCATAAATTTTAAAGGATTTGATGTTTACAATCTTGATTTAAGTTTGATTTTTTTAATATTATAAAAGTTAATATAAAAATTGTTTTAACTTTAACACAATTTATACAAAATTTATGTTACTTTTAAGCACTTTATTAGGTCCTAATTTTTTTTAAATTTAATTTTATATATAAAGCTAAATTTCTTATTACAATTCTAACCCTGAAGGCGGTTGCCGATGTGTAACCGAAATATATTGGCTAAAAACAGCAAGTAAAATTAATTCTTGACCTCAAGCCGTCTAGAACACCAACTTATAAAATAGAAAAAAAATATATTAAATTTATTTTTAAATTTATTTTGACATCATTTAAATAGATTCACATATTATATATTCCTTAACAAAAAGTATTAAAATTTTGCCTTTAAATTTCTACTCAAACAAGTCGTTTTTTGTTTATTGAATTTTGAACTTTGCTTTGTCCACTTTTAAGATATTTTTATTACTTGTCTGAGATAAAAACAAAAAGGGCTTTTAGTAATCCAGCTAAAGAAAATATAGCTAAATAACATTTTCGCCAACTTTTGGCCAAAACATAATATGATAGCATTTTTTCCTATATTTTTTGCTTTGACTCAAAGTGAAGAAAATCGTCTAAGCTACTAAGCAACCTAAGATGCTTCTTGCTCTTATGACATTTGACACCACTTTGCGGGCCAACATGGCCACAGCAAGAAGGCAGGAATGTGGCAGGATAGTTGGTTAAGGCAAAAATTCCATCAGGCGACGAAAATGTTGTCATTGTTGTCGCCTTGACGATGGCCACCAATGGCTATGGCCAAGGCTTTGGCATCTCTTCAGCTGCTATTGCTGGTGCTTCCAGTGCCAGCCAGTGTCCAGTGAAGACGCTGCTGTAGAAGTAAGTGCATTGTCATTTCCGGCCACACAAACACAAACAGATATAAAAAGAAAAATATGCCCAGCAAACCTTTTCTAAGGCAGAATATAAATATGTAATTCTCAGCGAGGTGATGTCTATATTATAAAGCAGTTTTGTGTCCGGGAAAAAGAGGGTAATGAATGGTTTTTTCATCTGGGGTAAAACAATGCCATACTTTATGCCTGTAAGAAATATAAAATAAATAATTTTAGGATAAACATTTTTAAAGAATTTTTTAGTTTTTTATTTTGTTTAGAATTTCTAGTTCAACTCCAAAAATTTCATATCTTACTTTTGAGCCGAAATAGTGATTGGATAGATAATAGTGAGACACATCTTAGCCTGGGAGTTATAAAAGTAATCGCAATACATTTTCACTCTCATCTACGAAATTATCGTCCAACTTATTCGGAATAGCTATCTATATCAATAAGCAGATCTCAAAATGTTTGCCTGGCATCCATCCACACATACCCAGACAGCCGCTACACTTAGCGGAAACAGCTGTTTATGTTGATGGTCTGACGTTTCAAGGAAAGGTATTTTTATCCATTTTCTACTGTGCCTTTTCTCGCCATTGCATACTTTTAGGATCGGAGGAGCACTTAAGAGTATGCTGCATTTTTCATAAGTCAAGAAATGGCCTGAGCGTTAAAATTGTGATTGCGCCTTAATTAAAACAAATTTAAAACCAGTTAACACAAACACACACACACACACACACACACTCATATACGTACATTTGTTTACACACATGTCACTTTTGACAGTTGGCAGCACATTTCCGCATCAAATATGACTTTTCACTTGTGGGCTTTGCCTCGCCTCGCCTCGCAAAATTTTACTATGCAAATTTAAATGTCAACACAAAAACTTGCAGTTTAACCCAAAAACCTTATTTTGTGGCAACCGGCGGCAGGCGGCAAACAGTTTCGTGACGTTTAACCAGGGCTGCAGATGCATATGGAGAGGAGCTTGGAGCAAACTGTGGCAACATCAGGCGGCGGCGGCAAGCAGCAGTCAGGCGGCAGGGCAGCATTGCGCAAATTTATGCAAAATGTAAGCAAATGTGTGTTAGAGATGGTGCTCATATGACTTTTTTACGTGACACGGGAATTGTTAGAGAATGCTGGAGAGTTAAGAGAGTTTGTTAATATGATGGGTGATGTGGTGTGATGGGATATAAATTCTGAAGAGTCAATGATGATCTTTAAAGCGGCATTACTCTGAATTTATAGTGAAATCGATGCAATTGATCCTGAAATATCTGCAAAACTGTGCGACAAAACATTCACATATAACTTCTGCTATATCTGACCTCACGGTTGGCCAATTGTCTTGGCAAACCGCAATCCTTTTAACCGCCTTAAAGGCCTGGCGGGGAGTAGTCCTCTTGCGAGCATACTGCGGTGCCTCAACAGTCTGTCACTGTATCTGCTGGTGTGCCCGTCCAATCTGCTCTTCCACGGTAAGGAGAGTGAGATCACGATGAAGGGTGGAGCCGCGCACGTATCATGGGCAGTTGGTTATCTGCAATACCTGGATACGTTTGTAGCTGGATTTTGCGGCTATCCCCCAAATCTGCACCCCATAAAGCCAGATCAGTTCTACACAATGCACATAGACTGCTCTTTTAGCTCTAAGTAACATAGTGCTTTTTCTATTTATCAGCCACATGATTTGTTGCATCCTTCGCCCACACCTTTTGGTCGCAGATTTCAGGTGTGGCCCAAAATTGAGGCGTTTGTCCAATGTGATTCCGAGGTATTTTGCTTGCAATGGCTGTTCCAGTGTAACTCCCTCCAGCTGAATAGGTGGAGTGCCCGAAATTACCTTTTCTAGAGGGAAGCAAGGGTTAGTCGTCTTCATGGATTTGATCTTCAGATTCCACCTCCTGCACCAAGATTTATTTAATAATTTTATTCATTCAATGGCATCACACACTCCCTTAAGAATTCGTAGTTTGCATTTTATTATTAGGAAATGTTTTTCTATATTTTTAGATATTTTTAGCGACTTCTATTTTATACCCTTATAGTCTAGCTGGCCATTAGATCGAATCTACTTGACTGGAACAGAATTTACTAAGAACTCCTAGTTTCTAAATTGCGAATGTCTGGAGAGTTGTGGCAACTGTCGAAGTAGAGTCTATACATTTGTATAGAAAGATGCAGAAAGATTTCTGCAATTTAATGTTCTTATTCAAAGGCTTCATGCCTTCAGGCCTTCATGTCCACCAAATTCAACTCTGTGGCAGTTCTAAATATTTTGGTTTTTACTTGCTAGACCTAGAGCCAGTTTTGTTTCTAAGAAATAGTAAATATTAAATTGAATTATAAATATAATATTCTTGATAAGACTTGTTGAATTAGACTCTAAAATTTACACTATAAATATTCATATAAAATTGCATCGATTACATCGATCGATGGCAGCTTTACTTGTTTGTTTTAAATAAATTATTCATTTATAGCAATAATTTTGATTAATTCCATTAATATATTTAATACTTTTTTGATAGCTAAGGGGTCCCTTATGAGGAAACTCCATTAAAAGATATTTTTCTAGCCTTTTGAACCTTTTTCTGAGAATTTGAAAAATGTAGCATACTTTTAGGCTTCTGCCAAACTTTCATTTTTGAATTGAGTCAAAAAGCTCATGGGTTTATATGCAATTGTTATGAATAATTTACCGTTTGTATATGGAAACACCTCAATCTTGACAAAAAGGAAATTTTATATTTTTTTTGTTCAAATTTTCCTCGAATTTTAGAGTCGAAAAATTAGAAAAACACAAAAAAAAACACAATTTTTGAATTCAAAATTGAACATAAATTTGAGTAGAGACTTCCACACCTTCCTATATATATATATATGTGTGTTATATTTGACATCTCTAACAAGCATATATTATAAACACGACTCTATGCATGTGTGTGTCTGTGTGTGTGAGTGTGTTTAAAACTGTAAAACAGGAAGTTGCTCGTTGGAGTTGGTTAGTCAAGCCCAGCCAAGGTACTCGACGCTGTCTGCCTTTTGGGCTCCCTTCTGTAATGCTGTTGCTGTTGTTATTGTTGTTGTTGTTGTTGGCCTTGCTCTCAGGTGCATCGCTTTTGGCAGCTGCTTTTGGTGAGGTTAAGTTTATATTGTTTAGCCGTCGGATGTTGCCCAAAAAGTTTAGGCATTTAATGTATAATTTTGCTGGATTTTAATTATTTGCAACAGCTGCCTGTTTTGGATGCGTGTGTGTGTGTGTGTGTGTGCGGATGTGTGTTACCTGTGTTTAGCTAGGTAAATAAGTGCCTTATGGCTAAAATATGGTATTCGCATGACTTTTGATTTTGGGTCCTAAATATTCACAGCAGGTGAATGCAAATTTACAATTTTAATTGCTTATCATTTTGTGGCTTTTATTTAGCTTTTCTTTTTTCTTTTTGCCAGTCTTTGCATAATTTGTGTGGCATAACTCAAGGCGTTTGTCATGCAGTTGACAGGTCTGCCAAGTTGGCATTGGCTTAAGGAGGAACATTATTGGAAAATTATTGCTTGGGCTTTGTTATAGAAAGTTTAGAATATTAAATGATTTTTGTTTTTGTTTTAGATATGCAAATTATATAGATGTAAGCGTATCTATAAGCTCAGAGTATGTGAGCCAAATGAACCCAAGCAATATAGGAAAATCTGAGAGGCTTTATGGGGTACTTTATTGGGGTTTGCCAAGACAATTGGCCAACCGTGAGGTCTCCTAAAACTCCTTAAACTTGAAAGATCAGTAGTCTGCCTCGGACCTGTACGTGTTTGGTCCCTCATTAAGAATCGCAGGGCAACAAGAAGAGGTTTAGATATGTCCTATAACATCAGCATCTGTTTTTATCTTCTGGATCCATCTTCTGTATCTATATCGGAATTCCTGTTTTATATATAATCAAATCAGTTATCCATCTTTAATCAATTGTCTACCAATATTACATTTAAAGCCAATTCATTTGCATATAGCAATAGCAATAGCAACGTGGCTGAAATTGTCATACAAGTTCGATCTAACGAGGCAGGTGAGCACTTGGAAGAACTTTCATAAAATATCATATGCAAATGGCTCCCAATTAAGGTCAAAGTGTGTATGGAAATACATTTTTTTGCAGTAAAGATTGCAGCCAAGAAGGCGGAGCTTTTCAAGCTTCATAAGCGGCAAAGCTTGTGAAACTGATTGGGCTTTTAAAACTGCAAAGTTCTTGGGAACGTTCTTTTTTAGTCTTTTTTTCTTATATAAACGAGACGTAGGGACGTTCAAGAGTTGCCGCAGCGACACCAAGCCAAGGGACTTGTTACGCGGCCAACCGGCCCAGGGGCGCTGCCGCATAACATGCTACAAGAAACACGAAAAGAGAGAGGGAAAAGAATGCAGACTCGATCGCTTACTTTCAATGAAAGTAATTTTTGTTAATTATTGAGAAATATTCATCAGAAAACTAGCCTGCATTTACCTTCAGGTACTAAAAAAAAGAACGTATTCCATAGATCACTATACGAATTGAATATATAGAAACCATATTAGTCTAACATATTTTGAAAAACGAAACAGCGTTTACTAAATCTGACATGGGTATACCTTCTACATACCCAATCCATTCCAAAAGCGCATTAAGACGACGACTTTGTACAACAATTTCTTACTTTTCTACCGTTTTCATTTTTTTTTTTATCTTCTTTAATTTGTAAAATATTTATTTTACAATTGAATTGAAAAAGTTTCTGTGTGTGGCAGTCCCATATAAAAACTAAGGAGGGAAACCACACCACACCACACCACACCATACCAAACCAAAGCGAAACCGAAACCGAAAAGGAACAACTTTTGTCCACTAATCAAATTGAATGGAAATTAAAGCAGTGGCAAATTATTTTCACTGTCGCGCGCAAAAAACAATTAAGTTAAAATTGTTATTGCAATTTGAAAACAATTGTCAAATTATGCAAATATGCCGCCATTGCCGTCGCCTCGACCGATTCTGCTTCTGATTCTGATTGCCAAAGTATTTTCCAACGCCGCAGCGGCCCCCGGCAAAAGCTAACAAGGTAAACACAAGGCAGACACTCTGCCAGACACACGTTGCGGGGGGGTGTAAAAATGCTGCTCAAAGATTTATGGCCAAGTTGCTCAAGTGTTTTTGGAGGGCTTAGGAGTTGGAGTGGCAGGGTGGACGGCTGGTGCTGGGGGCGTTGAAAAACTTGGTGACGTTGTCAACTGCAAGGCGACTGCAATTTGCATAAAAATTCATTGGTTATGCGGCGGCAAGTTGACAAAAAAAATTAAAAAAATGAAGAATGTAACCAAGGCACTAAAGGCACTGGGTGAAGAGATGATAAGAGAGACGAAGTTAAAATGCTCTGATTATGAATTGGCCAGCCGCCTTTGGACGAAGATTTGCGAGCCAACACCAAAAGATAGAGAAGCAAATTAATAGCTAGCGCAAAGGATATTATAACAACAACAGCAACCCCAGTTCACTCCTGGGTGAACCATCAATAGAACCTACATATAACAAACATTTTGTGTTCATTCCTAAAAAAATCGGTTATATATGATATATGATATGATGTATAGTAGATATATGATATAGTGACCCGATCTGAATATAGTTTGGCACCTCCTTAAATGAATAACAACCAAATTTAGTTCAATTCATTCCGGTTTGTATACACTTTACGATGCCTTTCGTCTGTTGCCTTTGGTTGTTAGATTTGGATGAAACACAAAAATGTTTTATTCATTCCGAAAAATCAATTCTATTGGGGCCAAGTGATATAGTTGCCCAAACCGGATCAAATTTGGCCAGTTGATGTAGATGCTTCTAATACACATAATCCCGAAATTTGATTCAATTCCAATGTAAAACAGAAAAGTTAGGAAATAGAAACACTAAAATGGGCGGTAAATTGTATGGGGAATACCCTAAAATGTGGGCGTGGCCAAAATAGAAAAAAATAAACTTGATCTGGGTAGATAATTATGGAAAATTAAAAGGCAAATTTTAAGCTTTTATCTCTTGTAGTTTCCCAGATTTAGATTTTCATACTTCCGGTTGGACAGATGGACACGGCTAAATCAACTCGGCTTGTCATGCTGATCAAGAATATATGTACTTTATAGGGTCGGAGATGCTTCCTTTTATGCGTTACAAATATCATGACAAAACTATAATACCCTCTGCAAAGGTATAAAAAAGAGCTAGAAGAGAAAAGTATATTCATAAAATTTGTTTCCTAATTTCCTAAATATTTCAAGCAAATTTATCTTAAGTAAAAGAAGTAATTTTTTGTTTTAAGACTTTTGATATTCATATTTCTCTATTTTAAAAATTTAAATTTTAATTTTTTATTTAATAATTTAATTCCAATTTATTTTTCAGCATTTTATTCAAAAAGTTTTTTCTTAATTTTAAAGAATTTGTCTTTTTGAATATTGTTGAATAAATTTTTGTAAATGTTTTAACAGTTGTCTAAAACATTTTTGTAAATTATGTTTTTTTCATTTCTAGATAAAGAATAGTCAAATATATTATATTCTTAATATTTTAAATAATAATAATTTTAATATCAATTAATTTTAAATTAATAATCAACAAAGAAGTAAAGAAGAAATATTACTAAAATATTTCTAGAAACAAATGTTGAAGTTTATCAAACTATATCTTTTACATTGTAATCTTTATTTACATTAAAAACATTTTTATTTAAAATTTATTTTACATTTCCTACTTCATAATTCCTCAACGATAAGATATATAATATAATATCGCAGCTCCTGAAAAGTAATAAGAGCTTAGAACTTTTGCTAAAATGCATAAAAATGTGTTTTTTTTTCTGCATAAACATAATGAAAATGGGAAACCCTTAAGGAAAGTCTGGACAAAAAAGAACTTACATAATTTAAATATCAATTTTCAATTAAGTTCGGGTAAGAACTTTATAAGCAATGGTGGAAAGTTTTCAACAGGACAACATAAACAGCAACAAAAGCGCTGGCAGAGCAGACCACAATCACAGCATGTGTTACATCCGTTTTGCACCTGCTCCCGCTCCCGCTCCCGCTGCCGCTGCACATCCCCATAGTTACATTTCCGTGACATTCACAAAGCGTCATTGAGGGGCACGAACTACAACAACAACAATGGCAGCAACAACAATTACAAAATAAGTGACCAACGTGTACAACAAAAGTGGCGCACACACTGCGCTTTTACAAGCGAAAACTAGTTTCGATCCAAATGGTCATTATGTAGGGTTGTGGGTGGTTCGTTGGAGATTGAAGGTCTAAAGGGCAGGACATCTCCACCATCTCTCTGACGTTGGCACTTGCTCTTTTGCTGGCCATGATGCGTGTTGTGTGTGTGCATATATATATATATATATATATGTATTTCTTTTGGTTGGGCATGCGGGAGGGGTCAGTTTTTGTAATTGAATCACGTTTTGTATTAAATAAACTTTTCAAATTATCGAAAAATTGACTTGCCAACTAACAAAAAAAGCAACAAGAAACAAAACAATATCAACAACAACAACAACAACAACCACTACAATCCAAGCCTAGTTTAATTTACTTTGTGGTGCGTGTGGTAAGCTATGCGTGTGTGTGTGTGTGGGTTGTGCGCCACTTCTTCTATCACCAAAAATCGAATGGAAAGCAACAATTTGTTTGTATTCATCCTGTTTACGCCACTGTGACTTAGAGTTTTGATTGCGTGCATTTTGGCATAAACAGGAAAAAATGTCCCAACCATTTTAATATTTATTTCATTTCTTCTTTATGCAAAAAAGCACTTTAGAATGTGCTTTGTTTTTAAAAGTTGCCTGGATGGCTTCCACTTTGGTTTTCTGAATCAGTACGTATGGAAATACGTAGTCCTGTCAGCTGGATACTCTTTAGCCTAAGCCTTTTCAAGCTATGCTAAACTGTCTTTAAGCATTTCTTTGCCCATTGCTTTAATCATGACACTGTTTCTTCTCCCTTATGACGACATGTTCATGAATACTTTGTACAATAGATGGCGCTAATCAAATTGTATTTGCAAACCAAGCCGAGTCATTTGCGCTAGACCTGTGCTCTGTCTGTCGCTCTCACTCACAAACAGCTTTCTTGAATTGCGAATGCGTTATATGTATGTACATGTATATGTAAATGAAAGTTTATGTGTTTGTATATCACAGTGCACCCACAAAATATTTGAACGTAATTGGAAAGAAGATTCCTTTGCTGCCTATTGCTACAGCTGAAGGATTATGATAGCTTCTTTCTGCTGTAGGCTGCTCATTTGTCAAAATCGTCAAGGTTACTGGATTACATGGATACCTGAAGGATTCCGATGTGGAGAGCAAAGACGTTGTTGCCGAAGCTTGCCTGGAGCGCCGCGACACTAACCTCATTGTCCTTGACTGTGGCGAATTGGCCGAGGACAATTACATATTTGATTTTTTTAAGAGAAAAAACAAAACAAAACAAAATCACACCAAGCCTTCAAAAAGAATACAAAATCCAATTAATTCTGAAATGCAACTTACCCGATTATATACGAGTGTCGCGTTGATTTCTCCGTAAGAAATTTAAGTAATACCCCTTGCCAAAATCATAACCATCGACTTGGTATTTATTTTAAATCAAATTGATTTGCATGTTTAACAGCATTCGCACTTCTTTTTTGGTATACAAAAACAAAAGTAAAATAAAAAACGAAAACAAAAACACTCTTTAGACACACTCTTAGCTTCAATATATTGTGATATTGGCACGCACGAATTCTTCTCTTCCAAAAACAAAAAGACAAAAATAGGCCACTCTCAGCATATTGCGATATTTACCGCTACCCCATTCTTATTCACAGGCCTGGCACTCTCTGATCAGTTGTTGTTGCCGCTTTTTTTCTTAATTTTACTTTGCTTTGCGACCGAAAAAAACGAAACCCAAAACTGCAACAAAAACCATGAAATCTGCCGAAATGCACTATATTCCCGATTTGGACGTGTAATATGTTATATTTTGCTAACTTTTAATAGCATTATTTCCAGTTATTTAATGCAAAATCAGCAGGAACAATTTCAGCCTGCAGCGAAGAGCTGCAAGCGCCCTTTTTCGGAAGTTCAAAACGAGTTGAAAACTTTGGCCCGTTTCGCAAATTAAACATCTTTATATAGAATACACTATCATTAATCGTTTTACTACATTATATGTCCGATTTCTGCGCTTATTATTAATTTTATATAAAACAAACCGATCGCGTGAGAAAGGACAACTAGCGTCTATGCGGTATTTTAATTGTGTGAAAAGAGCTGCAAGTTAACAGTCTTATTGGGAAAGCTTATGTTAAATTTAACAGAGAATGCAAAGTAAACTGCGTTAATTGTGAAAGGCGAAGCTGCTACATTATTTAAAATTTAATTGTTTAATTGATTGTCTGTACTGTTTATTTTTTTTTGTGGAGCAAGTTGCCTTATTTTGAGAATGTTCCGCTTTCTGTCAAAATCAAGAATTACATTTGCATAATTTAAACTGTCCAATATTTAAATTAACAGCTTCTCTTCTCCTATGTGCGTTTTTTACTTTGCATTCTCTGTTAAAATTAACATAATACTCTCCCACGCATCTATTGCACCCAATAAGACTATTAACTTGCAGCTCTCTTCACACAATTAAAATGCCGCACAGACGCCGGTTGTCCTTTCTCACGCGATCGGTTTGTTTTATATAAAATTAATAATAAAAGCGCATAAAACGGGCATATAATGTATTAAAACGATTAACATTGGTGTATTCTATATAAAGATGTTTAATTTACAAAGCGGGCCAAAGTTTTCAACGCGTTTTTAACTTCCGAAAAAGGCGCGCTTTTTTTTGCTCTTTGCTGCAGGCTCAAATTGTTGCTGCTGATTCTGTATTAAATAACTTATAATAAAGCTAATAAAAGTTAGCAAAATATAGCATATTACACGTGCAAATCGGGAATATAGTGCATTTCGGCAGATTTCTTGGTTTTTGTTGCAGTTTTGTGTTTCGTTTTTTTTTGGTGCAGCTTGCAAAGCAATGAAAATTCAGAAAAAAGGCGGGAACATCTAATCAGAGAGCCAGGCTTGTGAGTGAGAGTGCGGTAGCGGTAAATATCGCAATATGCTGAGAATGGCAATTTGTTTTTTCTTTTTGTTTTTGTGAGAGCCCAATTTCGTGGGTGTCTGAAGAGTGTTTTTTTTTTTTATTTTTGTTTTTGTATTGTAAAGAGAAATGTGAAATGTGAATGCTGTTAAACATGCAAATCAATTTGCAGCTCTCTTCACACAATTAAAACGCCGCATAGACGCTAGTTGTCCTTTCTGACGCGATCGGTTTATTTTATATAAAATTAATAATAAAAGCGCATAAAACGGGCATATATTGTAGTAAAACGATTAACGACAGTATATTCTATGTGAAGATGTTTAATTTGCAAAGCGGGCCAAAGTTTTCAACGCGTTTTAAACTTCCAAAAAAGGCGCGCTTTTTGTTGCTCTTCGCTGCAGGCTCAAATTGTTGCTGCTGATTCCGCATTAAATAACTGGAAATAAAGCTATTAAAAGTTAGCAAAAATATAGCATATTACACGTGCAAATCGGGAATATAGTGCATTTCGGCAGATTTCTTGGTTTTTGTTGCAGTTTTGTGTTTGGTTTTTTTTGGTGCAGCTTGCAAAGCAATGAAAATTCAGAAAAAAGGCGGGAACATCTAATCAGAGAGCCAGGCTTGTGAGTGAGAGTGCGGTAGCGGTAAATATCGCAATACATATGCTGAGAATGGCAATTTGTTTTTTCTTTTTGTTTTTGTGAGAGCCCAATTTCGTGTGTGTCTAAAGAGTGTTTTTTTTTTATTTTTGTTTTTGTATTGTAAAGAGAAATGTGAATGCTGTTAAACATGCAAATCAATTTGATATAAAATAGTGTTTTTTTTTATTTTTGTTTTTGTATTGTAAAGAGAAATGTGAATGCTGTTAAACATGCAAATCAATTTGATAACATTTAGCAGATGATTATGCTATGGTATAAAGGAAAATGATAAATCCCGATGTCACAATTTCCACGAGCCATTAAGAATAAATCTGTTTAAATATAATGGGGTAAGTTGCATTTAACAATAAATTTGATTAGGTTAATAATTTTTTAATTTATTCAATCTATTTGATTAAGTTTTGTCTTCAATCAAGTAATTTCTTACTATGTTTTTTGTGGACCCAAAGTGATCGCATAGATTTACCAAGTTTATAAAAGCCTAGTTTGTGTCCTTTCTAAGCACTTATTACTTATCGTCAAAGGCTGAAAATGTCCCTTTAATATATATTAGAGCCCTGACTACATTCCCTGTCGGCCAATCATGAATGAACCACTTGATATACTAGTACAAATGACTACGAACCATTCATAGTGAGCAATCCTAAGTAAGCACAACTTTCCGTTTTTATCCGAATTCAACTACATTTCGTATGTGTTAGTGTAACCCTCTACGTGTGCTGGCCAAATTTGATTTGGATCGGAAAACTATATCATATTCTTACCATAGAATATCCTTTTCACAGAGTATTTGAGTTTGCTTGGACTAGCGAGAGCTTTGTGTGAGAGGAGCCTTCATTCGCAATGTATGTATGCCATGTGTGGGATGGATTTATATATGACCACGCCATTTGCGAAGGATTACTTAGTTTTCTTTCCATATCATAATACTTCTGCAAGGGTATGTAATATCTATGCTATCTGTGCTCATTTGCAGTCCAGAGTATTGGCTTTGTCAGCCTTCTAGAATACATAGTAGTCTGTACTACTTCAACTCATTCTCCAGATTCTCTTCAGAAGGCACCGTAGAAGTTACAACAACAAAAAAGATAACTAGTATTTTATACATCCCTTTTGCATTGCTTCACACGTTGCACCTTGTTGGTTTTATGTCATTTCTCTATCGCTTGGTCTTTCTTCTTCTGCAATTTGCATTACCCATTTCCTTACTCTCATCCACTTTCCAGCTTGGTTTGACCCTTTCGTGCAACCTTGCATAACCGTATAGAAGTTACAGTTGCACGTTTTGGAGTTTATGGCTCTGTGGGGGTAGTATAGTGACCAGACTTAGCCCAATTATACAATTGCACATCTTGTTCTTCTCCTTTGGCATTGTTTGCGCATAATTGAAGTTAAATGAGTTAACAAACAAATGCATGCAGCTTTTTTCGGGATCACGTGCAAAGCCAAAAGCCTTTCAATGGTCATTTTATTGGGCCATATACATACGGTCACATACCACGTGTACGGCCAACAAAAATAACAACAGTTACAACAACAGCAGCAGCAGCAGCAGCAACAACACGAATAATACAATGGCTTGGCATTCCTTTCATAACATATTTTGCATGCAACGCTGCGTGTCCGGGTAGCTTGGCGCCGTCATTTTCACCCAACCAAAAAGGGCGGCAGTGGTGACGGTGACCACTAGCGCGTATATGCAGATGTATAAGCTGACTCTACAGTATACACCCGCATATATGCATATATACACACACACACACATAATATACAAGTAACTTGCTTTCGCGCCATTTGCACGCGTCATGAATTTTTCATAAACATTTAAGGGGATTTCATTACAACACACACACACATGTATATAGCACACCCGCACCCGCCCACGCCCACACACATGCATACCCACTTACAATGTGAATATCGTTTCCTATCCTTACTCTGGCCATTCATTCAACCGAGCATATTTAAATCGCTTGCGCTTGTTTGGGCTCTTTTCATACACTTTCTTAGCAGATTGAAGTGTTTTTGAATTTGTAACAGATTTTGGAAGTTAAAGATCGTTAGATCATATTATAGATCATGATGAACATATCATATGGGATATAGATGCAGGGTTCATTATGAAAGTAATGCCTGAAAACGTGCTCGGAGCAAACTGGCATTGAAATAGCAGACTTTCCTCCCACCATATTGTCCATCCCGTTTTATCCTCTTAATATGGATTGACTCTTCTGAATAAAATAATGAGCATTACTTTCATAATGAATCCTGTATGAATATGAATATGAATTTTGTGCACATACTCAGGCTGATTCTACTGCATCCAGGTTACGCCGTGAGCCTTCCTTGTTAGCAAGAACAAGAACAGATCTCCGTCAGAAAATCTGCTTTGTATATGATCAATCCGTGTTGTATAATTTTTGGCTTTTCTTTCACTTTCATTGACAATTGATATTTTCCCACAAAAAGGCAAACATTAAGTCAGCTGTTTACCAGTGTGACCAGTGATTCAGTCCATGCTGTTATCCACATAGCGTTGCCAAATATTCACAAAATGTTGAAATATTTTTGCTGTTAAGAGAAAATGAAAAAACGACTTATCGGAGCAGAAAGCGTATCTGAGTTTCGACTTAACATATATAATTTTATTTTCAGCTTGTTATTCTACCATATGTATATATATATATATATATATTTATATATATTTCGAAGAACATGTAAATTAAAAATTAAATTCTGTTCACAACATGCGTCGGGTCATTCTCGTCCTGCACTACGCAATTCCCAGTGCCCCGGCTCGGTTTGTTTTATTTAACAAACAGACAATTATGGTGGGCAGTAAGACGCGGGCAGGGGGTGCGAAGGCGTGTGTTACATGCGGTTAAATGGTTGCTCCGGATTCTGCTGCTGCTGCTGCTGGTTGCAGCGGAACTCCGTATACGTTAAATTGACATGGCCTTCAATGAGCTTATTTTTAAGCCATTAAGTAATTAAGGTGCAGCAATTTGCCAGCTGTACATATGTATTTATATATGTATATTTATATATATATATGAGTTATTGTGTTTGTAGGTCGATATGACATTGATTTTATTTAAAAATTACACATGTTCATGCTTTCCGCATTACGTAGGGCTGATTGCAATAATTCAGCATTGATAAATAATATTCGTACACGTCTCCTTGGAGATGCAGAAAAATGGTAAGGATTGCCACTGCTTTTCGTTACATGTTCATACTACTAATAAGCTGCTTATAGACTGTAATTGGAAATAAGAAGAAGATATGTACTGCTTATGCTCCTTATATCATTGAAGCGTTCATCGGCTGAGGACAACAAACCATTTGCAAAACTATTTTCTTTGATTTTTATATGGTTTTTTTTAGTTCTCTTCATAATTATTACTGGCTAAAATCTGAACTAAATGTTTACATTGTGTGCGAACTGTTACGTTCGTAGTTAAGTCAGTTAAGTCACAAAGTCACATGTCCCACAGCTATAGCTTTTCAGATGCAACTGAGTTTCAACTTGCGCACATGTTGCAGAAATGAGTAGAAATTAATTGGGAAATTGCAAGCAACATTCTTGAGAAAGGCTATTTTCGGCAGAAACTGCCCCGCGGCAAATGTTTCTATAGAACCTGCTTCTATTTCTAGTTTCTTTATGACTTCTTTGAGTAACTAATAAGGAATGGGTTCCACAGAAATCTCTGCTGTGGCGCTGCTTTTGAGGAAATTCTGCTTGCACTTTGGAATCCACGGTAAAATTCAAAGCGCAAGCCAAATTTCTGCAAAAAAGCGCTGCCCCTGTTAACGCCTAACAGCGACGTCGCTGTGGAACCCATTCCTTTTCAGTTATATCATAAACTGACATGAGGAACTCGTATTTCACTCCGACGTCACTGTTAAGCATTAACAGGGCAGCCATTTTTTTGCAGAATTTCCTGCTATATCGAAGTGCCAGCGGTGTGGATCATGTTCCTCCGAATTTCTGCAAAATATCGCTGCCACTGTTAACGCTTAACAGCGACGTCGCTGTGGAACCCATTCCTTTTTAGTTATTTTATGGCTTTTATCATAAACTGACATGAGGAACTTGTATTTCATTCCGACTTCACTGTTAAGCATTAACAGGGCAGCCCTGTTTTGCAGAATTTCCTGCTATATCGAAGTGCCAGCGGTGTGGATCATGTTCCTCATATAGTTTCTCTAAGTTTGTAGTCTATACCATAGCGATAGTTCTACAGATAGCTTTATATTTTATTAGGTCAGCTGATTTTAACTCATATATAAGCAATTGTAATTCCATAGATGCGGTCACACTGACCGATTCTCTGAATGCCGAATTTGTAATTCTATTTTAGGGGCCTCTGACAACAGTATTAATTTCCATTATGAACTCAACACAGCCATCATATAATATGTTTACAACAATCGACTGACAGACTCGATAAATAACGATGACACATGCTGATAGTTGGCAAACCGACACAGCGTACTTTCAGCAAAAAGTTGCTATAAAATGAGTAAGATATTTATGTGATAAGAACTTATATGATGAGGATATGCCTTCGTATTCTGCTCGTGCTCGTAACGGCAATCATTCTGTGTTCAGTAGATGCTTCCCTGCCTACGCGCACATATGCAGCTTTGGACTTTTGCGATAGTGTGTGTGTGCCCATTTATATTACAAAGACGCCCAAGGCGAAGCCTTAAGCGATGTATGCGTTTACAGCTCGATTGTTGCGTTCTGTTCTGAGCTGGGCGGAATAATTTCTATTCGAATGTCTCTTTTGCATTCTTTCCTATGTCACGATCACGCTTACGATGACAATTCCATAAGGATTCAAGATTGATAAATAATATTTGAACAAGTCCTTTTTGGAGATGAAGAAAAAGTAACGATTGCTACTCGTTGCATTTACTACAACCAGAAAAAATGCTTGTCTGCGTTAACAGAGCGATAGTTGCATTAGCATAGACATGAATGTCGCATTTGCAACCATGTTAGCATTTCCTCTTCCTCTGTCACTGCTCTTCCTCTTCCTCTTTCATTTCAATTTTTGTGCAGCCAACACACGTTGTGAAAATACAAATTAAAATTAAAATTATAATGGCACGTCGAGACCCGTTAAGTATGAGCTTAGGTAAGTGTAAATTGGAAAAACTATATCCAACGTATATACGAAAACCATATCCAACGATTGCAGACGAATATTATAAGCTATATGTGCAACCACAGCACAAGACATTTGAGCGCAGGTTGCAGCGAAATAATTTTCGCAACAATGCTGGACCTCGCCGGCAATCTTTTAAGGCTAAGGAGCGAAACCCAGCCCTTTCCAACACCAGCCCAGGAGGCATCTGTCCTTCTAACCAGATGCCTGTAGTGGCCGACCAGGTGCCTCCACACCAAATTCCATCTACTGCCGGCGCCGGCAACAACAACAACTGGGCCGAGTTCGGTGTCGTATTGACAACGCAAACAGTGGTTGAAACCACAACGTACACATGGACCTCTAATGGTAAGCCGGCGCCTTGTATATATTATATATATAGAAATATAAGATATACATATAACCTATAATTTCAGCTAACCCACAATGATATTTAGGATCCAAGGCTTAATATTAAACTTGTATTTTTATTAATAAAAATATAAGAATATTATATTATAATGCTTCAATCACATTGTATTATAAGCGGTTAACTTAAGCATTATAGGAGTGACGAACAGAGGAACCAGAAAAGGAAGATGTAATGAAGAGAAGACAGAAAGAAGCACAGTAAGAAAAGTGTGCTAAGAAAGAGTAAGAGGCTAAAAAAAAAGGAAACAGATAGAAGATGAACGAGAGCACAGATGAAGTAAGTAAGTGAAGAGTTCGAGTTACGGAAGGAGAATAGAAGCGAGTTAGTTAAACAGAAGTTGAAAAATGGAACGAGTAAATAGAGGTTAGAGAGAAGGCGTGGCTACAGGGAAGCAAATGGCCATAACAAGCACGATTACATTTACGAGTGCGGTCTGGCTTCAACAATCGATTATTATAATCGTCTTATTGAGATTTGCAGCTTTCTAGAACACAACAAGTTCAACATCGAGTAAAACATCGAGATGAACGAGAGCACAGATGAAGTAAGTAAGTGAAGAGTTCGAGTTACGGAAGGAGAATAAAAGAGAGTTGGTTAAACAGAAGTTGAAAAGAGGAACGAGTAAACAGAGGTTAGAGAGAACGCGTGGCTACAGGGAAGCAAATGGCCATAACAAGCACGATTACATTTAGAGTGCGGTCTGGTTTCAACAATCGATTATAAGCCTGTATACCTCGTCATAATAATAGCCGTCTTATTGAGATTTGCAGCTTTCTAGAACACAACAAGTTCAACATCGAGTAAAACATCGAGAAGTGTCGATTCGCTTAGAAAAAAACATCATCATCAATGCCAACCGATGCACTCGCTGAGCTGCTGATGAATTCTGCCTGGGACAAGCAGAGTTTGGACTTTTAGTCACATTTAATTAATTTTATTCACTTAATTAAAATTGCATTAAATGTAAAATAGTGTAAAAATTAGATGCCATTACAACTTCATTAGCATTTTGTGTCATGGGGGAAAAAAATAAGCCAGCTCATGTTGGCATTTCTCTAAACTAAAAAAAATGCATTTTATGTTTTAATTAGTAATTTGCATTAATTAATTTTTTTGTTTTAACATAAATATGCAAATATTTTGCTGCTTTGACTGACTTGCCAGAGTAGAGCTAACACTTGCATATTAATTTATTTTGAGTTAATGCCAACAATTACTATTTACCAGGCAAATCTTTTTATCAGCCACAAAACAGCAGACTTTGCCTGTTGGCCGACTCACTTGGCTTATAGTCTTAATGACGCCCACGTGGCTGTGGCGGGTTAATATCGCTACGTATATTTAACTACCTTTTAGCCTCTCACATTCACTCTCACATTCACGCTGATGTGAAGAGAGTCTGTAAAAGTGAATGAAGCATCATTTCATTAAAAATAATTACCTACCATCCTTCCTTCCTGTGCTCAAACAATTTCTAAGACAAACTATATCTATGGCGTGGAAATTTCGCTGTGTCAACTTTTTATACACTAGCGCTCTCCCTGTTTTTCCCCTCGCATCATACACACAGACCACCCACAGCTAGCGAATTAAACGAAATTAGTGAACGGCATGGGGAAGTTGGGGGGGGGGGGGGGCACATTAAATGGGTTTAGCAAATACGAGTTGCTCTACGATACGACACAGTGCCAGAGCATTGATAGAAACTTCCCCCTTAGAACACAACACTGACTGACATTCAGGCAATAGTAGAGGGAGAAAGACAGAGAGAGAGAGAGTTCTAGAAAGGTTCTGAAATCGCCTTCTAAATACGATACTAAATCATCAGGCGAATGATCTCTTAATTCAATATTTTAAGTGTTCCAGAAGGCCGAAGTTTTTTATAAGGAAGCGATGTTTAAGAGGTGATGAAGGATTATCTGTCAAATAATCGAAGTTTGTAAAGAAACAGGCGCTTCATTCTCGAGGACATTTAGGTGGACTTTTGACTTCTTTTTGGACCACCACTAATATGGATTAAAGTTGTATTTGTGGCTCATAAGCGTAGATACATGATTCCTCACGTTTTACATTGCCATAAACGTGCTTAGTGTTGCCGTGATTGTATTTCATCAACATTTCTTGGCATCAATTGACATCAATTATTTTGGGCATTTGTCGATATATGCGATATTTAATGCGAACAACCAAATATCTATTTAGAGTGAACATAAATTGCCGAAACTGATGACCAGGGAGCCCCTCTAATCCCTCGCTATGTCACATAAAAATTTTAAATTCACGCAGGTATAAAAATATTTCATTACATTCGATGATTTATTTATATACATATATATATTGATATGTATATATCGATTGACTTTGCAGCGAAAATGTAAACTGGAATCTCTATGAAAACTGTCCCTGATTATTCATATTTTATAACCCAACTGACGTTGGCGGCATCCTCACAAAAACGAACCAGAGCAAAGTCAAGTTGTTGCAAGTACAACAATTATGGTTTCACTTTATTTGCTGATGCTACACACTCTGTGTGCGTGTGTGTGTCTGTGTGTTTATGTGATGTGTTTACGCCAGCGATTAGGCTAACTTGTGTGCGAGTATGCACTTGTATGGGTGTGTGCGTGTATAAAAGGTTGCCTAGCCTGAGCCTGGCCTGACATTATAATGCCTTTAGTTTTTATGGCAGCGATGAGGCAATACCTACACACACATATGCGCTACACATACATACATCTAGAGGGAAAATGCTTTGCCTGCACAGTTCTTGCATATTTATGCACTTTTAATTGTGTTTGCGCGTGTGTGTGCGTGTGCGTGTGCATGTGTATTCGTGTTTGCATGCGTTTTGTGTGCTAATTATTGTCAGTTAGCTGACGCATATGGCTTTTAATTAGCCTTGCGGCTCATTTAGACAGCGAACTTAGAGTGCAAATTATTTCAGAAGCGAGAATGTACAATGCACATACAAGTGGTAGTTTCAATTTTTGGCATTTCCACCCCCCCCCCCCCCCCCCCCCCCAAAAAAAAAGGAGAGAGAGAGGGAGCAAATAATTATAAGCAGCCTAATTGACATAAGACGGGCGTGAATGCATATATAAAGACTAATTAATAATGACTGGTTGAAGTTTGGGCGGAAGAAGAAACTCAGTTATAGTGCGAAGAAAATCTGTACATAAGAAAAAGCAAACACGCTGCTCTCGTTTGTCTGTACCGATGCAAATCTTTCAAACTAAGCAATAGATGTTAATGCTGTTTCACTTTGATTTAGATTAGTTTTTAGAAGACTTATAGGACTTATAGGAAGACTTATAGGTATATAATATGTGCATGGTATATTTACAGAACATATGAAAAGTTCAATGTTTCACATTTTAAGTGTTTTCTTTCTTCTCTGAATACGTTGAACTAGATATGTATATCGACGAGTGAGTCAATTTTGTGATTTGATTAGGAGATATTTATACAGGGTCGCACTTTTGGGTAAAAATAGGGGACTGGGGGATTGCCGGGGCAAAGATTGGCAACGATGTAGGCCGTGTTGCTGCGAGCACCATATTCACGTTTTTGGCCGATCTCGCTGCTGATGGGTTTGTCCTTAAATGCCTTGAGTCAGCTTCCGGACTGTGATCTAAAGGGCCTCTTGAAGCATATGGAATGTTTCGGCTGATTTATTTTCAAGCTGTACAACAAACTTTATTGGATATCGCTGTTCAAGCAAACGCTCCATCCTGTCCAGATCATCTCTTTACTGAGACTGCTCGGAGCAAGATGACGACCAGCTGCATTGGAAGGGCAGACTTCCAATGCTCATAGTCGCTCAGCAAATCTATCCATATACAACTCTTAATCTTGGCTGACTGCCAAGATGCGTAGGCCAAACTATTATAGCTATAAGGCTGAAATTTCCATACAAGTAAGATTGTGTGCCCTAGGTTAATACTAGAGTGCCATTTTGCGAAATCGGGGTCAACATTTATATGGAAAAGTTTATATCACACAACTAAACACACACGCACGCTCCCTGAGTACAAAGCTGCTGCCTCTGAGACATGCAAGGGTAGAGTTAAATCTTTAAGATTAGAAACTCAATTCTGAGGGTGGAGAAGAGCCCCATTTAAACCAAATATATTTTGTAAATTTCTCAAGTCATCTCTCAAGTCAAGTATATAGATATTTTGACAAGGCTCTCAAAATACTAAGCCATCTACTTCCTTCTTTTTCATTAAAAACTGTGAGCCAAGCATAGTAAACACGTAGATGGAAGCATCATATGAAAGAGGAAATCGCCATCGACACTTCATATGTAGGACACAAATGCTTCCAGAATTGAAATGTGTCTAAATTTCTTTATTCAGTTGACCAGTTGATCTAGTCCGTCCTTTACAAAAGGCATCAAGAGTAATCATCTTATCAGGTTTAGATATGACCAGAACAGTCTGCCAGATATTAACATTTCTTACACTTGAGTTTGATGGAAAATAAATGTCTGAAATAAATGTTTATGTATTCTTTATACTCTCAAAAATAATTTCAATTTTACTCAAGAAGCAAGTTCTCTCATTCTCAACACCTAAAATCCCATGAATTAAACCAGATAGTAATTTTTGATTTAGTCTCACTTTTATTAGAAATCATTTCAAAATGCGCACATTTATATTTTACTTCATATTTTAATATCAATTTATTTATTTATATTAAGCTCAACAAATACTTAAAGCTGTATGCCCAGCCCAAGCCTAAGGTTCATTCCCTTATTCGGGCGGGGGTTGCCTCTGACTTATTGACTTTCACCTGGGCATCGAAATTGCTTGCCCGTTGTGTCTTTGAGTGTGTGAGTGTGTGGCATTTGACAACTACGACACTTTTATTGGGTGACCAGCCAGAGCCAAAGAAAATTTATGCAACTTAATGTGCGAACGGCAAATTATGTACGCTTCATTTCATGTACAATAACGAACACAGACGGACGGACAGGGAACACGGAAACGAATAAACGAATATTAGAAAAGCACACACGCCATATATTTTCGCACTAGCAAAGCCAAATAAACACACACATCAGCTAAGGTGAAGAAAAAGGAAGTATAGTTGTTGTTGTTATTGTTCGCGTTGAACCTGAAGGTGGATACGGAGGTCAGTTTATTGTTTACCCAAAAAGCAGTAGCAACTGGGGGATGGCAAATGTTTGGGGGAGATGTTGCCGATGAGTATAGGGTATGTGTGGTCTAGTGATGGCCATGAGTGAGCATGAGTGCCCGTGTTGAATTGAAATCGGAAAACTAATCATAATAGGAATATTAGAAAGCAGAAGGAACCATTTTTGTATTTAATAAGAGTTGATGATAATTGCCCAGAAGAAATTGAAGAAAGTTAAGAACACGTCTGAATTTACATTAGCAACAAGCTCAAATTATGCCTAAAGACTAAGAAGGACAAGCTATGTTCTAAAACCCAATGAACATATCCTCGATAGTGATTGAACATGCCAAATTGATGAAGGACTAGCAAAGCATCGACAACATAGATTAATCAAAATAAAATACTCCTAACTGAACCCAGTCCAAAAAGCTGACGAACACAACTGAACACAAATCTGAATACCTTATAACAGGCCCGGAACACATTTAATAACCGCTGAGTACTTTGGAACATTCCCGCCCTATGCAATAACTAAGACTTAAATACGATTTGAATACTCAAAATCGAAACGATCAAAATTTAACCCTTTGGCGTTAGCAGGCTGAAGGTCATCAGTGAGCGGAAAACGGCGATTGTTTCACATTTATTAGGAGTCCTTCGGATCCCATGATTTGCACAGCTTTTCACTACATCTAAAAGTAGGAGAAAATAACAAAAATTCACAAAAAATAATAATTGGAGTTTGGTAGAAAATTTGTTATTGGAGCTAGAGATTCATTCAAGTCCTACCAAGAACTATCATCAGGAGTATTTCTTAGTACTTTTTGTTCGACTACCTCATCATTACATGGCTGAAATAGTTCGAACACAAAATGTAACTAAATACATGCGAAAACGACTTAACCCAATTGAAAGTTTCCTAACACGAGTGAAGGATGATATGAAGGAATGATTTGAAGGATTGCCACACGGATTTAACACAAAGCGATATAGGATATAGGATTCATTCATCGTGTTTCTTACTAAAAAGAGAACTTTACTTTAACTAGGAAAAGAGAACTTATTGACAACGTATCAGAAATTTAAATATTTTTTAAATTTAGGAAAAAAAGAATTAAAGTTTTAAGAACAATTTGAACAATTCCATAAACATTTTTTCTTCAAAATTCTTTTTGCTATCAGAAAAAGACCAAAACACAGCAAAAGGTTCTATCTGTCATAGTGTAATAATAGGAAGCTTACATACTTTTGCAGAAAGACTCATATGTGCTAAGACAAGGGACAACGAACGTGGAGGCTTTAAAACATCTAATGAATTTAGCTAAATTTTAATAGCAATCAAAAAAAGTTGTTAATATCAATTATTACAGCCTCATCCATAGACTTAAAAGTTTCCTTTAAGAGAGAAGCTCAAAACTTTGTCCATCTCTAGTTGAATTCTGGCCCTCGTCCCCCTTTCTCCACCCACTGTGAATGCATATATACATACGATATATAAAACCATGCTCGTAGAGCTACGTAAACTCGACAAATTCGACACAAATGTGAAAATGCGACAAGATTTATGCTAAAGTAATAAATATAAATGCGGTTTTGAGTAGAAAATAGAATTATAGCAATATATACAACACAGAAAGGTGCGTATTGTGCGGGCATGGGGGCAGTAAATCATTGTGGTTGGGCGGCCAGGCTTTGCTACTGGACTGGACTGGTCCTGACTTGGCAATTTATTCTGTGCTGCCGCCCAAAGCCACGCCTCCTTTTTTTTTTTGGGCTTTTGGGGCTTGCCATATGTTACATGAGTTTAAGTAGTGCTAGAAAAATTCCTTTGGCCTGGCCCTCCACTGCTTGGACTTTGAGGCGCCTTAATAAATCAACAGCAGCCAGCAAGCAGTCAGCAGGCGGCAGTCAGCCAGCGGCAGCCCTGGCGTATACGTAATATAAGTAATCTTTTTAAGAATGGCTAGCAAACTGCACATGCACCAAATCTATGAAATATTTTTACCATTTACCAATCACAGCCGAAGAGTTGGACCCTCCCCCCACTCGCAGGCACTTCATCGACGACTTGCAAAAATATGCAAAATTTGCAGCTTTTGCGAATTTATCGAATTTATGGTTATTTGTGTTGCACTCTTAATGCTATTGAACTTGCACTTAACAAATGGCATTGCTCCATGCTTCCTCTGAACGGCGCCACCCCCTTTGCTAGTCCATTTAGACGATGAAATAAACGTTTGCACTTCCACTTGTGTTCATCCTCTCCGAGTCTCCATTCCACGTTCTGTTTGTGCATGTGGGGGGGGGTTAGTTCTTTTTTTGGCTGCCTTTCAAAACAATTTTTAGTTACATTTTTCCTGTATTGCATTTTTCCGATTCCGAGCGTATGCATGTGCTCCTCCCTCACACACACACACATACACGATCTGGCAAAGGCAAATAATGGGAAATTCCAATTAAAGATTTCTGTGGTTCAAGCAAAGTTAAGCTCAGGCAAGTAATGTTGTGTAGTTAAATTTCTGTAAGATTTACAAAATTATATATTTACTTTGTCATGAAGTTTGCAAATTGGCATGTAAATACACTTTATATATATATTACACATATTTTTTTCATCAGCGTGACGAGCGCAGTCAATGTAGTCATGTCCGTCAGTCCGTGGTTTCAGAAGCCGAAATTAACATAAGATGCTTCTTATATCTGCGCGGATGCGGGATGGGACAACTCATATCAGAAAGTTGCCATAGAAGTAGCTGCTTCAGAATGGACACGAAGTAGAGTAACTTTTTGTTTTATTATACAAATTTATGTCCGAAATCTTTTCCGCAATTCAACATTATTAAAAAAAAGCCAGTGTCCCGCAGCTACTTCGATATTGTGGAGATAATACCAATTAGGAATTGTAAGTGAAAACAATCTGCAATTAAAAAGTAAGCGAAATTGTTCACTTTAAGAATTTCAGAGATGATTCAAGATTTGTATTCCTCTTTGAAGACAATTCACGGCCAATTTTGGATCTTTAAACTATTCATAAGATTTATTCTCTCTTTCTTGAATCAAGAATTGAAATTCTAGAATGTTTTCCGGGTGTATCTGTTTGTAATCTCTCATTTTTGATCTTCAATGACATTTTTAATAAAGGATCTTTATCAAATTTATGCTTTATGTTTAAGAAACTCTTTGAATATCCGTTACTGACCTCTTATGGCACATCCAAATTGATTCACTCTTTCTGCTTCGCGTCAGCTTTACCATGTCACTTAACCAGCAAAAACTAACAAAAACACTTAGCCAGCTCAGCCAGTGCCCTTGATCTCTTATACATATGTCGTATCGATGCCTAAGATAATTATAGTTCTAGTTATTTTAAGACAGTTGTTTAGATTCAGAGTCAGCCGCATGCAGGCGGACTGAGTCAAAAGATTTGCGTTTGCTGATGCCACTTGCCTGCATTGATATCAAAAATTTGCCGCTCGCAATTTGTCTCCATGTTCTTCTATTTTACTTTTAGTTCGTTGCACACATAAGCACACACACACACACACACAACAATAACTAGGCAAAAATCTGTCATTGACAGAATCCAAACAATAAGTTTGCTATTTTTTGAGCAAAACCAACGAACTGTATGAGCAAAATTTATCCCAGTCTTCTGGCTCACGACACTCTGTCTCTATCACCCCTTTGTCTGTGCTGATTTCTCAAATTTGTAGTTGTTCTAGTTGTTATACTCGTACTCGAGTAGAGTAAACGAGTATATTGTATTTATGCAAATGTATGTAAGGGGCAAAAGGAAGCCTTTCAGAAACCATCAAGTAAATATATTCTTGATCAGCATCAACAGCAGAGTTAATCTAGCCGTGTCCGTCAGTGCTTTTGTATGAACAGCTAGATCTTGGAGACTATAAGAGCTAGGGTCACCCAATTTCTTAAGTATACTCCCATATTGTTAGTTACATCAAGTTTGTTCAATATTTTCCAACGCCTTTAAAAATCAATGAAACCCTGAAACTCGGTTTTTATATGAATAAGCAAAAAATCTACCGATTCGCCAAATTGCATTACGATCGACTAATAATAGTAGACAAAATCGCACCGCAGTCCTTATAAAGAAAAGATCAAATAGTGTTGCCTGCTTTTGAGTGCTTTGAATATTAAATAAATGCTGAGTACGAGCATCTTATAGTTGGAATATCGACTATAGCGTTCTTCCTTGTTTATATAGTGTCCACTAATATTCTTTCGTTGAGTGAGTGGCTTAGACACAACACATAATTGGTTTGCCAGAAGTTGCACTTTGTTAACTAACTTTTCAGTTGTTCTCCAACATAATTTAACAAATATTTCAACTAATTTGTTGAATATGTTAGTCAAAATTGTTCGGAGAATTCATAAAATAATTTGAAAATGGCACAAAATATTTGCATATTTGACTGATATGCTGACTCACAATTATTTCACACTTATTTCTGGTTTTATAACTAAAGATTTATTTAAGCACCTGCCGACTGCTGATTGCCATAATGTAGGATGACTTTTCAAAAGTCAATGAATGCATTTGAAGTGTTTCATCTGAAAGTTTCCTCTATATTTTCCTCTTCAATTGTCATAGAATAAAAATAAGCCTGAACTTCTTGAACGATTCAGGGTATAAGTAAATACGTATTAATTCCTAAAGAATCGATTCTATGGAAGCTAAATGATACATTTTCCCCATACGGATCAAGTTTGTTCAGTTTATGTAACAGCTTCTATGACACATGTGCCTCGAATTTGGTTCAATTTCAATGAAAATTAAGAACGTCTTTCTACAAATGTGCTTGGCGTTTTTTTATAACAGAAACCTTGAAAATCACATTTTACTCTTGCGCCACATTTTGCATTCGCTTTCACCTTTGCTTAAAACTCCAGCAACGATGTCAGCCAGGAGTCGATGAGCGAGTGCGTAGTTTTATGAGAAATGGAGTAACCTCGTTTTCTTTGAAGCTCAAGCTATACGAAGACAGACAAGATTCCGTGTCGTCGTGTATCAATTAGGGTGGACGTGTGGCAGAGGCAAGGGTAAGCTGGCAGTTTCTTCTTCTTCTCTGTCCCTCCAATGGATGTGTGTTTGTATGTAAGTGCGATTTTCTATGTACTGGAGTTGTATGTTAGATAACCGCAAACTCAAAGGCGCTGAATTTCACATTTAAAGGCCAGCTTTGTTGAAATCACGAGACATACACTTAGGATACGCAGACACAGGCATGGCTATATCGTCTACACTTGTCATGCTAATCTAGAATACACTTTATTGCCCTTTTGTTTGCATAAATTGCTACAATTGTTATATATCCATATAGGATATATATATATAGGTATAGGGTATAAATCGAATTTTGGAAAAAAGATACACATACATATTTGTCGTATTACAACATATATTTAATATTTTTTTTGCTTACATCAATGCTTGGGTGCTCGAGTTATGGCCAAAAGTCAAATTAATTTTTGTTTTAATATGAAAATATTCGAGAAAAGAACAAATTTTTGCACTCCAACAATGCAGCCCAATCCAATATCAGCAAAATCATTTGTGCATAACAAATATTGTTGGCCTATGTTGGTTAGTAACACCTTTGCGGCTTAGACAAAATATTTTCATTTCCAATAAATTTTAACTCGAGTGTTCCAAACTTGACAAACGAAACTTTAAGCCTCAGGCTAAATGAAACAAAAATGTTTGCAAACTTGGGCTCAAAGCCGCAATGAGTACAAGTTGCAGCTTGTTATCGGTACAGTTGGCAGCAAAAGTTGCCAAGAGCTCGTAATTATAGCAAGCCGTTGACCGAACAGAAAGTCAACAAAAACAAAATGCAAATGCTAACGGAAATTGTGGATGTTGCTGCTGCCCCCGCCCCCCATCTGCAATGCCTTCGCAATTTGTTTGCTATTGTTTGTCGCATATTGCAATTAAAAAATACGGCTAGCCCGTGAGTGGAAAACGGAAACGGAAAGTGTGCCAATGCCAGTTTGATTTAGTTATTTGAAACATTTTGTGGGCAGCAGAACTTTTCTCGGAGCAGGAGGGGGAAAAGCATGTTATCAAGTTGAAGACCGCACAAAAGTTATAGAGCCGCAGCCACAGCCGTCACAGCCGCCATTTCAAATTCGAGTTGAGTTCAATTTTTGGCCCACTTTTTTTTGCTTATCCTTTAGTTTTTTATGTGTGTGTTGTCCTCCGAAAGCTCTAACATGCGAAATCCAATGAAAATCGCAATCAAATGCAAATTGCTATTAGATTAGTTTGTTTGTGGCTGGAGAAAGGTGTTATTCAGCTTCAAATTAGACAGATGTACAGACGGACAGGCAGATGTCTTTCCTTCAACTGTGGCAGATTCTTTTTAACATTTCTCGCCGCCAAATAAAACTGAATTATATTTGTGGAAGGTGGAAGAATGTTATTGAATGGTACAAAGCTTTAATACCCTAACATATATATTGTCTTGGATTCATAAATGATAAGTTGGCATGTAAAACCTGCCAAATGAATATGTAGATCGAAGGCATCGCACTTTTGATTGACTATATGGCAGTACCTAATCTAAGCGGTCTCGAAAACCTTTGCTGTTCTTCCTCAATATACCCTCACATTTAAGGGCATTTCAATGTCTATAAAATATAATTTAAAAAACAAAAAAAAAACGCTTCACGCAGTTAATAACAAAGTGATGGAATATGCGACAGCTGCTGTCGCGATTTCCAACAGCTTTCAAATACCAAAAGGTACACCAGCACGTCACACCGCAACAGTCAACAGTCAGTAGTCAGTCATCAGGCCAGGAGGCAGCTGTAATGTCACTCAGGGAGTCAGCCATCCAGCCATCCAGCCAGCCAGTCAGTCAGTCAGTCATCCACTCCCTTGGCACACTTAAATTGAGTTTGATGAAATTAGTTTCTGTCTGTTTCTCTCTTGCTTTATTTTCTGTATTTTTGTGGTGCAATCTGGCCACGCGTCGAAGCTCTAAAGGGAAGTTTTATGTTGGCCCTTAAATTCCTTAGTGGCTTTCCTGCCAACTGGAAAATCATTTAAATTGCAATTTAATTCAATAATACTTCAATATTGTTTTGAAGGGGATGATGGCAATTTATTTGTTTTTATATATGTAGCTTAATATATTTCAAGCATATAACATTAGCTTGCGTCCAGAACTAAAACGGTCGGACCAAGCGTGATGTAGTTAGGGCTTTTGGAGCGATCAAAAGGAAATCGGGCAAAATAGGTTTAGCAGTAAATATGAGAAAATATGAGCACCTCTTAGATCGGCTGGCCCTGAACATCTCTTGGTGTTACCAATTGGAGGAGACTCGTGGTGGCAAAGCTGTGGGATCTGCTGAGCCTGGCGATCTCCTCATGCACCCATGGGACGCCAAGCTCTTGAAGGATTTCCGCGTTTGATGTTAGTAAATTAGCATTCGACAAGACCCTTAGAGGCTTGTTTTGGAACCTTTGTATCAACTTGAAGTTCGAGCGGCTGGCAGTACCCCATATGGGGATCCCATAGGTCCACATGGGTTTCATTAGTGCCAATGTAATGAGCAGTTTCACCCTTAGCCTGAGTTTCGACCTTTTCCCTGTTCATCTGTGCCCTTTTATTGACGAGGTGTTGCCTCCAGGTAAGTCTCCTGTCAATAATTATACCCAAATACTTGGCAGTGTTGCTGTCGGGGATTGTTGAGCCGTCCAGGGTGACTCGCTCTTCTCAGACAAATGTGCAGTGGGTGGATTTGTCCGGATTTACCATGATGTGCCTGTTGTGTCGAGTTGGGACTGCAGTGTGAGAGCGGCGATCTGTGTGCAGGTGTCGCTGGCAATGAAGGCTGTGTCGTCAGCATATGTGGCAGCCAGTATGCTCGGGTCCATAATTAGGGGCATGTCGGCGGTGTACAGAGTGTACAGTACTGGGCTCAGTACGCTACCTTGCGGGGCTCCAGCTTGGACGTCTATTATAGCCGATCTCTCGTCGCCAAACTTCACAAAGAAACTTCTGCGCTCGAGATAGGATTTGAGCAGCAGATAGTATGGGGGATATTTTCGAATGAAGCATTTAATAATAGATTGAATGGATGAAAATAATTGGGAAGGACACCGTGTTTAATGCCATAAGAAGCTGCTTAGGTTTTGAAAAGGCTGATTTTAGAGGAACGTCCTTCTGAGTGACACAAAAGCCTTTAAAATTAGTTGTAAAGACTATTCATACATATGAATAAAATTTTGAAAGCAATAAAGTCATAGAATATTTCTAGGTTTCATAACTTTTAGCATCTAGGAAAGTGAGAAAGCTGATCACGGCTTTGTGCATGTTTTAGTTTTGTACTGTCTTGCCAAATAACATAAAATTAAAATCTAAATATGCAAAAATTGCAAGTTATTCTTAATGAACAGACCAGAAAAGAACCCTAAGCCCTTTCAGTAGGCGTTAACATAGTGCGAGTTTACATAAATGAGAGTGAGATTAACTTAACATAACTCAGAGCAACTTAGCTTAATCATAATGAGCGTAGCTTAGCATAAAGAGTACATACTGTTATTGTAATTAAGGGATCTGTTATGTGGCTAACATTGTCCAACATTGGCATTCAAATGATGAACATTACTGTTAAACATAAATATAGCAACATTTGAAGCATTAAATTACCTGAATTGACTAAAATTTGGTTTATATTTACAGGCGCGCTTGCAAATGAGTTTCTCTTGCACTGAAAGGTAGCTTAACCTGCTTTTCTTGTCAAAGAATACTTGCTGTAGTTGCTAATTTACTAATTTTGATGAAAATAAAAGGCTTGTTATTTATCTGGCCTTATTTTAGTGCTAAAATAAGCCTAAAGTTGAGCTAATTTGCAGAACTTTTATGGTGAAGCGTCCAGGTTGAGCAAGTGTAGATGAATTAGTGCAAGATTTTCAATATGCATGTGGAATCAAAAAACTCTTTCACAATTGCATAAGTGTCCCCATTGTTATATATGATTAAAATCAAATTTTCATATTTCATATGTTTTCTTTTTGTACAGCAGTTCACTTTTTTGCTCTCTAACTCTTTATAGTTCTTACAAGAAATAATAGTTGAAATACCAGTGCAATGCAATTCTTTTACAAAATTTAAATAAATTACCTTATTTATCGACACATTTAGCGATAAGCATCGACATACCTTGTCCCATCTGTGACATAACATAACGGCAGTAGAATCTCTTGCTGCAGGCCACATATCCAAGTCACTATAAGTTCAATCTACACTCCCTATAAGCTGCCGCTGTCTCTCCCCCTTTTAAGCCATTTTATGAGCCTGGGCCATCAACAGAAAACATTTATCGCATGACAATTTTTTCTGCCTCTGCTCTGCTGTGGCTGGCCGGCAAATTTGCGGCTTTGCTTTCTTGTGTCAATTATTTAGTTAGTGCTGCTGTTTCGCTTCTCCTCTTCGTTTATTTTGTTTTTTTTTTTTTGTTTTTGGTGCCTCAGCAGCGTTTTTCCTGCAGATTTTAATTGAATCTCATATACAAAGCAGCAGTTAAAGCAGCAGCAGCAGCGGCAGCGGCAGGCGGTTGAGTAGGGCAAACATACTCAATGTCGTACGAATACGAGTATACTAGTACGGGGTACCAGTTACAGTGCCAGTACCAGTACCAGTTCGAGTATGTACTTGCATATCCAACCCGAACTCGAGGCTTATACTAGTATTGTATGCTCTTAAGTATGCCTGTTAACCCCCTAATGTTAGTTTAACTACATGCTCAATAGGGCTAGGCCTAACCAAAGAGAAAAAATATAGATTAGATAGATAAAGATATTATATCGATAACAGAAGTCATCTGTTCAAACAGTAAAATTAATAGTTTTCTGGAAAAATATTTATTAATTCATCAATATCTTATTGCTTCAAGCAAATGTTGAATGTTTATGATGTTTTTTTTTATATCAAGGTCGACATTCAACGTCCAATATACTTCAAGCTTATCAAACTCGTTTAACCTTTATATCTTATTAAAGCAGGGTTTGTCACCTATAGCCCTCGGGGGCCGAACAGATTCGCCTTTTTACACACATGAGACCCAAAGCATAATGATTTCTCAACTGAACATGACAACTGCCAAGCGAAACTGTTCAAAGACGGACTGTGCTGTGATTTCCTCTGAGAGATTCAGCTAAATTTATGAAGTTATATCGGAAAACGAATTATTGTACTATAAAAATTACAGACGATGTGGAAAACTTGCACTTGGAATTCATGTTCATGTTATCACATGAAATTAGTTTTTCGAACTTATGTCCAAATTGTGCTGTGGCGCCAGCCGAAGGAACGATGAACATCAATAACACAATGTGGATTCAATCCACGAGCTTTTTGTTATGCACCCAAGAAATGGATTATGTTCTTGAGTGGAATTGGAAACGTAAACAATTGCAATTTTTGAATTTTTGAGCAATGCATGCGAGAGATAAGTTCACCATACACTGACACACTTTCATATACACTCGCTGATCATGTCAATATGTGTTGCAGAAACCTAACTAAAAATAAACACAAAATTTCTTCACATTTCCTTTGGCAAGTGTTGAGGCAGTTTGCGACGAACACATTCATAGTTTCACATGGAAACCTAAAAAGGCATTCCATTTGCATACCAAATCTTAATATCTGCTACCATTATGTCATGTGGACATACTTGGGCTGCCTTCAAAGGGTTAAACTTTGGCATTGTTGGCTTCGCTGCGGCGGCTGTGGCGGCTTCTGCTGACGATGCCGTTCAGAGCGCTATCAGGCGCTTTTTATCGCTGGCCACATCTGCACCAAATAAAATAATTGAACGTTTTTGCGATAAGCATCGCCATCCACATCCACATCCACAGCCACAGCCATAGCCACTGACAACCATAAGCACAAAGCTGTGCG
Source organism: Hirtodrosophila duncani (assembly GCA_037043425.1). NCBI lineage: Eukaryota > Metazoa > Arthropoda > Insecta > Diptera > Drosophilidae > Hirtodrosophila > Hirtodrosophila duncani. The sequence goes on from JBAMBM010000466.1 coordinate 47,122, forward strand.
GCCTGGCCTGGCCCTGGCTTGAGAGTCTTCAACGAGGAGCAGCCCCAATCTAAGTCTCAGCCCCAGCGCTTGAGCCTCCTCTTCGTGTACAGCAAATGTCATGTTTACAGACCGCACTCCACCGATTTGTGTCAAAGTTGAGTTTAGTATCTATAAAATTATATAATACACTTCCTGATTTCATTTTTGTTGTTTTTGTACCAGTGGAAAATCTAGTTCAGTGGCCATTGCCACTGCCTTGCCGAATCTCTGGGTGCACCGAGAGCTCTGGCATTGTTTGTAACCGGTGGCCCTCCTGGCCCTATGAGCTTGGGCTTCTGGTTGAGGTTCGGTCGGCTTGATTCTTCGTGTGGCCATTGTGCGCTGATATAAAGGCGTTTAAAAATTTCGGCCTGAGAACTTGAACTTGGTTTTAAAGCTGTCAGTTTGGTTCGCTTGATGCCCTACAGTTAGCCTTTTGATAGACATAAGGATCTGCACCTCTAAAGTCAACTAAAAAGAGACCGATTAGAGAAATGTAAATGATATGTACACAAATATCTCAGATAATTTTGATGTAGATTAATATTGATACTTATATACCCTACATTCTAGTCATCATTGACAACTGTTAATTTTTGGATTTTCAAGTCATTCTCGTCTCTTTTACTATGTATATATGTGTAAGAGTTCGCAGTTAAACTTAACAGTGCTACTCATTTCTCTTTCACAGCTGTTGTTCCAGTTAACGAATTCTGCAGGAGCTGCTCAAATGTTAACTAACAGCAAATGTTAAAATTCCCTTGGCACTTTTCCGTTTCTTTCTACTTATTGAAAGACCAATGGTGCTGTCTCATATAAACATTTTAAGAGAGGCAAAGTGCAAACGGAATTTTAACATTCGCTGTTAGTTAACATTTGAGCAACTTCTCTCCTAGTTGATGATCTATTATTGTAGTTTATCTATGTGATGATCATGGCGCTTACAGCGCATAGGAAGAGTAATTTTTCGGACCGTACATTTGTATATATGTACTCTTCGTGACAAGAGTGTATGTGGAAGCGTGTTACTGAAAAGATTTCCTAGATAATGTATTGGAGTTGGCGACTACTACATTTATTATATATAGCATATATCAATATTAAACCCTTCACAGTTGTATTGCTGCCTTCCCATATCTTAAGGCAATCAAAACTAACAACTTCCTTCAACTTTCTTGGTAATAACATCATATCCTACAAGTTTTTACTTCATGTCCAAATGCTGAACGTGTAGGTAGGGCATGCCAAAATTGACCATAATTTAACTGGCTACTGCTTTCAGGCCAAAAGGCAGCATATACTACTTAATACGATACGCCGATAATATAATTCTCAGTTAATAAATAACTGCCCAAAGAGATACGCAGCCAGAGATAGCAACGGAGAGGGGCTAACCAAGCACAGTTGGTCCAGATTGAGGCCTCTTGTTGTTGATTAACAGTTGTCAGGCTGCTGCTTGGCACGAGCTGGTCATGCATCCTACTGCTCGCACTGCTACTGATGGCTTTCTTTGATTGTCCAAGCTGCAAATTACTTATGCATTATTATAAGTTTGATGCTTTTTTAGTGATGATGGTCTTTCAGCTGGCAGCGAGTCAATAAAGGCTGCTAGAACTTATAAATACAATGCGGAGGTAAGTTGAGGTCGTTCTACTAATACACTATAGTTTCTGTAGACGGCAGCTTCCAAGCCAAAGTTAAGGTACACCTTCAGAAAGGGTTTGGCTTCATTTATCTTGATGCGGATGCTCTTCGTTCGTCCCTTCCGGATTCTGCTCCCCCTTTAGGTTGAGGCAGTGATTTTTCAACAACGGCGCGTTATGCTGTCTTTATTGTGGCATTATCTGTGGTTTATGTATGCGTTTCTTTCTTTTTTCTTTTGTCTTTTGTCTGATAAGCCGCAGTGCTGCCAAACAGTTGCTACCATTTTTGCATTGTACGCTAAAATATTTCTCATGTAAGAGCCCTGATTTAGCGGCCAGCGTCTGGCAGTTGAAGCACCAAAGGGTAGATCTGCACAACTGATAACATTACGTATACGCCAGGCTGTCCGTGTATTTACCTTTTGAGCATGTGGCCTGTGAATTATATTTTGACAACTCTTTGGTCATCGATTAAGCAGCTTAAGGCTTATCGTTTTAAGCGGCTCTAAAAAAAAGGGGGGCAAGTGGTAATGTTTCTTTTTTCGTTGGCAGGGGAAGATCTGAAGGGTTATTGAACTCACATAAGCTGAGGCTTAGACAGGCTTTAGTTGAGGGAAAGGAAATGATTAAGAATGCGCATGAGTTCATAAGTTGAGAATGATATGACTAGAGGAAAAAATTTGAGTATGATCATAAGAAGTATGTGACTATAGCGATAGTTGGTATATAGCCAAGATTATTCCTTTAATAGGTCCGATACTTATTGAGGTATTAATATTTTAGATAGGCAAAACTGTATGAAATAAAAGTGTGGTAGAGTAGAGGTAGAGTAGAGGTTTTTGTTATGTTTTACCACCTGAATGATGTACACAATGATTATGAATGATTGGTGAGAAGAATCATAAGACATTCTAATATATCCATGGTATAATTAGGTACTGAAATATATGATCAAAATGTTGTAATGAATGACAAAATAGATCATTTATTCCGAATGAATCTTGTATAAGAACTATGCGAATATATTCTTATCTATAAATATCTATAAAACTTCAAAAACACAAACAAGCGAGGACCTAAAATAATTGGTTTTCCTTTGCTTGCTTTCTACCTTGCTAGCTTCCTTCCATTTTTGGTAGTTGTTGTTGTTGTTGTTTATTTTGAACAAATATATATCTTTACATTTCTGGTTTAAATTCTTTAAAAACTTGTTGTCACATTCATAGTATATTTTTAAGTAACATCGCATGTTTATCCACACTCAAAATCGAAAAATCTGTCTAACTAAAGACCAACCAACTCCATGACCTTTTAGCCTTCCTTTTCTGTTATTGTTGTTGTTGTTGTTGTTGTTGAAGAGCTTCCTCGTCTAGCTACTTATCTCTGGGTACTTTGTAAGCCATTCAATGATGTGACAAGCTCTTTGGCATGCGGCATGCCAGCTATGTTCGAGTATTTGCATTCTTAGTTGTCAACTGAACTGCTTCTTTTCTTGTGAATGTTGTTGTTGTTGTTGCTGTTGCTGTTGGTTTTTGTTTGCTATTATCTGGTTTTACTCATCTGCTTTGCTTTGCGTTGCTTGGCTTTGTGCTGGTTTGGCTTCACCTCATTCCACCACGAAGATCACAATCAATTAATACAAGCTGGATTTGTTGTTCAATTCAAATGCCAACCAAAAAAAACAAAGAGAGTCTATCATATGCTGAAGTGATTCCGATTTTAATTCAAATTCAAGTTGGAAAATCTTCACTTGAACTAGTTATTAAAGCTAAGTGTCTCGAGTTTGTGAAGAAAATTGTATTTTTGGCTTAACCTCTAGTGTGTCAGCTATATGTTAACCATTTATTTGTACTCAACCATAGAGTGCTTGGGCATCACTTTTCATAAAACTAGGTGTGATATTCATATTTATATAAAAATTTATATATATTTTTTCATCAAAACGTGAATCAGCGCCTGCCACAATTTAGGACAAGATGGTGGTATAGGAAGTCACTGCATAGCTACCCAGTGTTATAAATCACTTTTTACTTAATATGAAAGATGTTTCCTTGATTTAATGAAAGCATATAAGTTTTTAAGCAAATGTCACCCCTAATGTGACCAAGAGTAGAGACAGTCGATGGTATTTTATTCGCCGTTCTTCTAAAGGGACATAGGCTCATCTATGACAATGACAGGTGGCTTCATTATCATCTACTTTGCCTTGGTTATAATATAATCCGATTTAGTGTATAAAATTTGGTAGGGTTGGTTCACGCCATGACTGTTCATAGAGTGTCTCATCATATTCACACCAATCTATGTCATGATATCACCTTGTTTGGTCATAGTTTTTGAGAACGGAGCGCCTACTCCTCTTCTAATATAACAGATGATTCTAGTTCTGCTTAAGTGCAAGTTTCTTGCTTTTCAAAGACTGATTCCTTTTCCTGCCGACCTCAGTGTCAGTGTCAATAATATTCACTCCCTTGAGTTCATTCTTGCCTCTCTTCATATGGTCATCTCTCTCATTCGAAAAGCCGAAAAGCTAGCGCTCTCATTTTTCTTTGTCTTTTCTGAATTTCTCCATTCTGCCTACTTCTTTCCTTTAACATAGTTATGTTAAGTTGTTTCTACAGATGAAGTTAAGTTAACACAATGTTATGCAAATCATAAAGTAACTAGAAGAGGGATACTTTCCACAGCGACGTATCTTTACAGAGGCAGAGTTGCTTCTGTTGCAGAAGAGCATAGAAATTAAATTGAAAGTTGACAATAAACTGAAAGGCCACATTTTTCCGCAAGCCGATTTTCGGCACAAACTGCGCCGCGGCAGTGTTTTCTGTGGAACATATCCCTCTTCTAGTTCCTCTATCTGCAAATGCAGCCTCTTTAACCAAGGACAGCACAACATAACATCACATAGTAACTAGAAAGAGAGTTAGGTTCCACAGAAAACTCTGCCGCGTTGCAGTTTCTGTAGCAATTTGACTTGTAGCAATGTTGCTCGCAATTTTTGGAAACATCCCAGCTTTTTCTAAGCATTTCTGCAACATGTTTCGCAAGTTCAATTCCCGCAGAGACTGCGCTGGTACTTCGCTCTGGATCCTATCCTTCTTCTAAATTATATATAAAGAAATGTTCGTTGGCGGCTCTTTCTATGGAAGTGCCTAATGTGCAGTAAATGAAGGCAACTGAAATTAATAAAATGAGACATAATGATGCTAGGTAATACGTAAGGGTAAACAAGCTTCGGCTTCTTTCTCTTTATGTGTTTTGGCATTTGTCTCTGTTTAATTGAAATGAATTCATTAAGACAGCCACCTATGGATTTGGCTGACTACATTTGAATCTTTGTAACTTTGCCTCATTTTAACCGTAAGTCTTTGCCTTTTGACGTGTCTTTGTATTTTGGCTTTTGCCCAATGGGGGGAAACACAGATCAAAGAGCGGCCCAAAAAGCGACTTCCAACGTCATGGACGATCGTTGGCTTGGCTTTGCTTGGCTTGGCTTGGCCTAACTCATTTATTGTTGTTGTACAATAATTTAAAGCGATTTAAATATACGAAAATTAAGTCTAGAGCGAACAGTTGCTCCAATTTCAATTCTTGTGGCAACTGTTGCACGTTTTGCATGTCAGGAAAATTGCTTCATTTGTGTCCGCGCGAATGTCAACAAGGCACATGATAAATTCAACCAAAATGCGGACTAAAAGCGGACATAATGAATGACTTATGGGGTTAAAGGGGGCTCTCTCTATGCTGTGCTGCTGCTGCTGTTGTTGTTGTGGCGCAAAATTACCCAACGAAACATAAAAGAGGTAGGAATGGTATGAACGTTAAATATGGTCTCTGTCTCTTGCCCAACACAAGATCTGACTATAGTTTGGACCCAGTCCATGTGTCATACATACTTACAATTTAAGAACTAATTAATTCTAATTACATTCTTAACCAATTTGTTACTTATACTTTCAATGGAGAATCTACATTCTTGCAAATTACTTTTCATGGCCTATTGAGCTGCCAAAGTTTTCAATTTGGCTATCAAAAATTATTTTTGATCTATAAAACGTGACAAAAACTTTTGCTCTCCAGCAGAACGTCAGTGTCTCCCTGTCCTAGTGGCAAATTAAAAACCAAAATTTCCATCTAAATGAAACGTGCTTATCAAGGATCATCAGGAAAGCTGCAAGCCATTGAGTAGCAATTCGTTCGACATCTTTTTCCTGCACTTTTCCTCTTGAAACTTTTATGGCAATAATCTTTGAAAACTATCATCGTTTGGTGTGAAATTGGACTTAGCTGAAATTTATGAGTTGAAATTCAAATTGCGGGGGGATTGGCTGTGTGTGTGTGTGTATGGTAAACAAATTCAAGCTCATGGCAATTATGCAATTGCAAATAAAATCAAGCCAAAGTATCCGTTCGATGCAATTTGGCAAACAGGAAGGCAAAAAACCAAAAAAAAAAAACCAACAGACTTAAAAAAAAACTCCAAATCGATATGCAAATAAAACGAGCTGAGTTCGAGTTCAGCTTGGCCACGCCCCTGCCCTCTCCCTGCTCGCCAGCCGGCACACAAAAGTCGTTCTGACCAAATTCGTCGCTGTGGAAAACGAGCTTTAGCTTTAGCTCCAGCTTCCAGCTCCAATCTCACCGACTGGCCATTGCTTTGTGGTGGTCCCAATTCCAACTTGCAACTCTCCTCCATTGCCAGCCAGATACACTACTATATATTCATTCCTACGACCAATTGTGCATGCAATTTATTTTTAAAGAAATAATTGCTCTGGCCCATGTTTTGCTCTTCGCTCCGCTTCTGCGATTATGCAAATATTACTAGCCATTCACCACCCCCTTCCCACCCGAAGCCACCACAAACCCCCATCAATGCAAACCAAGCCCCATGCCTAAACAAATATAATAATAAAGCACAGCTCTTATAGCAAGTGGAAAGAGATTCCGATTCCGAGTCCAAGTCCTAGTCCGGGCTCGAGTTGCAGTTGCGAGTCCCAGCTCGGTGAAATCTAATTTGAATATTTGCCACACACATTGAATTTCTTCGATTTGCTAAATTGTCCACAAATATTTTGAGCATAAATCATTAATTCCACAAATAATTCGTAGTTTGTTTTGCATTTTAAGCAAACAGCCCGAAAGTATGCTAGCAAAAACTTGTACAGCTTGTACAGGCGTGATAAAATCAATTATAATTGCACAAAACTGTAGACGGAATGCGTTGTGAATATCAGAAAAGAACAATTGCTGAGTATTTTGATACCCTTGCAGAGGGTCACGATATTTGTAATGCATCAAGGGAAGCATATCCGGCCCCATAAAGTATATATACTTTTGATCAGCATGACAAGCCGAGTTGATGTAGTCATTTCCGTCTATTGGTCTGTCTGTCTGTATGTCTGTATGTCTGTAAGTCTGCATGTCTGTATGTCTGTATGTCTGTATGTCTGTATGTCTGTATGTCAGTATGTCTGTATGTCTGTATGTCTGTATGTCTGTATGTCTGTATGTCTGTATGTCTGTATGTCTGTATGTCTGTATGTCTGTATATCTGTATGTCTGTATGTCTGTATGTCTGTATGTCTGTATGTCTGTATGTCTGTATGTCTGTATGTCTGTATGTCTGTATGTCTATATGTCTGTATGTCTGTATGTCTGTATGTCTGTATGTCTGAATGTCTGAATGTCTGTATGTCTGTATGTCTGTATGTCTGTATGTCTGTATGTCTGTATGTCTGTATGTCTGTATGTCTGTATGTCTGTATGTCTGTATGTCTGTATGTCTGTATATCTGTATGTCTGTATGTCTGTATGTCTGTATGTCTGTATGTCTGTATGTCTGTATGTCTGTATGTCTGTATGTTTGTATGTGTCTGTATGTCTGTATGTGTCTGTATGTCTGTATGTCTGTATGTCTGTATGTCTGTATGTCTGTATGTCTGTATGTCTGTATGTCTGTATGTCTGTATGTCTGTATGTCTGTATGTCTGTATGTCTGTATGTCTGTATGTCTGTATGTCTGTATGTCTGTATGTCTGTATGTCTGTATGTCTGTATGTCTGTATGTCTGTATGTCTGTATGTCTGTATGTCTGTATGTCTGTATGTCTGTATGTCTGTATGTCTGTATGTCTGTATGTCTGTATGTCTGTATGTCTGTATGTCTGTATGTCTGTATGTCTGTATGTCTGTATGTCTGTATGTCTGTATGTCTGTATGTCTGTATGTCTGTATGTCTGTATGTCTGTATGTCTGTATGTCTGTATGTCTGTATGTCTGTATGTCTATATGTCTGTATGTCTGTATGTCTGTATGTCTGTATGTCTGTATGTCTGAATGTCTGCATGTCTGTCTGTCTGTCTGTCTGTCTGTCTGTCTGTATGTCTGTCTGTATGTCTGTATGTCTGTATGTCTGTATGTCTGTATGTCTGTATGTCTGTATGTCTGTATGTCTGTATGTCTGTATGTCTGTATGTCTGTATGTCTGTATGTCTGTATGTCTGTATGTCTGTATGTCTGTATGTCTGTATGTCTGTATGTCTGTATGTCTGTATGTCTGTATGTCTGTATGTCTGTATGTCTGTATGTCTGTATGTCTGTATGTCTGTATGTCTGTATGTCTGTATGTCTGTATGTCTGTATGTCTGTATGTCTGTATGTCTGTATGTCTGTATGTCTGTATGTCTGTATGTCTGTATGTCTGTATGTCTGTATGTCTGTATGTCTGTATGTCTGTATGTCTGTATGTCTGTATGTCTGTATGTCTGTATGTCTGTATGTCTGTATGTCTGTATGTCTGTATGTCTGTATGTCTGTATGTCTGTATGTCTGTATGTCTGTATGTCTGTATGTCTGTATGTCTGTATGTCTGTATGTCTGTATGTCTGTATGTCTGTATGTCTGTATGTCTGTCTGTCCGCCTGTCCATCTTCCGTCTGTTTGTCTGTCTGTGCACACTAGTCTCTCAGTTTTGAAGCTATCGAGTTGAAATTTTCACCATATTCTTCTTTCTGCTGTAAGCTGCTCATATATAAGATCAGCTGTGATCAGTTATTTAGTCCTGCATAATATTTTCTCCATAATATTTCAACTACTTTCAACTGGAGCATTTGAGCTTGCTTTAAAATGTGTTTTCAATTCGCTAGTTAGTCCTTTTTTGTTTCTCTTTTTTGATTGAGGAATAAAAGTTCTTCAACTTCGAAAACTTTTCCCTTAAGTGCCACAGCTCAATCCGAAAAGCAGAATAAGTTTCTTTTATTTTCTTATTTAATGAAAGTGCCAGTAAATGAAATTGGCAACACGTTATTTATACTTTGGTCTCCCTTTGCCTTGCAGACCAAAAGACAGACAGACAGATGAACACACATGTGGGCTGCCATTGGCCAAAAGTTTTATCTTAAAAAAATAACAACAGGCCGGACAGCCGGGGCACTTAAGTGTTATATGCCACCGTATTGCAAACGTAGCATAAATGAAAGCAGGCCTGATAAGACAAAAAGGAGGTGGGGTGGCCGGGAAGGCAAGCCGAAAAGAAGTTTCGGCGATTCGGCGGCAACTGCCCGCATAAAAAAAGTAAACGTAAAATAAAAATTCTGAAATTGAATGTTGCCTTCGTGCTGTCCAGTCGACTCGACTCCAAAAGGTGACAAGCAATTCCCCACAGGTGCATGGCCAAAAACGTTGGAACATTCGGAACGGAGCAAACATATTAGCAATTGCCTGCGGGCCACACAATATTTTGACATGGGTTAGGGTTCTTTATATATATATATATATATATAAGTCTGTATGTATTCCTTTGGGTGTAGGTGAAAATGAGTTAAGTAAAGTTGATACCTGAGTATAAACTGAGGGCTGACCCTTTCCACGCCTGGGTGTTACACCCATGTCAAAGAAGCGGACAAAAAAAGAAAGCCTTCTCCCCGCCTGTTGAACTGTTGCACTGTTGCACTGTACAAATCATAACGTATCATATCGCAGTATAATTTTTAATGAGTTGTGTTGCATTTCAGCAAAACGAGAGGAAGTTGCCACTTTCATTATATTTGCAGTTTCTTGAATGCCCTGTAAATAGAGGCGACTGAAGAGCGAATGATTGCATCGAGACGCATTTTATTTCCAAAGATTTATGAAGGTGTTTATATGAACTTTTAGCATTCTACCATCTACAGATGGTATGATATCATTGCCTGCAGAATTTGTATAAAATTTAAAGCAATTTTATTCATATTCAATTTGTAAATCTGTAAAATATCTACTCAGACATTACACTCATTATTATATCGTACAAAATCAAAGAATTTCTGATATCAGTAAGATAAAATATTTTTCTTTGGAATTAGTCTGATTTTCATAATATATTTCTATTAAAACAATTATCTAAATATTTCCCTTATTTTACGATTGAGAAGTTTATAAGAATTTCTTCACTTTAATTTTGGTTTTCAAATTTTTGTCTTTACCATTTTGGTCCTACTGAATGCCTACTCGTTAGAATACTTTCAAACTATATCTCTAAGCTTCCTTAACAAATTCTTGTTCGCTATTCATGAGATTTAGTATGATCTGCTTGTATTTTATTATAAAAGCTTTGTCAATTTGATGAAAATTATGAAAACCGATATTGGTTATATGAAATTTCCTACTTATTGTAATGAATATTGGGCCTATTGAATATTGATCTGTTAGCCAGATACTTCGCGAAGCTCCTAAAGTATGGTGGAAGTGGAGTAAAAGAAGCATTCTAATCAAATTCTGTAATTCGATTTAAAAGTCCTAAATACATTTATACCAGTACTTTTGCTTGCGTTGTTGTGGTATGTCTGGAGAGGCGGTAGTGGTTAGAGGCAGTTGACAGCCCTCATTTGTCTATTGATATGAACACTCCATGTCAATGCATGCGCGAATATGCATGTGTGTGGGTGAGTCGGGTTGAGTAACTCTTTGATGCGGCTGCTGCTGCTGCCAAACAAGAGTTTTCCTACCTGCTCAACCAATCAGAGAGCGAGCGGACTAGGCGTATGTTAAGGAAAGGAGATGGTAAGGGGGGGGGGGGGGGGCTAATAAAAAACAGAAAGAAATTGTATGTACAGATCATGCAATCTCAATATTACACTCGTAGCAGAAGCTAGACCATTGCATTCCTGTATATGGCTGCCGAAAAAGGCAATAGATGGTGAAGACGAGTGTCTTATAAGTGTCTTACGAGTGTCTTAAGTCAAGTCGAAACAAGCTTGTGAATAATATATATATAGTGATATAATTGAGAACCCTGATTAGAATAATATTGGGTCGTTGCTAAAACTCTATGTTATTTCTCTTTTACCAGAAATATATATCTAGAACCTTCCCAATTTTGTAAGATAAAAAGCTAGTCGGCCTTTTTATCAAAAAATTAAATTTCCTAAAATTAAAAACTCCAAAATTTATATTTAAGCAGAGTATCTGATAGCCAGCCCTGTTTATTTTTACCCTGCAGCAATTCTGACTTCTTTAATTTTGTATTTTTCTTACTGTCTTATCGCCTTGCACATTCATTTTCTGTATATTTGATATTCATTCAAATATATTTTTATTCGTCTCTTTTTCGTTTCGTAATTTTTGAGAGGTTGAACTTATCAAAGGAGCGTCATTGTCTGTCTGTCTGCCTGTCAAAAAGTATTTATGATAAAAGCCACGAAAAACAAAATACAACAAAAACATACATACGAACATACATATATACATACATATAAGAAGCATACACAAAAATTGTTTGGCATTTTTCGTAAGCGAAAATGTCAGAAGGAAAAGGTGAGCTGCCAATTAGCAGCTGCAAAGAAATTTATGTACAGCTTGTTGAACCAGTTGTGCTTTCATAGTTGAACGTTGTTGTTGTGTTGTTGCTGTTTATTAAACCTAAAACTACGACCGTAACTTCCGTCATATAATAAATTCATAACAAATCACACACACATGCACACTTAAGAGACACACAGCAGTGTGTGTGAGTTTGGCACACAACATGCGACATTATAATGCCACATTATGTTGCAAGTGCGTGAAAGAATCGTACATCAGAACATCGGCAACAATAAATCAAAATGCGCGAGTATCTATATACATATTTACAAACCCACAGACATACAGACATACAGACGGACGGACGCACTAGCGTAAGCGAACTACATGGTATGTTACGGGGCATGTTTATGCGGCATGAATATGGTGATATTAGCGTCACCGTCACCTTAAAAGCAAGTAGAACGATAGATAGTGGAGTCGAAAAAGCTCTTATCATAGTAACCACACTGAGGAACAAAAGTATCGAATGAGGGGGAAGGGCAAAACATTTCTAATCCCAGAACGAAATTCTTGTTTCAAGTAATTTTATTAAATCTCAAAAATTTGATGAATTCTGAAAGCAAGGATTTGTAGAAATGAAACAATTAAGTAATTATGAAACTCTTATCCAAAGGTCCATTTTATCCAATTTTCACCAATTTGAAATCATAGTAGATAGATAGATATGACCTAAGTCTTCATTAAGCCTCACCTAATCTCCATAGGCCTTACCATGACTCTGATTTCAGAAGCATTTCGAAATTGAAAAACCACCTGAAAAATTGATAAAATCTGAAAGAATGATTTAGGTTTTGCAATTCTATTTATTTGACGGCCAATTAGAACTATGGAATAGTTCATATTTATTTCATGAATACCTAGAAAGGAACAAGAGGCTGTATTATGGAAAGCGCAAAAGGAAGAAAGTTCTGAGCAGAGACGGGATGGGGATATTCGGAAATATCGATGGCGCCGGCCATTTTGACGGAGATCGGCCGGGAGGGAGAAGGCTTGAAAAATGTGCGGGTGGTATTAGAAAATTTGCTGGCCGAATCCCGAATTCTGGCCGGTAACGAAATTTCGCCGCTTTCCTACAGTCTTCTTCGATAAAGATCACATTTTGAACATTGTTACAAACAAAAATCGCTAAAAGAAATATATCGAAAGTAAGGGTTTGGATATGAATTATAAATTTGGGAATGTATTTTCGTGCTTATAATTGAAATTAACTTTAATAATCCGTTGTGAATCAACCACTTGGCATAACGTCGTTGCATTCTTCTTTCAAAAAGCTAAGTAGGAACTCGAAATGGAGATCATGCAATGAGATCAATGTTAGAAATTAACTAAAGTTGCGAGGGTGAAATAAGTAAAGAAGAAATTCAGAGTTGTATTCTGAACATTTCTCATAAATTTATTGAGGAATCATTTGAACAAGAAGATGAAATATCATGAGTTATTAGCATGTATTAGCTTGTATAAACAAGATATTATAAATAAAGCAATTTCACCATGATCGATTTTGTGTTCCGATCCCATCTCTAGTTGTGACTTTTGCCCTATCGAATCACAACATTAGTCTATTTGGTTTTATGTAACTTCAGGAAAAAACTACATCACAAACCATGAAACTGTACCGAACTGAATTCGGAATACTGAACACGAAGACAAGTGAGCTATTCCTATGCCATGGTCCGTCTGTTTATGAAGCGTGATTCCATCTGACGCATATAAATTGTGCCCCAATAGTGTTGATCCATAGAGGTAGTTCGAGTAGTTGTTGGAGTGGTTAGAGTTCTAGGAACTCACCATAACTTCCCCATACAATCCTGTGTGTTATCCCCACACAATTATTATAGCGAACGCATAAACCTAGATAGTTCAGTTTCAAGTTCGTGCGTGCTTTGGGCTTGTTTGTACGAGTACTTGTTGAATAAGCCATGTTACGAGTATATCTGCTTGCTATTCGCAAAATTATTACACTTGACATGATTGAATATGCCGCTGAGTACCCCGGAGTCGGTCGAGGCGAGTCGGGACTAGCGCGATCAGCGCATCATCGTATCATGTACCAGTGCCAGCCGCGAAGTGCTCTGCCCCAAGTGTGGCCAATGCCAATGCAACTGCAACGGGCTGCGGAGGTTGTTACTGTTGTGGCTGGACATAGTTTGTTTTTCCTTTTCTTCTTTTTTGTTTCAGTCTCTGTGGACAATTCCCGTTTGTTCGCTCGTACATAGGTATATATGTAAGGTGCATATGGGATGTGTGTTGTTTATAAGTAAGTTGACATGACGCATAAATGTAAAACAGCGACAAGAACGTTGCATTGCTTATTACACTGTACAAAATTACCCATAGAAAAGCCAAACAAATGTAAAGTTTCGTTTTGATGGGCTTGGTAAATATTTCTTCATATAAAACTAGATGCTTTGGCAGGAAGTTCTTCTTCGGAAGTGCTTTTCCTCTTACTTCTCTCTGCCTGTTCTTTTGTGTCTTTCTCTCTATGACTTCACGTTCTAATTGCTACTAAATCTCCTCATATATTTGGACTCTCTGTCTTTTCTTGCCTCTTATCATGGTCTCCCTTCTCATGCTCTTCCTCTGTCCACACCACTCGCTATTGCAGCACTTTGCTCTACTGTTTGCTCAATAAGTACTTGAGCCATATTATGATAACATAAATATTTCTACGAATTCGATATTACTATTCTGTAATAGCGATCGGTGTTAGAGAACCTTAAATTTGTTATATATAGGAACTTGAGCAATAAACTGTGTAGGCCTTGCTCTAGTTTTCAGTTCAGGAGACATGGCATAACACACAACACCAACACACACCATCCACACCCAAATTTCAGCAATAGGCCATATACATTTGTAGCATACAGGGTGAGTTTTCCTACTTTGGATTATCCACGATTTATGCCTTCTAACATTTCAACCAATTCATATCGTCAGCCGTCATCATGTGGTTCACAACGAAGGGCTCTAAGAAGCTGGCAATGATACGCCAGGGCTATCAGGTTCTGGCCGAATATCAGTTGCTTGAGCAGGCACAGCTTAAGAATATTTATGCCATACCGAGCTATGCGAGTGGCCTGCTTTGGTTCGGTGTCATGTTCATCCACAGCGGCCCGTATGCGGAGAGTGTGTTCCGCTTCTCCATACTGCTGCCGGACAAATTTCCGGATGATAGCAGCTTGCCGACGGTCATCTTCCAAACAGAGGTCTTCCATCCACACGTATCTCCCTTGACGAATAGCCTTGATCTGTCGCCCAATTTCACGACGTGGGACAAGGAATCACATCACATATGGCATCTCCTTAAATACATCCAAGCCATCTTTGCCGATCCAGTGGGCAGTATAATCATGAGGGAAGCCAATACGGGCCATCTGTATACCCTCGATGAGGTCAACAACATGGAGGCCATGAACCTGCTGGATGTAAATCCAGGCGAGTACGATAGACGTGTCCAGGAGTGCGCAGTTTTCAGCAGACAGCATATGTTCGATAAACCGTTCACTGATGACCCGCACTACATTGTCTTTGAACATTATAACCCGGAGCGCCATAAAAGTTTTCTAGAACGCCTAAAGAATAAGAAATGAGATGAAACTGTCGCCCCTATTTCAGCCAATGTTTGGCTTGCAGTGATTCCGACCGCCAGCTACAGCAGGCAGGGGGATGAACACTCCACTTGCTTAGCTATCACCGGCTCCAGCAGTGGATCCAGCAGCAGCATGAAGAAGGATTCAGACTCTCCTGCAAATCAATAGAAATATCCCCTATTATATCATTTTGTTCAATATTAAAACTCGCATCAAAATTTCTTTCAGTGTTGCGTGCGGTTGGAATCTGCCTTCGCTTGCCTCTCACCCAAGTTGCACCCCGCCTCACGCACCACGCATTAATGTTGTTAATAATGTCATCTTTCAAGTGCAATAATCAAAATAATAATGATTATGGCGGCCTCCATTCCGGCTACTCACCATCCCGCCTGCTCTTGCGACCCGCGCTCTCTACGCAAAACGAAGCAGGTTGGTCTGCTTGCATTCCTCCACACAGGTTGCACAGCGGGGATGGGGATGGGGATGAGGATAGGGACGGTGGCCGGGACCTGGTTTTTGCATGCCGTTGCCCATGGCCAAACCTCCAGCCGCCAATCCTGCAGCCAACCGGCCAAAAAGGGTGACGATGTCGTCGTCAGCTGGCGCAAATATACACAAAAGTGACAATTTGATTTATCACTGCACTTTGCCAGCAACTGCATTGCATGCGAGGCTTGTGCGTCCATCCCTCGCCCCCCTTCGTCTTCTGCCCACCGAAAAATTGTCCATAAAATTATGGATGATGTGTTTTGGGGCAGTGTGCGAGTGCGACTGCGACTGCGAGTGCGAGTGCGAGTGCAATGTGCCATATTTTAGGCCATTTACGAGTGCGAGTGTGACTATGACTTCCAAAGTGAAGGCTTTTAGAGTTTTGCAAGTAATTGCCTGAATTCTCACACAGGCATATGCATGTGTGTGTATCTGTATATGTGTAGATGCGAATATCATCCTTAAGTCTTTAGAAGTTAAGAGTTATGAGATGAAATATATGGTTCCATTTCGCTGCGAAATCTTTGGGTACCAAATATGAAATGGAGATTTATATTGAGTCATCAATGGAATGCGGATTTTTTGAGAATTTCCAGGTTGGTTTGAGATATACAATTAAATTGCTGTCAATTTGAGTTCACTGTAGAAATAGAAGTGATCTATGGGCTTACTGAATGTCTTGATGCAGTAATAATCTGGTGTGAATCGTTTTAGACAATACAAGTTAGACCGCTTTAGTCGAAATTCCAACTATAAGATATTCGAATTCAGCATTAGTTTCATATTTGACACACTCTCAAAAGTATGCAAGACTTTTTTTTGGCATACCAAATGTTTGTTTTTGCGATTTTGGCCACAAATATTGTACGATCGTGATGAAAATAAGCAAATCGATGTGCTTGGACATATATGGTATGGTCGGAGATTGTTTAGACTTACTAAGTCGGGAGAGGAGTGTCAACATTTTGAAACGAAAGTGATTTGTGTATACTTAGACTCCCTAAACATGCCAAATTGATTGACTCTAGCTCTTATAGTAGGAGTACGAGTATAAAAAGCAGCTGATTTTACATCGCCTCCACCAAAAGTAAATGTTTTATTAAGTAAACAAGATAAACCAAATAACAGTGGAAAGTAAAACGAATTCGCAGCACTAAAAATAAAAGTAAACAAAGCAACTAGTGTTGTGAAACGATAATTGTCATGAACACCTCTGTGTGAGCATGCTGAATGACAAGATCCAACTGCCATACTAAATGCTTTGATGAGTTGGGATGCTTCATTATCAGCCTGGAAGACGCTGTTAAAGTGAAATCTGGAAACTTTCTTTTATTCAAAAAATTATCGATGCCTTCAAGTTTTTGAAAAATTGATCCCCAACTTCGACCCCGAACTAACCCCATTATCCTGTGTATTTTAATAGAGACCATGTAGAAATTCTGACCTTCCTTTGCGATCCCGCTCAATCTGCAATCTGTTTTCGGGATCCCAATCCCTATCTCCCTTATAACCCATTACAGTCCGTTTCGCTACTCTTGGTGTCGCTTTCTAAGTGTACTCACATCCTTTGCCATTATTGTGAAAAACATCTCTACAGCTTATCATCCCATATAGACTGCCTATCCTCGACCAATGAACATTAATATCGCAAACTCCCAGATCTGCACACTGTTTTCCCTCTGCCTCAGCTTGATTTCGAGGGCGTAGTTAAGCCCACCAAATTAAGACATTTTCGTTAATCCAGAAACAAAAAAAAAAACAATATACACAATTAAGTTGTAATAAATTATTGCTGCGTGGGCTAAACCATAAAATCCGCTTTCAGCTTCAATTAAAAGGCCATAAAAATTGTTTCATGCTGTGCTCCGAAAAAAAAAACACAGAAACACAAAAAGAAAACCCAGCAAATATGTGACAAAAAGCATAAATATAAAGGCTCCATTGTTGTAGTGGGGAATTCGCCGGATCTTTTGCCTCTGCAGAGCAGAATCCCTTGTGGCGGCTGGCCATACCCCGCAGCTGCAGTTATCAACAGCCATCAAAACAATTGCCACCACCGACGAGGAGTAGGACGATGTGGTGAAGACGAGCTTGTGATTTGTGGCGGGATGCGGGGGGTTCCATCGTTAGCTACGAAGATTCGGTTCAGTCGATTCGTCTGACAAGTTGGCGGAATAAACTAAACCAAAATCGCCAAAGTCGAAGGCAAAGTTGCAGTCGCAGTCGCAGTCAAAGCCGAAGTCGTATTCAAGTTCAATTGCGCCAAACAGGTAAAGCGGACAGGGGGGTAGACAACAAGAAACTACGATACGGTGGACAGTGGTTATAAATGATCAAAGATGGGAAGCGAAACAATGTGTAATATAAATTCTTTAATTTAAGTAAATATTTGCAGATCTCTTGAAGAGGCTTGAAGTAGATGTGATTGCTGCCATGCTCTGTCTCTGAAGAGGACACAAAAATGTGCATGCTTATTATACCATTCACAAAATGGCATACAAATGTTGTCAGGAAGTTTGCAATGAACAGAAGGAATCGATAAAACCATGTCCGTCGCTCCACAAAGATCTCCGAAATCTGAAAAGCTACAGAGTCCAATTTTTAGGAGCACCCTGGTTAAGTTCGAGTTTCATCCAGGTCGGACAACTATATCATATAGCTATCATATAACAGATTGTTCTGGAATGAACACTTAGGAGCATAACTCTTCTGTTTTTATCCAGATCAAACCAACACCACTCCCACCGACCAGATTTGACCTAGATCGGTTATATATTTACAATGTGAATGGTATGGCCTTTACACTGAAGTAAGCATTTTCGACCATATAAAGTATATATATTCTTGATCAGCATGACGAGGGGTTTCAATATAGCTGTGTCCGTCAGTATTTCCGTCCTCTTGAGCTCTCACAAGTCTTAATAGCTTAAGATTCTTAAAAGATACAGAACAGAAAACTTTATTAGATAGCTGCTATATAGCTGTCTTATAGCTGCCATAGAGCAAACTATTTCAGAATGCACATTTAATATAGTATAGGATATAGTATATGACAAGGCATAGCAGACTTTTCTTTGTGACATTTTACATTATTTTTTATCGTTTGATTTTATTTATTCGGCAATTTCCAGGGCTTTAGTGCGTGTGCTGGTTTTCCTTTATAACGATCCTGTAGGTATTCTCATAACACTTTATATGTGAAGACTTCCAAAATCTAAGTACCTATCTATTCATTCATAGAATTTCAACTATGTTATGTAACCATGTAAAACTAATCCTTATTTTTTGCCTAACATTGTCACCACTGTGCCTGTGACTTTTGAAGCCTGTGGGTAGGCAGGCCAAGCAGGCAGTCAGATCAGGCTTAACTTTTTTAGCCGCAGCTCTTTTAGCATTTCGATTTCCTTGGAAAACCGCTAGAGACTTGCCGACAGCAACAGCTACAGCAGCAACAACAATAATAAATACGATGATCATCATGATATGGGATGATGATGAAGTCTTCGACAACGTCCCGAAACTCTTAAGCTTAAGCTCCCCAAAAGCGAACTCGATCGACTGCTTAGCATTTGTTTGGCTGTAGTGTAGCCTGTGCAACAACAGCAACTACAATAACAACACTAGCAACAACAACAACTACAGCAGCAACAACAACAATAAGGTGGAGCGACACAGATTGGTATTTATATGCAAGTTCACGGCATGAACGAAGCGCGCACACACATCATCATCGATTATAATCGAAATGGGATTGTAAATCAAATCGCATTGAATGGTAGTGACTTTAAAATGGGCTTCATTATCGCCCCGACCAGAGCAGAGCAGAGCACACAAGGATGTGGTGCATGTGGTGGCCGCCATGGTTTGCACCGCCGCTCTTTGCCCATTGTCGGTGGCGGTTCGACGCCGTTGCCGCCGAAGTGACATTCAATGCCATAATTTATGAGTTTATCTTTTTCGCGCCGCCAAATCGTACGCTAAATGCTGTCTGGCTCTGGCAATAGCTACGGCTCTGCGTCTGGCGGCGAGCGGGATTCTGATTCTCCGGTCTGGTCTGGTCTGGCCGGTCTGTTCTGTTCTGTTCTGTTCTGCTCAGTTCTGTTCAGGTCTGTGGCTTCAGCTTTTGGCATATGCAAACAAACGGCAAACAAACGAAACGAAACGTGTGCATATTTTATGGCCATCGGGAAACTATATCTCTCTGCACAAAGTCGCAACTTTGCTGGCCGCCATCGTCGTCGCAGTCGTTCCTGTCGATCGTTTAATGTCGAGCAATTAAAATTGGAGTTTTTAGTTTTTCTTTTTTTCGTTTTTTTGCTTTCGGCTGCTGTGGTATGTGTTGCATTTTATGAATTATGGCAGCCCTGACTGTCTTCTCGTTTTGCCCTGCTCTGTCAATTTGGCGCTAGATGTGAAAAATGTTGACTAGAAAAGGTTGAAGTGTGTTCAAGGGTATGCTGAAAATATTTATGAATAGACATCAGTGCACTTGGTTCTGCACCCAATCAGGTTTGGGGGGGAGAGGTTCATTGGAACCTGCTTGAGTTTGTGTGTGTGTTTTTGAGTCATTCAAGTAAATGTATATAACTCGCCAGACAGCTTTAGGAAAAATTATGCTTTATGTATGGCAATTATTTTTATATATTATGATGAAATTTTGAAGTTAATCGAAGTTAGCTAATCTCAATGTTATAGACATTTGAATGAAACTTTTGAATGTTTTTGTTATTGACTGTTTGTGGACAGTTGCACCTGTATCTATATATAGTATTACTAAAGGAAAAAACACCATATGTACAAAATTACAATCTGTTTTGAATTTGCATTTAGTTGATTAGATTTCAAACCAAGTTCATATATCACTTAGGCAGCATATTCTATTTCTTGATAATAAACAATGTTTTAAAGCTCATTCCAAAATTTAAAGAAAAATTTCTTAATGGCATATGCTCAGGTCCCATATTCTTAGAAGGAAAATCAGTTAAAAGCTAACTTAACCTTGAGCAGCATTGACAGGCATTTGACAATGGAGTCATAAGACGGGTTTCATGTCTTTCTTTGTAAAGCGGCATTTACTCAGCAGGAGAAATGGGCATGGTACATGAATTTCGTTTCATTTTCATATATTCCACTTAGCAATGTTTCAATACCATGAAATGTTTCCAATGTTGTGTGACAAAAGCTAGTTGGCGCTCGTACTAATCTGTTCACAATGGCGAATACGCTAAAAACACCTCAATGGAAGTAACAATGAGACCTCTTTGCGTTTCCACTTGAGTCATGTGGTTGACTCCTTGATTAGTGTTCACAATGTCCGAAGTTTTTCTAAAAACCTAACCCATTTCTAGTGTACATAAAAAAACAATGCACCTGGATTGAATCCACTTGGATTTGTTGATGTTCATCATTCTGTCTCGTTCTGTCCACTGGCATCACAGCATGATTCACACATAATTTCGAAAAGAAACCCAAACTCAAGTGGAATTCCGAGAAGCTTTTCGAATAGGAAGTGGAATTTAGATATACTTTTCAAACCGCAGTGGAAATGGAAACAGGACTGAATGTCATTGCGTTTTTACTGCCAGTTGAAATGTAAAAAAGGCATTGACATATGTGTAAAGTACAAACGAAATTGCGTTTCAAAGATTGTTTGGATAACTTGACCTAACAGAAAGATGTGTAAATTAATATAATTCCAGTCCAGTTGTGGCTGAAGATTATGTTGAGAGGTATACTATACCTCTTATTGCTGGCCTCGGGCTCAGACAATAAAGCAAATTATTTAACGGCCGAGTGTTAGAGACGCGACGTGCATTTTTGAACCAAACTAACATAAGAAGATTTCTTAGGAGCTCAATTCAAGATAAGACAACTTGCAAGCATAACAACATGTTAAGTTGAGCGCGATAACGAAATCTGCATAGCAAAGGAATGCGCTTATCGCCGTTGGCGGCTGCAGCTGTAATACTGATTAGACGTTGTCGCTTTCGGGAGTGTCGGAGTGATAATTTATTTTGGCGACTTGTTGGAAGAGCGCTGTATTCGGAACTGATTTCTTAATACAAAACATATTTCGCTTAAGCTAAGACAAAGCTCGCATCACGACATAATGTTAAGATCGGCAAGCCGACTCAGCAAAATCTTCGGCAATAACGGAAACTCTTGTAGCAAAGCACAATCTCCTCATAAATAGATTGAAATTGAAAAATAGATATGATCACAACATTTCAGGTGGCATTAATATATATTTGATATATTTTCTCAAACTTTGTAAACACTTCGAGGTAATAAACCAACTATATTTACTACTTTTGGCCCAGTTTTCAATTACATCCGTTAAAAACGACTACTCTGAAATTTTCTGCCAAACAATTTGAAGCCCGATCTAATTCATAATTGCTGCCAATGCTGCACTGCATTTGAAAGTAAGCTTCTATCTAACCTAAGCCCACATTCCATATTCCTCAATTATCTAACACACACACACACACACACACACACACACACACACACACACACACACACACACACACACACACACTCATACTGCAACACACATTCCTGAAGCTGTTAATAAAAGTGCTGCTCTTGACCAGGTTTCACATTTTCTTTTCTGTTGCCCACTTCTTTTCAATTTCCAACGCAGTTTTTCCTAGCATTTCCTCTACAACTACTATGTAGTTGTATATGTGTATGTGTATGTGTATATAGTATCTCTAGCACCGGCCATAAGCATATATAATCAACAGAGACGCCTAATTCGAAACCGTTTTTCATGGCCGAAATGCGCAATGCGAAATGTTCTCAACCGGTTTTTCAGCAACTTTAACTAATACATCATTATGTGGCTGATCTTATACTCTTTTAGAGGGTATTATAACTTTGTTACTTTATTCAATATTAATAAAAATCATCCGGATGAGACTAAGTATGGATAGAAGATGGAATGATGGGTTAACAATATGTTTGTAGTATGAAAATATTACTTAAATTTGAAACATTACCAAAATCTTTTAACTCATCTAGAGATCACTAATTTGTAAGAATCATAATTTCACCAGACTGATCTCAAGAGTATCTAAGCCTCGGTTAACACACACACACACACACACATTCCTATCTTGTTGCTATTGTTGTTGCTGTTGCTGCTGCTGCTGCTGCTCTTTCTCGTAATAATCAATTACGCGTCAGGCACGATCTTGGCGCGATCTTGGCATGCCATGCCATGCCACTAAAAAGAACTCAACTCCATCATCATCATCATCATTCCTGATCATCGTCGTCGTCGTCGTCGTCATGATATCTTGCGCTATCTGCTACGCTATTTTCTTTTCGGCCTTTTGAAACTCATGCGCCAATAATAAATTACAGAAACAAAACTCTCCAAGAACAGGTTCAATTACATTTAACAAGAGTTTGCTGCACAGGCACAGCAACAACATCTGATTTTCTGGGCTGCAGCCAGAATTGTTGCAGGGGCAGAGGGTTGGCAAATTAAATAGATTTACGCTGGTAAAGTGTTGCTGATTGGGATAATCAACGGCGTGCTTTTAGCTGAGCAATAGTTGCTGCTGCTGCTGTTGCTGTTGCTGTTGTTGCTGCAATTGATGCTGTTGCTGTGTGCTGTTGCTGCTGTCAAGGCATTATTATCGCTGCTATTTTGTTGTTGTAGTTATACTACTATTACAACTAGTTCAGGCGCTGCCTGAACGATAGTTAATCCTAATTTTGCATAGAAATTTTTGCATGGGTCGCTGATGCACAGCCAGGCAGGCCGAAACCGGCAGCAACATCTCATTGTTTGACACACTTACTATACATGTGCATAAGTGTGAGTGCGTATGTGTGTGTGTATGTTGCTGCTGCCTTTGTATTTCCGGTAGAGTGTTGAAGTACGCGTCCGGTTTTAATAAAAATTGCTGATGCTGTTTTCAAGTATTGCTGCCAGCAGTAACAACAACATGTTGTTCTTGCAGCGGCTTCCTACACTGCTGCTTGCTTCTGTTTTGTTGTTGTTGTTGTTGTACTTGGTGTTGTAGTAGCCGGTTACCATGTTGATATCACCCGCAGCGTAAATCTTGTGGATTAATCCAATTTAACACTTTATGCTGCACTGCGCGCTTAGCCATGTTGCAGCAGCAACAGCAACGACACCAACAACGGCAGCAACACCAACAACAAGAACAGCAGCAATATGGCTGTGTGTGTGCTATAATGCTTTGGCCAGCCTTGCGATCACACTGAAAGAAATTCCATAGATATATATAGTATATATGCTTGTATATTTGGGTTATCAATCAGTGGAGTAGGTTGGAATTTTTTGTTGGCAGTTGAAAAATTTGCGAGTTTTGTTTTTCGAGATTCCAATTCCATCTTTATAAATTTTTGTGTACTTTAGATCTTCTTTTTTTCCATTTGGTTTTCATTTTGTATATTTTCATAAATAGCAAAATGGCTGCGTACTTTTATCCTTAGCCCCTGCCATTTCCCCGCCACATAATTTCTCTCAGTGCACTTTTGGCGACCTTTTTGCAGTCACTTTGTGACTCACTTCTGTTAGTTGGGTTACCTTTGCCACACATTCAGCCGGCTTTCACCAGCCCCACCCCCACCCCCCTTTGTCTGTCTTCTTGCTCGCTGTTAAGCCAACCCACTTAGCCCCTATGCTATGTATATCTTTTTTTGTTTCCCCTTTCCTTGGTGGGTGGCAGGTGGAGGCGGTGTGTGTGTGTGTGTGTATAAAATTTAATACGCTTGTGGTCACATGTGTTGCGCGCTTTTTTACATATTTTTAAAATAGCAAAAGACAGCTACAGACATTTTTGCACCCTTCGTCCCTTGGCACCACACCACGCCACACCACACCACTCTGCCTGCCACCCGCTTGGTTTTGTGACCATGCTGCGCTTTTCTGGGGTTCAGGTCGTTCCTTTTTTTTGTTTCGTCGACGCGAATTTAATTAAAATATGCAAATCGCTTTGTGGCATTTTGATCAAGTGTTGAGTTCTTACTGTGAGTTCTTCTTCCGAAAGTGCTGCTAGAGAGCTCGAGCTCTGCTTAAGCCACACGAACTTAACTCCGAATACCAAATGCAACTTTGCTTGTAAGTCAGATGGAATGTATTTCTATTATTTGGGAGCAGATGAGACTCCTCTGCTAAGAGCTAATAGGCTGGTAATCACACTCTATTTCTGGGGTTTTGTAGGCATTTCAGCTCTCTTCATTGTTTTCTAGCTCCTTCACCATCTAATTCATTGAAATGCTTAGATGACTTTTGCCCCTAGGGTTTCTTTCAGTCTTTATTATAATCTTCTTGATCCTATGTATGCCTCCTCTTACAATGATGGTGACGATGGTCATTTGATTCATCAGCTCTGTCTTGATCTTTGACACTATTCTTACATCATGTTTTCTTTGTAGTGATGATGTTTACACCTATGTTGATATGAGAAACCATTCCCAGTGTCTCTTATCACTTATAAAAGTCAACGTAATGCCTTCTAAGTCATATCAGACGGAAGACTTTAAGCTATTCCCGCATTGAAGCTTCCTCTACAAATATTTGATTTCACACTGAACGAATCACTCCAGAGATCTGTCCTTTATGAAAGAGTTTCTACTTTTCCCAAATAAAAATGCATCATGGCAAGGGCATTCAAATTGCATCTAGTTTTATACTTATACTCTTCCTTATCTCCTTTTCTTAACACAGCTAAAACTTTGCCGATAAAAGCAAACGATAAAAAAGCAAGACAAAACACACAAAATCACACACCCAGAAAAAAAATGGGGGGAAAAAGCAAACTCAACTCATTAATTCACTTCACGAGGTGTGATTTTTATTTTCTTCACCCCTGCTGTTGGTCGGTTGCTTTCCTCCTTGATTGTTCTCTCAGTGCAAATTAAATTTATTGCACATTTTATTTCCTTTGATGTTCGTTTGTTAACAAAATTGTCTGCGGGATTTGGGGATTAAGCTTGTAGGATTAGCCAAGACATTAACCAAAAAAGACAGACAACATTGTGATATCGCGTAACTCTTGCACTTCATCACATTCTTTGGCTACCTTTGCTTCTTACCTCATTCTACATTTGCATTTTTATGGCAAAGTTTTTGTTTTTTTTTTTTTTTCTTTTAAATTTACAAAGTCGCACAGAGTGCGATTAAGTCATTTGGTTGGGTTTGCCATTTGCTCTTCTCTTTGGTTTTCGGTAGAGTTAGGAATTCTAGTTCAATTTGATGAAAAAGTTCACCAGATGAATGGAAACAAATGTCTAAGATATATTGAATAAGATCAAGCGAGAAATAAGGTGGGAAAGGGAA
Source organism: Hirtodrosophila duncani (assembly GCA_037043425.1). Classification (NCBI taxonomy): domain Eukaryota; kingdom Metazoa; phylum Arthropoda; class Insecta; order Diptera; family Drosophilidae; genus Hirtodrosophila; species Hirtodrosophila duncani. Next base: position 73,034 of record JBAMBM010000466.1, read on the forward strand.
TATTTGAATGTGAATGAATATGAACAAGTGAGTTGAATCTTCTAATTTGATAATAATAATATATAAGAAATATGTCAATCCATAAGCATCTTGCTAATCATCTATGCACCCTACTCTAATTTTAGACAAACTAATCAAATTATCTTGTTATCAATAACTGTTGAATTGTCTTTACTGTTCTTTTTCCCACATCTAAGTCCATCCCATCCTCATTCCCGACTACATTATTAACCTAAGCTCAGCTTCAGCTTTTGAAAAACATCTTGCACATCAATAGCATCATCTCATCATCATACTATCTATCGCACACACACATTGTCTTTCAATATTCATTCCCATATCCAAGCCATATCCATGCCATAGCCCCCACATGCCACACCACACCACACTTCATCATACTCAAAAGCCGCTGCCAATCTGTTTGTTGTTGCCTTCCGGTTGGCAAACTATGTGACAATGTGTGCGAAATTCTAGATGAAAACATTTCGACTATGACTGCTCCCTCCCTCCTACTCGAAGGTGGGGGGATGCCAGCGAGAGCGCATAAGCCGAAGCAGATGTGTGTGCTGGCTCTGAAACCTAAATGGCAGCAAATTTTCTTCAGGTAGTTCGTAGTGAATTTTCATTTACGTTTTTTTTTATATTTGCGCAAAACGGTAAATGCTACCAGGATATTTTGCATTGGTAATTTAGCGTCATTTTCACTACGTGCGGATGTTCCGCCGAAGCAGAGGAACCGAAAAAGCTGTATGTGACCCAGTTTCTGGGTTTGTCTTCAGTTGTTCTTGTCTGGTCCTGGCCTGGCCTGGCCTGGCCTGGTCTCTACGATATTTTCGAAGCAACTAAACTGCGGTACAAAGAACACATATACAGAGACAAATACAAACACAAACAAACAAACATACACACAAATGCACAGGCAACTTAAGCCAGGGCTGTCCGCAACACGTTTACACAGGATACGAAGGACATTCATAGAGACAAGCCAGAGCCAGCCACCATAGAATGTAGAGGAAAGGAAGTAGTTGCATGTAGGATTTCAGCTGCTTCTTCTTCTTCCTCTTCTCCTGCTCCTGCTACTTCTTTTGCAACTATTCTCGCATATCCTCTGCTATTGCCAGACATCTACACATCGGACTCGGACATTGTTGTAAAAGCTACTGACAGCTGCCAATGAAGGAGTCGTCCTTCCTGTGCTGCGACCAAACACTGCAAACAAAAACTGAATGATGAAAGTTAAGATTAATTGAATATATTTCTGTTTAAATTACATGTGTTAATGTTATTTCAAAGTGCAAAGTTCGACCAATGACAAACAATTTCACTGTGGCCTTCAGACTCGTCCAAAGTTCACTCAAGTCTAGTAAACATAGGGATAGGACTTAAGGTGCAAAAGTTTCCTTAAATAAGTCGATTGTTTCATATTTGAAAACATGTCTTCAAGGAACATTGTCTTCGATTGGAGCACAAAATTATCATGAATTTATAGCGCTGTTCTGTAAGTAAGGACCTTCCTATACGGCACACCAAATAGTGAGATTTTTGTAACGATGCTTCGTCAATCTCTAGTGAAAATTTTTCAGATTTGACCAATTTAGTACACTTTTATCTATATAGAAACGCAACTAGAACTTCCTTTCTTTGAAATTGAGTAAGCAAATCTGCATTTTTGTTTACTGTATCGGCATTTCGAGGCGCACGTTATAAGCCAGCGCCCTTCGGCCGTTTGGGTGGGAGCAGGGTGCTTTAAGCCTGCGTTGTTTCGGGCCCTTTGAAAGCAAATTGGATGCGGATCGGCCCACTATAGCAGGCTTGACTGTTTTTCTCTCTGTATGCTTCTTCATGTTCGCCTGTCTGTTCTTGTGTTTCTAGGAAAAACTGTTGTTGCTTTTCTTGGTTAAAGCTTCTAATCAATTTTTGAAATAGTAAATTTTTCAATGCAATTTTTTTTTGTTGTTTAGCCCAAAATAAAAAGATTTCTTTATTTTTGTTACAGCCTCTGCGTTGTTTGGTTTTGCTTTAAATTTGTACTATTGTGGCTGCTTTATATACCCCATTCCCCCCACCCTGATAAACAACTCCAGCGGCTATCATCTATTTGAAAATTCCTGCAGTCGAGGCCTTTCCTTCCTTCCAAGTAAATGAAATTCTGTCGTCCTTCTGTTGTAGATTTGGGCAGTTGTCATGTACAAAACATTAAACATTGCCTAGTTTTATTTACCTTAGCTTCGTTTTGACAGCAACGTCCTACCCTTCACCACTGCCCACTTACCTACTTTCTTCGTGGGACCCTCCTTCGGTTCGGTTTTGGGTCAAACCTGCATTTGGCTGACAAAACGCACTTTGTAAAATCGGAAATCCTTTTAATTGAATGCAACTCAGTTGCCAGTTTACCAAACTTTACTTTCATTTAACTGGCAATTTGCGCCTGTGTGTGTGCATGTGTGTGCTTTTATCTGTGCGCTTATGTGGTTCGACGAGCATGTTTAAATATTTGTACACATTTTTGTTTCAATTTAAATTCCCTGTAAGCAATTTTTATTTCATTCCTTGGCTTAGTTCTTGGCCAAATTCTTGTATATATCAAATGCTGCTAAAGCCAGCACATATTGTACAATTTTACTAGAAGGTCTTTGTGTATTGTGAGCTTAGTGTGCTAACAAATATTTAAAGATTGAAAGAGGTACAAGAATATGAATTTATGAAGCTTGAAATTGCCTTAGATATGCTTTAGAGACCCACAATTGCATTTTATGAAAAGAAAATTCACAAAAGTTAGGCAATGCTTAGGAGATTTGGTGCAGTCGGAATATTTCTGATACTTTTCAAATTAAGTAAAAATTGTACTTAACAACTAGCTCATTTACACGGCATCGCCGCTGTCTTTCATTTACTGCCCAACCTTGAATTTCCGCCTACTCGGAGGATTTCACGAGGGCAACTGCCATCCGCCATAGACCAAATGCAGATGAACTACATTAGTGGATGCCTAACTCCTCTTCTTACTCTTATTTTCATTGGTACTTTGCTATGAGGAGCATCAGGAAAGCTTAACATTGGCTGTTAATTAACATTTAAGCAAGTGCTCTCAGTCTTGGACATCTATTAGCTTATAGTAGCTTATATATCCGCATCCACTCTTGCCTTGCTGAGATTTATGTCATTTCTATCGTCCTGACTCTTAGTCAATATCGTTCACTCCTTTGTGGTCAATCTTGCCTGTCTTTTTATATGGCCATCTCTCTCACTCGATAGCAGTGACCTGTGCCACGCTCAGCTCTATCGACCTGACTGTTATCGTTCACCCCTTTAAATTCAATTTTGCCTCTCTTTATATCACTCGATAGCAGTGGTTTGTGCTACGCTCAGCTAGGGTTCTCCCGCCTCAGTTTCATTTATCAACTCTCAATAATTGCCTATTGTTTTTCTCAGTTTCTTCACTCTGCACTTGTGTTACTTTTACAGATAATGTTAAGTTAACACAATCTTATGCTAATACAGCTTCTTTAACAGACGACAGTTCAAATTCAGATTCATTTATCAACTCTCCTCAATAATTGCCTATTAATTTCTTTTAGTTTCTTCACTATGCACTTGTCTTACTTTTACAGATAATGTTAAGTTAGCACAATATTATGATTATACAGCTTTTTTAACAGACAACAGTTCAAATCTCATATAGTTTTATGAATCTTCAAAATATACTTAGGAACGTTAACCTTCTGCAGAAAAAGCATTTTTGTTTTCACAAGTTAAATTTAACCCTTGTTTTGTGAGTTCATCTACAGATTTAACATTTCACTTTCCAGTTAAAGATCTGGCAAACGCCTTTTTGATTCCTAAACTAATTTAAATTGTAATTAACGATAGTATTGGCTCAGTTCCCTTGCCTGATGATATAGTATCTCTAGCAAATTTAATCACAAATCAAGCTTAGATATGATGCTTTTACTTATTTTCAATTGTCGCAAAATATATCGTATCATGGACCCTGTCAAGTCTTTGTCATTCGCTGATTGACATTAAATTTAGTTTGTCCTATTTTGTGCATTTGCAAGTATAATCTCCAACTATCTAAGCCATCAAACGAATTTATATTAAATTTTCGATTAATCTTTGGCTGTGCAATACTCTTTTATTTATTCTTTTATTATTACTTTTTCGCAAACAACAATTTTGTTGATTTAATTTGTTCGATTTTTGGCAAAAATAATATTTTTTTCTTATTTAGTTAGAAGCCCAAATAATGCTTGTGCAAATATTGTAAAATTATCTAAACCAAAATGACAGTAAAATAAATCTAAAAATAATAATAATGAAATAATTTTGCATACAGAAATTTGGTTTTGTGTTGATTGCATGCGAATATGTATGTGGCTTTTTTAGAATTCTCCACAAGCCACAAGCAAGCACACTATAGATAGGAACACCCACAACACATACTATTTATTATTAGACAAGGTCGACTTTAAAAACCCAATTAAAGTTTTGTTGGCAAACCGCAAATCATACATAGATATATAGATATAGCTACAGACACAATTTGTGATTCAGTTTCACGAACAATTGACCCACTTAAAATCACCTTTAAGCACTGCCAAAACAGGCCCAGCAGGCGTCCAAAATTCAATTAGTAGATGAGAGGTGCGGAGGGAAGTAAAGTCATAGCTGACACATGTTGGACTGATTTTATTAGAAAATTGTGATGAAAACCACAACAAAGTAGATAACTTGTGAGTTATTTTATTAATTAAGTCAAAATTTGATAAAATCACGAATCGAAAAATTACAATGAAATTTATGAACAACTGATTGGTACGGGGGTACGTGGAAAAGTTGCTTTCGAACATTGGGAAATTCTTAATTGCGGCCTAAAAATGTTTTGTCAATTGAAGAATCTTATTTGTGCAGATGTGTGTGTGTGTGTGTTGGCAGTTAAATCAATTTGCGGTTACATAAACATGCATCAATGTCGTCTTTTTGGACTGAATTGTCCGATTGCCGATTACAGACTGCCAACTGTCCAGGAACCTAGTCAAAGACTTGCTCTTGGCCTTTCTTCTGACAGCCATAGAATTCTCTATAAATGTATGCATATGCATTGGCTTAGTTCAGGTGCGAAATGAGCCTGCCTGGAGGTAAATCAGACATATTTTTTTGTATTTTATATTTTGTTTGTTTTCATTTGTTCATGTAATAGTGAATATTAGTTGTTCAGTTTTTTTTATCATGCCAATTAACCCTCAGTACTTTTGGAACAATAGCTTCAAATATTTCATACATTTTTAAAGCATTCCTAAAATAGCATATTAATTTTGTTAGGAAGCTTACAAATCACAAAGAGGAGCTGTTTTGATTATATCAAATATATGTATATATATTCTTAATCTGGGATTTGAGGGGCAGTCGATACATCCTGTCATATAACCAAAAGCTAGCTAGCTCATATTTATATTTTACATAACATTTGATTTACCTTAAATGGTCTAATTGGAAATTTAGCAGCCATTCTCTATGCTTGTATGGTCATTCGCTGTTAAACTGAAGAGCGCTAATTATTTCCCACTCAAAGTCCGTTATCTATTTTGCACTCAATTCTCCAGGCCAGAGTGCATAAAAATATCGCATAGAAATTTAAGTATGTAGCTGCATAAACACCTCGTCTCCGACATCTTTCGTACGCGTTTGTTTTTTAACAATAAAAGTGCACAAAAAAGGCTACTAAATATAATAAATAAATTAACGGTAGTGAGTTCTATGTATAATTATTAAATGTTCAAAGTGGGACAATGTTTTAAGCGCATTTGCAAAAAGCGCTTGTGTCTATGACGCCTCGGGTATGCTCAATTGCTGCTGCTTGTTTTGCTTTAAAATAATGAAAATCAAGCTAAAGAAAGTTGACATAATATAGCTTATTGTATATCCAAAACGGGAATATATTAAGTTTTGGCTAATTTCATAGTTTTTGTGTTTGTTTTGTGTTTTTGGGCCGCCATGAGCAAGTGCCAAGCAAAAACAAGCAGCAACAGCTGAGCAGAGAGCTAGGCGTGTGTACGGCAGTGCGAGAAGAATTTCGTGAGTAATTGCGGTAAATTTTGCTTTATGCTCAGTATTTGAGTTTGCCTTGAGTGAGTGTTTTTGTTTTGTTTTGATTGCGGTAAATTTTGCATTATGGTCAAGATGTGAGTTTGTCTTGGGTGAGTGTTTTTATTTTGTTTTTGTTTTGTTTTTGTTTTGTGTGTAAACCGAATGAGGAATGTTATTTGCTTTAACAGATGCAACTAAAGTAAAGCAACCGGCAGGCTTTTGTACGTTATATAACAGTGTGAGTTGAGTAGATTTTCTAGTTGCACAATTTGTAAGTTTCTCAAGCTAAAGAATATTAGTAGTTCCCCAAATATATGATATAGTATATGTTGTTCGGCAAATATATGATATATATTTATATTATATGTTTGATTTTCTATTCAAACCCGGACTCCGCCCCTGAGCATTTAGAGACACACTGGGTGTAAGATAAGAAGTTTGTAGATTTTTGCCCGAGATGAACGAAACAAGCAGCTACAAGCGCCAATTAGAACGAGCCAGAAAAATATTTCACTCATTTTCGTTTGTCAATGAGGCAACAGCAACAGCAACAGGCAGGTCGGTTGGCGCAGAGTTTTCCCGAGGTTCTACTACTTCTCTGATTACAGAGAACTAGACGTAGACACAGCGTGGCTTGTTGTTGTTGCCATACAAGATCATAGATAATAATATTAAATTGGTTAAATGCCCGTCTTGGATTACCCAAAGTCAGAGCGCAAGGAGACAAGGCAAAAGACAGGCTCGCAAGACAGAGGTACAAAGAGAAGGAGAGAAGGAGGGAGATAGAAAGCGAAGACACACTCTGTCAGCTTGAATTCCAATATGGCCCCAACCCAACGACCACACCGCGTGAGTGAGTGTCGCCTTTAAATCTTGTATTTGATATTATATTTTACATTGAGAAAGCGCTACAACTTTAAACTGTGTTGCGTTTCGTATTTCAAAGTTTCATTCCCAATATATATATATTCCGATGCACAAAATAATTGCCAGCATTGGTGTATTTTGACATTATTGAATTACCTGACAACATTTGATTAATTTGCATACGACAACAAATTCGTGATCTAAATTATTTCTAGCTTTGAGCAAAGTTCTGTTCTCGCCAGTTCTCAGTTCTCAGTTCTCGTACTTTTCCCCCATAGCCTTTTATGGCCAAATTGTAAAATGTTTTCCAGCAAACAGCAAATCAGGCGTGATTAAAGTAAAAGGGCATGCTTTTCCTTTTGGGCTTTTTGCTTTGGCAGATCTTTTGATTATCCTGCGGTAAGTAAGTTGACGTATTGTCCGCCTAATGAGCAACTATAATTCAAGTCCCGGCCAAGCCTCAATCGACCCAAATTTGAATTTATCTGCTAACAAAATTTCACCAAACACAATGGTCCTTCGTGGAAGCCAAGTGGTATTTGTTTGTTTTGTTGTTTTTGTATTTTAGGTATATTTATTATTAAATCAAAAGATCGTGAACTTGTTTGCTCTACCGCTGTGGCTTTGCTTTCTTTTTAGCGTTTTGTTTTTGTGGTAGCTCAAATCAATAAAAATTTTAAATAGTAAAAAAGAAAATTCTTTTGTTTTGCATTATTTGTGACACAAAACGGTTAGGAGGTTGTGAGGTGAAATTGTGGCTCATAACGGGGTATTGTGCAGTGCAAGAAATGAATATGGTTTAAGTATTTTTATATAGAAACATATGAGAAATATTATTTTGAGTTTTATTTCCAGATACTTTCGATCACTGATCCTGATCAGAGGTTAGTTCCTGGTTGCATAATTTTAGAAGTGATTGGAAATTGTTGGATTTGGTATAATTATGATTCCATTAGCTGTTTGTGTGAAGAAAGATGAAGCAGGGCAGGATATTGAAACTAATATGAATATAGATCAAATATAAAAAGTTTGCTTGGACTTGAGATAACTTTTTTCAATCATAAAGCGAAATAAATCATTAATATATAAATAATTGTTTACCAAATGGTTTTTAAGTGCATTTGCTATGCTTTTTGTTTACAGTTTGACAAGAACTGGCAGAAATGTAATGATATATCGGTATCATATATATCGGTTTATCAGCTATTGACAAAGAGAAAGGAATCCCTCCATTCACAAGAAACTCATTGATTTTTTGTTATCAGCAATCATTGATCGATGATCAAGAGTCTCTGGTGTATTCTTAGTATTGTTTTCTCACTGAATATTCTATAGTTTCTTAACCAGATTTTCCATCATCATATGTACCTGTCTGTTAAGAACATCAGCAAGAGATTACTATTATGGAACTCCTTAGTAAGTGTAAACTTTCTTTCATTAAAGTCTTTATTTAAATCAAACATTTTCAAGTGTATTTCTCTGTCTGCAACTTTAACATCAAAGGTAGCCAAGGCAATTGCTGTGCTTTGTTTCAAGAGCAGCCACAGAATCCGAAAAGGAGGCAACAGCAGCATCAGCACCAACAGAGCCGCCACAGCCACAGCCACAGCTAACGTTAGTCCAGGCCAATACCTAATTTCATGTCATTAGTTTGTGTGATAACTGTTACCATTGAAAACGAGCCAACAACAATAACAACAACAACAACAACAACAACAATGTACGAGTCGTAGAAGGCGAAGCTCAAAGCCTGAGGCTTACAGCTGGCAGCCAGGCAATCGTCGTGGTCTGCTATACTCTTTTCACAAAGGGTACATCTACTAAGCAGGTCAATGGGCTGACAACAACTTATCCAAATATCAGTGAAGATAACATAAAATATATCCCTTGTCTTTGATAGAACTGACTCTTACAAGAATTGAGTAATTGTCGAGGTTTTCACACCCCGTTTTCCTTTATTTCTTCACCCAAATGCCAGCCTATAATAGTGCTCTTTATATACTATAGATCTTCCAACAACAAATATATTTTCAAAAGAGTATTTCAATTCTCATTGTGTAGAAATTCAAGTTTTCTGCTGCTGCTGCCGCCTTCTCCATTTCCATTCCCATTTCCATCTATTTCAAACACCAAGAGAGAGAAGCAGACACTGCCAGAGACTTAGAGACAAAGCCAGCAGAGACAGTGGTAGAAGCTATTGAAATCATTTAAACCATTTAGACCATTTAAGCTATTTACAATTTGCCATCATCACGACATTTTCGGCTGCCGTCGCGTCGCGTCGCGTTGGCCAAAATCAGAGCAATTCAATTGAAAACATTTGTAAAATGTCTCGCTTACTTGGCCTGAGTTCCAGTTGGAGTCTGAGCCAGCGTCTAAGCCGGAGCCCTATGCTCCTACTATATGAGAGTGCCAGGCACGACCACAAGACTCTGAATCTGACTCTGACTCTGATGACGACGACGACAACAAAGTTAAGAAGTCACCAAGAGCCAAACGAGCCAATATGTCAAAAGGTCAATGCTGAGTTTTTTTTTTTGTTTTTGTTGCTGTTTTCCAACCGGCTGCAGTTGTAAAATTTGTTAGCAAAACGTTTGAAATTGCCACAAAATGTCAGCAGACATTTACAGACAGCACTCCAACTCGCCTGGCTCCTTAATGGTGACATTTCTTTCAGTTTCGCAGACCTAATAGAGTCAAAGTTTTGTTTTTTGCGAAAAGAAAAGAAAAAATGCAAATTTGTGGCAGCCGATTGGGTTGCTCATATATTAATTAAAACCACCCACACAACGTGTAGGGGGAAACGCGATAGGAACGGTTACAGAGTTTCGAGCAGGAAGACAGGCAAACAAAGCCACTCATATGACAGATCTAGGTTTTGGTTACCACCCATGAGTCATGACAATTGCTGGCGGAGGCGGCGGCGGCGGCGTCAGTGGAGTTTACCTATACCCTGTAATCAAATTGAGCAAATGGTCTGATTATGTTTCAAGGAACGATTTCAATTAGAGCTCTGTAAGGCATTTATATTGGTCGGGAATTAATTGAATTATGAAATCCGTTGTGGCTTCCAATGTTTTTATAGCCTACTGTTACTCTTAATAATAACTTATGCTCCAGTGGTAACTGGATGGGAAAAGGGGAAGATTAAAGGGTTCTGTGGGTGAGGTCGGTTGGGTGAACTCTCTTGAGCCTCCTTCTCATTCTTACTCCGTGGATACGTCTACTTCTTAGGAGCCTTTGCTCCAGCTGGTTAGGGTGATACTATCACATCATGTCTAGATATGCAGTAGCTTGGCGATGGATCACATCTCCGATCCTCGGTACATGGAGTTCTTTGTGGATATCTGCCGCACCAGAAATTCTGCGCAAGATTTGCCACTGCACAACGCGTATTTTAATGCAGTTCGACTTTGCCGCTATGCAGTATACCTGAATACCATATCTCCAAATGGGTGCCAGAATGACTTTGTAAATGAGCGTCTTGTTGGTTACTGACAGTTTATTCCTGGCATTAAGAAGCCAAGCCATACTGCTCGCCTTCGTCTTAAGACGCTTAACTATATCAGTTATATGGCACTGGAAATTTAGCCGCTTGTCCAGAGTGACTCCAAGATATTTGTGAGCATCCGTCTGGTCTAAGAGTTGACAATGTAAGAATATCCCAGGAGAGGTTTAAGAAAAAGTATCTGAACCGTAAGGATAGCGTGTCATCTGGGAACTAAATTGTATACTTCCACCGAAACATTTGCCTTAGTTATAGAACAAACACCCTGAACCTCTTTAAAAGTGGCATAAAACTTCATGATCGATAGACAAGACAGCAGGATTCAGCGGATATAACATCAAGTGAGATAGTTTAGATAGCAACATTATAAGAATACAAGTTTTGAAATCCTTAAATCATGCTTAAAGCTTCAAAGAAAGGGAGTCGTTCATAAAAGATTGTAGAACTTAAACAGATAAATGAATGTGAGAAGATCTTAGAATAGGATAATAACTGTCACTGCTAAGCCATAACTGTTCCTAAGTCGCTGTATTCTAAAGAGGATTATGCTGTATTCCTATGCATTCCTATTTCAAAACTCATCCAATTCGTTATCAGATTTGATGATTGATCGTCATCACCCCCATTCATTTCAAGAACTGAACAAATGAGGTTATATTGCAACTTGGTTCATTTGAAATGAAATATTTCCACTCTTCCCTCAAAACTGATATTGATTTAAAACTTTGCAGTTGGCAATTTCTGGCACCATTCGAATACCGAATAAAATTTCACACTTTAACAGTCAAATCTTTCATAAATTTCAAGAACCAGGCCTTCATATCTGACCTGAGAATGGAATCAATTGAGTATGATTTTTACAAGATATAGTCAATTTGAAAGGAGCATACTATAAATCAACTAGACTAACACCTTTGTTCTCAGTTTTCTCCAGGATCAAAAACAAGGTGAAGTGAATCATCTCTTTTGTCTTTAAACTTTTGCTCAACTTCAATCTTTTGAATACATCCATGAATATCTACTATAACTACTGATTGCTAAATACCTCTTCACCTCCTCACTCGATTTGCAGAGTATCTTACTGTCCAGCTGCTTCTCAATTTCTGAAATTCTAACTTGTTTCTGGTTTTTTAATTTTGATTGCATTTTGATGAGCAGAGACAGCACAGCCACAATGCAAAGCAAACTGCCTGGCAATTTGCATCCAAAGTCTTCTGAGAGCTGAGTCAGAAGGCATTCAGCATTTGGAATGGAATCGAACATCTCAAAGTCGAGAGTCTGTTTCTGTTTCTGTTTCTGTTTTTCAGCTGCACGCTTTTTGCTCTGTGCTTGCTCTCAGGCACATTGATTGAAAGATCGATCAATGGGATCGATCGATTGCGGTTAGACAAAAAGCCAAATGAATTGCATTTCTTTCAAATCACAGTCACAAAATGCAAATGTGACGACGGTTTGTGCGGCATTTTTTGTCTTTTTCTTAGATTTGATTAAATTGACAGAACAAGTTGGTTAGTTAGAGCGATTTTCTATTATTCCCTATCTGGGAAATTTATAGTTAAGGGAGTAAATTAGAATACAATTGTTGATATGATAAAATAACTATTTTATTTCATAGATTTCTGTTACTCTCAGTGTTGGTTGAAATGTTTGGAGAAAAATTGAAAAATTTGTTAAAAATTAATTTAAAAATTTGTTAAAAATCATAAAATTATGTATATCAATTTATTATATGCCTTCTAGTCTGGAGTTTTCGTGCTCAACTGTTTCAGATGCGTGCGCTTGAGAAGTAACTTCACGGTCGACTTCTAGTCAGGCCACATTTGTTTCTAAGTCTCTTCTAACTGTTTTGTTTTTCGCTTCTGCTTTTTAAATTTCGATGGCTTACCAAAAGGCATTTTGTAATATTCAACTTGGCCTTGGAAGATATTAATATAATGTTAAAATTTCAAAGCGATTCATGCAAGAGTTCACACAATAGTTATAGTTCACACAAACCCACAAATACGAGGCGTGTTCTAAAAGAAAGAGTTGATTATCGATTTTTTGTTGTGGTTGTTGTGTTGGTATCCATGTCTAGAACAGTTTCAAATACTTAGCAGACTTGGTTTGTTTTTGACATATACAAAATTTAGACGTATTTTGTTGTGCTTTGCGATTTTCTATTATAATGAAAAATGGAGCAAAGAATTTGAATCGAATTTTGTGTCAAAAATGAAATCAAGTGCTCTAAAACACCTTAAAGATTGACAGTGGCGTACGAAGAGTTTGCTCTAATTAAAAAAAAAATGTGGTATATGTCTCTTCCTCTTCCAAGATGGCCGAGAAGATGCTGACGGCGAACCACGCTCTGGACGACCCAGCACATCAACAACAGAAGATTTTGTCAAAGCTGTGAAGAAAATTTGTTATTGAAAATGATCGATTTGCCATAAATAATGTAGCTTAGGATGTTGGCATATCAGTCGGCTCGTTTCATGGATTCTTCTCGGATGTTTTGGGCATGAGACGTGAGCTACTGAAATTTGTTCCAGAACTTCTGAATTTTTATCAATTATTAGACTTCATATTGCCCTTGCTCATTTCACCTAAGCTTAGTCTAAGCTTTTGTACCCTTGTATCAAAAAGAAGTCTTCTTTTGTTTAGTTTTATTTGTATTTTGTTGGGAGCAGCGAAGGTGCCGCTCCCAAAGTTCAGTTGAATGTGTTTTTACAGTTTTCCCTTAAGTTCTAAGTAAGCCCAAGTTCCATAACTGCGCTGCCTGGACAGCAGAGAGACGGTTATGTATATTCTATATAATAAGTGTATGTAATTATGTATATACATATATATGTACAGATGGTACATACTCAAGAAGTGCTTACGCTAGCGATCCCACGCTGCGGCGGATCCTATTACAGCACTTATGTATATTCATGATTGTATAAACATAACAACAAAGTGCCGATATGTTATCAGTTGTTATTCTTACTTTTAAGTTGGGCATATGGCCACTTGTTATATGCTCATTTGGCATACAACATACTACACCCTAACCTTAAAGTTGCGGTAAAAGAAAAGACATTTTTAGCAAATGAGGAGGTCATTTCCTAAGTAAACAACGACTTTATGAAGAAGTGTCTTCAGTTACAAGAAAACTCCTCTGAAAAATATTTTTGTTTAATATATTTTGCATCATTTTCATATCGAAAAATGTTCAGACAGCCCCCGTAGGTTCATATTTTCGCACAGTCTCAAAAATTTCACCATTTTCCGAAAACATAATTAGTTCCGCTTGAAATGTTTGGGCGTCCTTTAACCACTTTAACAAATTACATCGCCAACTATTTAGCAAACGAAACTTTTGCAAACAAAAAGAGAATACTTTCATAGCACTGACCTGTCCATAAACACCAACACCCCCCCCCAATTACCCGCATGGCCCTTATCAAAGTTGCCAAGTCAGTTTTTAACTTGATTATCTCGTCGTATGTGGAAAGTGTGTGTTTGCTTCTTTTTGTTTGGCCCAAAAATTGCAAATCTAATTAGTAAATTATTTGAAGCGTGAAATTGAAAAATAATTTCAGGCATAGCAGTGCCTTTATGCAGATTTACCAGCCGCATGCCGCTGTTGCAGTTGCAGTTGCAGTTACAGTTGCAGTTACAGTTTCGCTCACAGTTTTAAAGTTAAAACAAATGCCCGGCGGCCGTGGGACAGGCTCTGCTCAGTGAGGCAAGGCAGCAGGGCCAGGAGCAGGACATATTGGCAATGCGCCCATTTCCGTTAATTTTGAAAAAAGAAAAACCAACGCATTACACATTTAATAAATAAAAATTGCAAACTGTTATTTTTACGCTTCAAAAGGCAATTCAGGCGTTGTTTTGTTGTATTTTTTTGTATAGTTAAAATAACTACAATTCGGTGTTTTTATAATACTCTTTTTTTTGGTGGAAGTCAAATAAAGATTAACGAAGTCAATTTGTGCCAAATGTCGGACTTGAATTATACGAAAATAAGTTTCAAGATGAACTAATTAGCATTTAGGGAAGTATTAAAAATATTAAAGCAACTGAAATTGCAGTTTGAATAATATTTGAGAAAATATTCTAAGGCCATATTATATATATCCCGATATAACCAGCTGTTTGAGGGCTTCTTAATGTTCATCCTGCAGATCAACAAATAATAGAGCTATAAAGTCTATGTTCTCTCTTTGTATTCAGAATTAATCAGCCTTCAAAACCTTAACAGTTTTCCCCGAAAAACTCTTTATATTATAAAATTCTAAGACTAAGAAACTGTTTTTGAAATAGAAATTTAAAAAATTAGAATTTCATATTGAATTTGATTAACTTCAGATACTTCTCATATACGATAGAGGTCGAGAGTTCTTGAAGTATTCTTTCAGTACGAAGATGGTTTTGGCCTTGTCATCCTACCTGGTATATAGACATTCTCGACTGTGTTATGGTTCTTCATTCCATCGATTTTAATAAATTTATTCCTTGCTGACAAAATATAAGCTAAATCCTATCACAATTTCTTAGATTTTTATCATTTCCATCCACATGACATTACCTTATATAATAACCACACCTTGCCTAAGTTATTCATAGAGCATTCACATTTCCATCTAAAGCCATTGTAATTTTAGTGGACTGCAACAGCTGTTAGTAAAATTTTTATATGCATTTCGCGCAAAGCAAAATGCGAACAAAAAAAAACAAAAAAAAAAAATGAACTTCCTTCCGGCCATTTTGTGGACGCGGTATGCCGCCATATTGCAAATTGAAAAACTTGTGCAAAATGTTAATTGTATATCCAAAGAGTGTACTGGGAGAGAGAAATGGGGAAAACTGTTGGTTGGGGGGAGGGAAAGGGCAAGCTAGAAAAAGGTGACGACACTTGAAGTGGAAATTAAAGCAATTTTGAAATTGTGCTCTCGCATTGCATTTATGAATAACAATTGCTGCAGCAAAACAACTTGGAAATGCAACACTGCAATCCACAACTGCAACTGATGATCAACTGCAGCAGTAGCAGCGCCTACGTGAAATGCGAATGCGGAGTCTGGCAATCGGTAGCGCTTTTCTGCACAGTAGGCAGCAAATTGGTCCATTTTCCAAATGCAGCAGCAGCGGTTCCTTAAACTACCATGTGTAGGTAGAGCCGCGTCGGCAACAACATCCTAAATGGCATTGCATTTCATGTCGCCAGGCCGAAACATCATTATGATCATCATCGTCATCATCATCGTCATTATGGCTGTTGTCGTCGCTGTCGTTGTCGCCATCGTATATCATGCACAATTGTTGCCAGCGAGAGAGCAACAATTGCGGAGGAGATGACAACATAAACAATCCTAAATGTAATCCAACAGTATCATCAAGTCGAGCGCAGCGAGCATTGGCCACAACAGGGGATGTGGGACAGGCAGGGAAGCATCAACAACTGAACACAGACACAGACCTACACACTATGATGGGGTATCCCAAAAATATGATTGCATACAAATCAGGCAACATCGTCATCCTCATCGTCATCATCAGCCCCAACGTCGTTGGCGGCAGTGGCGGCTCACGCGCACAGTGGGCTTAAAAGAGCAGAAAGCGAAAATGTAGGCAATATGTGACTTGAAAGAGATTAGTCGTTTATAGATATGAATGTGACTGAAAAGGTTGGATAAGTTTTGAGTAGATTTGAGTAGAGCTTCTTTCGTTGGTTAGGATAAATTTATAGACCCAGATGTATACAGACAAAACGGACAGAATTCGGTTGTTGCAAGCGATTGTTGTAGTAACATGTAAACTTCGACAAGCTAGTATAGATATCTACGCGATTTTTAGTCTCTAGATGATGTTGGTGTCCATATATCTGGTACTAGAGGTGGGAAGCATCGATGGCAGCATCGATGGCCGCTGATAGTTTTTCCAAAAACATCGATGACCGCCAATGGTTTTTTCAAAGCCATCGATAGTGGACCATAGTGACATCGATAGTGTCCTGCCTTGCTAAAGACTCGCTCTGACTCCACATATGTTGCCGGAATGCACAAATATTTGAGCATCAGTGTTTTAATTGTAGGAAAATCCATCTCGTTAAGTCAAGCGACGCCACAAATGAAGAAAAACGCGCAATTTATTTCAGTGATGTGTAAACAGAACCATCGATGGCACTATCGATCGAACTATCGATAGTTGGCCGAGTCGATAGTGCTCCACCATTGATAGTAGGCCGAGTCGATAGTGCCCACCATCGATAATATGGATAGTGCCATCGATTGTTTCCCACCTCTATCTGGTAACACTAATCTGATTGTGTCAAACCAAAGATTATATTTCAGGCTACCTTTTTTGGGAAGACATCCGTAAACATCCATTTCTGTGTAAATCTTTGCCTCACAATAACTACATTTTCTGAATTGAGCTCCCCTTAATTTTACACACTCATCATGCAGCGCGCTCCACTGTACCTGCTCTGCGCTGAGCCACTTGGCAGGCAGGCGTGCATTATGCGAAATTCAAATGCCTGACGGCATATTTCACAGCTGTCGCCCCGGCGAGCAAAACTTTAGTCTGCTGCCGCCGCCAGCATCCTCCAGACCCAGCCCAGTCCTCATTCTCCGCGTTCCTTTTGGCGCTTTGATGCATTGAAATTGAAGAACATATGCACGGGCAGTTCGGGAGTTCAGCGGGCATTCCGGCTAGCATTAGCTCAGCCCTTCGCCTCTCTCTGGCAGCTATGGAATTGTCGCTGAAAAATGCGTGCAAATGCGTTAAGGGTATTGCTGTTGCTATTGCTTTTACTGCTGCAGTACATTTGCCCGATGCTTTGGCCATTTGGATTTGGAGTAATCACGCGGCAGCGGGAGGGGGGGTATTCAGTGTTCAGTGTGTGTGTGCGCGCATTTGGGTTGCACAAGTTTAACGCCTTAGGCGTTGCTTAAATGGACATGGATGATGCTGTGTTATATTCCATGGAGGGTGTCCACTGAGGTAGACCAATTGTTAGATTATTGATTGATATAGTTGGAGATGGTATAGAAATAGCCTCAAAATGAATTTTTCTTAAATTTTTAAGTTCTAAGTTCGTATTGGGAATCACTAATACTTTGGTAAAAATTTTGATGGGAATTGTTTTAAATTTTGATTTGGCTCTAAGAACCCCTTTAGAAGTTGGACATTTTAGTTCTATTTATTCTTGTTCTTAGATCTTATATAAACATTCTTCAGGGAATTAAACTTTTTTTAGTTCAAAGTTCGTTTAAAATTTAAAGAAATCTCAAGATTTTGGGTTGAAAAAGCTGGCTTGCAGGTAATAACTTTATAAGATTAGATAGAAATTAAATGGCAGACAATGGGTTGGTTGGCTCAAGGTCGTAGCGACTAAAGATATAAGATAATCCACAATTTACCATAAGTTCATCGAAAGAAAAGCGAGTGAAAAGTCTTAGATTCTCTTTTGAATTCGGTAACCAGCCTTCCTTAGGACTGTCAGAAAGCAATAGCTAAAAAGAAGGAATAATTTGAAACATTTCTGAATATTTGTATGCACTTCTATATTCTTCAACTCTTAAACATAGTGAGTAACCCTAGTGTTTACTTAACATATGCCACACACGGAAAATTGTACGCAAATTTTATAAGCAGACTCCTTGGTGTTGTTGTTGCTGCTGCTGTTGAATTTTGATTTAGTTACGCCAGGCATAATGCATGAATTTGGAGTTCTGCAATTGCCATTCGCATATCCCAATATGAACATATATATCTATATATATGCACATATATTCACACATACATTTGCAACTGCCTGACTGGTCGGGCTGGCTGACTGACGGACTGAACCTGAGCTGGATGAATGCATTAATTGAAAATTGCGTGCAGTGCGTCGGTCGGTCGGTAGTCAAGCGTTTTAATGCCACGGATAGCAGCGATATGCAACTGTGGCACCCGCTCATTATATAAATGCCAGTGTAAGTATATATATATATGTGCCCTGACATGATATGCATATGATATTTGTGCGCCTGACTGCTTCGAGTTGTCTCGTCGCGGCGGTGACTTCTGCTGCTGTTGCTGCTGCTGGTGAAATTACTTCCTTCACCTACTCCCCCGACAATGCCATTCAACACTTCATTTCAATTGTCAGGGCACAACCCACACAGAGAGTGGCGGTGCCAGTGCCAGTGCCAGTGCCAGAGCCTGCCGGATATACGCTTGCCAATGTCATATTTAATTATACTAACTCAATTTGCTGTAACCGTGCTATATCTGTATGTATTTACTTATGTTCAGTTGGTGTAAACTTTAAGTGCAATTGCCACAAGAGAATGTGAGGCATGAGGCAGAGAGAGATGGAGAGAATTGAAATTCTGAGGGAAGATAAACTGAATCCCACTTGGGTGGAATCTGGGTGGCCCTATGCCGTTGAATGCCGCATTCATTTCAAAAGCCAAACAGCAAATTGCCGACACGGGCATTGCTTCAAAATAAGTAATACTATAACAACAACAACAGCAACAACAACAATAATAAGAACAACTGCTTGTGGCTGAGAAAGCCGAATTTGTAATGATCTACTCTTTGGCAAATTTGAACTTTCAAAAGATAAATGAACATTTCAGGGCTAAAAACTAAGAATCCAGTTGTATAAATGAGGTTTTTCTTATACAAGAAGTGAAGAAGTCAAGAGATACTGGAAGGATGCAGCAAACAGAACAAGAAATCGAAGATCTTTTGAATGCATCTGATTGAGCCTAATCAGACTTTTAATTTGCACCAAGTGCTTCTTTGAAACTCTTTTACACTACGCAGAAAAGCTTATACTGAAAACTACAGTTTCTTTTGGGTTTATAGTGACACAACAAGTGCTAATTAGGTCTTTTTTGTTTTCCGTTTCCGCTTTTCATGTCGCATATCAAGCAACATCGCCCCTAGACTGATTTGGCGGGAAGCGGTTGCTTTGGTCTTGGGTTTCACGCGTATCGAGCTGCTTAGCTTGGTGTCTTTACTGGGCCACCTCAAGGTACTTCGAACTATTCATCAACATCCCTGTTATAATATAATTTACACCAAGAAAGCAAAGCTTTGCAAAAATTTCAGTTTAGTTTGGCAAACATGTTCATTATTTGCAAAACTTTTGCCAATTTGCTGACAAATTTCGAAATACTCATCGTGTAGGTGAGTGTAGTGGAAAAAAGTGTCCGTGTGTAAAATAAATGAGGAAAAGGCATTAAAGAAAGTCATTAATATGCAGCAGCAGACTGTCAGGCGGTAACGGACACTCAGACAGCTGGACACTGTGGGCAGGATAGACAGACAGACAGACAGACGAAGCAGTCAGAGCAGAGCAGATAGACAGCTGGATGGATTTGGACAGCTAGTAGAAGAGTCAACCCAGGCCAGAGCAGGGCAGAGTAGAGTATCAATTACTTGAGAGAAATTACTTTTCCATGCGCGCCTGTGTGTGAGTGTATGTCGGCCAAGATCAAACGACTTTTGTGGACCACAATATACATATTTACGCATATACCATGTAAGTATGTATATGTATGTATATGTATGTATGTACTCACTCATTCTTATACAATATATATTGGAAATTACTTTAGTCTTTTTTTTTTTTTGTTCTGAACTCTCCCAGTAAACGTGGCCATTTGTCGTCGTTGTTGGTCGCCGTTTCGCCTAAATGCCTATTTTTTTTTATTCTGTGCTGTTGTCTATTTCCTTGCACTGCTCTTAAGCCGCCTAGTATTTTGTGTTATATATTTTGCACTTGCAAGACATAAATTTTAACTGCGACTGCGGCACATAAATATGCACCGGCTAAGGACTAGAGCAGCACTAAAACTCTCTTAAACCATTGCACAAGGGCAACTGTTTTTTATGCTTTGTTTCATTTTTTCTCTCTCTCTCTTAACATGGTGGGATCCCCTAGATTATGGCTCAGACTAGACTATTATACTCTATCGCAAATGGAGCTTAACTGTTGGTTAATGTGAATTGTGAATTAAGGGTAAAAGTTGGTAAGAATCTTGAGTTTAAGTACATCTACTTAGTTTGTGAATAAGTAAATACCAGCCAAAGGCTACTGAAGAGGGATTTCTGTGTAATAGATATACATCTTGTCCTATCAACTGACTATTAGCTTTTAGCTTTTTGATTAGCTTTTTTAGAATATTCTTTGTCATAGTATAAGATTTTTTCCAGAATTCTCTACTCTAATAAAGATATTCTTGTATTGAAACAGATGGACAGACGGACGAACAGAAGCACGGACAATAATATATCGACTTGGCTTGACATGCTGATCAAGAATATATATATGTAGTTTATGCTACTTTCTATGCAAGGGTAGCCAAATCCTAATTGTATATGCATGACTCATTGGTGAGCTTCAAAGTTTGCATCGATCTGCGCTTGAACTCTAAAAGCTCCCTCTGCTTCCCATACGAACTTTACAGCATACAAGCTTTGATACCGACTTTGACCCACTTAAACGTTGAATTTTCCAAAACAGCTTCTAAAATCGAATTTGTGTGAAAATTTCAGACTTGCTGCTCCTATGGCTGGCGTACTTACCCATGAAGTCAGTCAGTCAGTCAGGACAAAAAGTTTCATAGGTATTGATAAGTGGGAATCTCTTCGACCCAGTGTACCCAATTGGTAAGACTTTTGAAGCGAGTTAACCGAATGACCTTACTTTGAGGCTCTGACGATAATGCATGGGGACTCCAGACCAATACAGAATTCAATTCAATAGAACTATAAAACACAGCCAGAAGACAAGGCGAAGGGAAAGAGCACTTCCAAAAGCATCAAAAACATAAACTAGCATTTAGATCAATGAACCAGCTAAAGATTACAGAAATGTGTTATTAATGGTATGTTTACTTTAGAACTTTCCATAAATGAAATCTATAGAATCCCTGTAATTCAGGACGCATGTAGCCATTACTTTCTAGAATATTAGCCCATTATAAGTAAATCTCAAAAAATATGAAATGATAGGAAACACAAAAGCTGGATAGTTAATTAAATACTTCGTATATCGCAAACCTCCTTCTTCCGATTCTTATTAGCTATAAATCCATAATTCTCTTTACCCATTCTTCTGTTAATTTTCCTTCTTCTTCAAAAATTCTTCAAAGAGTATCTGGAATCAGATGCCTTTAATCCCCGTAAAATCCCTCAATCTGCAACAATGATATTTTGTTGTTGCTTTTTAGTGTCGCTGCTGAAGTTAACTCAATGTCGAAGTCATTGGTTTTGGGTTCGAGCTCGACTCGTGGGGGTCTGCCCCTCGGCCAGCGCAATCCCTTCAATCCTCTGCCTGAGCTCAATGGAAATGTCATCCTGCTGTGTTCCAGTTACTACAGTCCGTACTGTGCGGGGCAATGTATCTGTGCGTTATTTTTCTTGTTTTTTTTTCTCTTTTTTTTTCTTTTTTGTTTGGCGTGCCACGATATGGAAACGGTTTATGGTTTTTAAGACTAGGCAGCTGGCTAAACTTGATTTGATTTTTCGTATCGTATCGTTTCTTTGCAAAAAGTAAAGCCAAGGCAGGCAAAATGCGAATCTCGATCTCCATCCTCCTATCAACCATCTCCTCTACATGTCCCCCTCTCTCTCTCCCTTGTACTTATGCACTTGTGCGGTGCGTGGCATTCGGCACTCGGCACTCGATATTCGTATTCGGATTTGGTATATCTATAACTGCAAATCTTGAACGTGCCTCAAACAGACACATACACACACACACGATGCACAAATGCTCCGCAAAGATTAAGCCAAAATCGTATCATATACATATATCACAGATGTGGTCCTTATTAGCGATGGTTGAAATGGAATTTTTGTTATACCTTTGCAGTGGCCTGTAAAATTTAGTTCCAATTCTTCAAGGATATAATGTGGGTTATATTTAAAGTATATGATTATAAGCAAAGCGGACTCAAGAGTTCTTAATTAGCATACTCTGAGATAGTGTTCAGGCAACTGTTATACTGGATTTAGTAATTTGTACTAAATGAACTATTTCGTTCAGCGAGTTCTACATTTTCATGCATTAACAGAAATGAGAGAATGGTTTTGGGCCTTAACAGAAATATTATGACTCAGAGCAGCTTAACATAATACGATGAGAGCAGCCTAACATTATAAGAGTGCTTTAACATACTGTACTTAGATTAACATACGCCAATTAGATTAACATTCTGCAATTAGATTTAGATTTCATTTAGTAAGATTGTTGAATGATTTCTGCTAAAACAAAATATTGAAATGATCGCGCTAGATAGCAAATATATATCAATATTGAAACCGATATTCTTCCCATATTTCGATATCTAATTTACCATTACAGGTTGATGAATTCAGTGGCATTTTCCATAGCCTTCTATTGAAAATCTTCTAACATGTTAATAAATCTAACATTTTTTTCCAGATTGAAATTGATTCTTGCTATTAAGTTGATCTGAAATTTAAAATCAAATTACAAGAACAGGCCTGCCACCTTCTTAAGATCTCGTGTAAGTCTGGCATAGTTTTTGAATCTTCCCCCAGCTCAAGATAATCCCATTTTCTGACACACTCACGGCCGCACATCATGCGTACGTGTCACGCTTCAAACTGCTCTCAACCCTAGAATCGGTCCATTTGTTGCAAATATTGGCCAGTATATCGTTCTGATTTGTGTTTGGCCAAAGCTAGCTGGTAAACCGGTTGTCCCTCTTACCGCTAAGCCCCCCTGCCACCAAGTGTGTGCATATTGGGTGGCATGAGATGGTAAACATTAATAATGTCAAAATTGAGACACTTGAAATTAATTCTGTGTGTCGCTTTGTAATTAAAGAGCCAACGCTTGCGGTTATAAATTTCTAACATATTGCACTCGAAACACGCTCTATAGCAACAACAACAACAACAACAACAATAGCAACAACAGCATACATATAACAAATATGTCCCCAAAGGCTGACTTTCTTTGCCTTTCGTTTCGTCTTTTTTTTTGGATTTTGGGTTTTTTACGCCTCGTTGATTGAATTGTCCATTGAGAAAGCAAACAGATGACTTACAAATGTTTGCTTTTGGCTTGTTTTCTCTACGTTTTTCTTTCTCATTTTTTCTTTCTTTTTTTTGCCTTATTTCATTTGTTGTTGTGTGTATGTGTTGTGGTGTTGTTGTTGCCGTTTCAGGCCACACATTTGTCAAAAGCCGAATTTTCTACACTTGACGGCACACGATGCTGGCTTGCTTGCAGCCCCACACTCTGCCCCCGCATTGTGGGTCACATGTGTCAAAGGTGGGCATTTGAGACGCGTCTTAACCTGTACACTCCATACAGCCCCCTGCACACTCCACACTCCACACTGCACAGCCTGACTAATCGAGCATTCAGTTTTTTAATGAAAGCGTATTAATATGCTGCCTAAGTAAAGTTGCCTATGTGTGTTGGCTATTTGTTATATTTCTTTCTATTTGATTGAGCTTTTGGGTATTTGGGTTTAATATTTGTTGTCTATTTATAAAACACCTTCTGACAAGTGAAACATAATGCGTGGAATTGCTGGTGAATAATAAGGAGATCTGACTGGAGATTAAAGATAATAAAACTGATGGTGAAAACATGCGAAACTATCAATCAGATTTTAAGATAACCAATAATCTAAAGTAATAGTTTAAGAGTTCTTAATAGGGGATTTGTTATAATCAATGTATAAACACTTCAATTCATATTATTTATATTATAGATGAAAAGTTCAATGGATTCAATTTGCATTCAAATAGATTAATTTCTTAAGCTTTTCCCTAACAAATTACACTTTAAATGCTTTCATGTGTTTGCCTATAAACGATTTATCTATCCATCTAGCCCTACGAAAGCCAAATAGTAGTCAAATGTAAATATGCCAAGTAAATATCATAAGTGGGCAGAGCCAGAGCTAGAAGTACTCAACTCATCCAGGTAGAAGGCTCAGGCCACTTCCTAGGCAGCAGAAATTGCAATCTCCAGAGGCACCCCACATAGCATAAGAGCATAACTTGAGGCCTCTAAAGTCTTAATGCCAACGATTTGCAGTCCGATTAGACCAAAATGATGCATCACACACAAACACACACACACACACACACATTCACACCAAATAGACACACGCAGAGCGCAAGTTTAAAATGCGCGCACTGGTTGGTTGGACTAGATGTTTGATAAGAAGATAAAAATGCAAGACTGTGAGGCCGTGAGTCCAAGTAAACCATTTCAGAGTTAGGAAAATGTAGCTCTTCTGGCTGTATAAGGGCTGGCTACTTGGCTCTAAGAAAATGCAGCCTCACACTTAGACAAAAAGTTATAACAATTTAAGGAAATGCACTCAAAATTGGAAAACGAAAACAAATTTGACTAGATTTATATATTTTTAGTAAAGAAAGTGTAAGGAGATCTTCCCAGTGTTCATTGTTAAAATCTAGAAAATCAGAAATATATATAAAACCCTTCAGATTTGATGAATTTTAAGAAAATTTTAAGAAAATGAATTTGCATTTGCCACATCTGTAGTTCGAGGTAAATTGCAATATTTTTGATGAATTATTTTCTTCAAGTGCAGCAAGAAGTTGTTCCTCTTCTTCTACTGCAAACAAAAACTATACCAAGTATGAATAATCCAAAATTTGCAAATACTACAAACAGCAGCAATGGCTGGAATTTTCAGCAGCAGCAACAACAACAGCAGCAGCTTTTGAATGTTGCAAATCTCTGCCACTTTATCTGCAGTGGTTTCTCATTTTTCTACTATCCATTGCACTTTACCCCTTGCCACCACCGCTGTCCAGCTTCCAACTAGCTACTAACCATGCCAGAGCATCATCATCTCTTATTGAGTGAACAGGCAACAGACGTTCATGGAGCAGAAGCAGCAACAGCAACAGCAACAGCAGCAGCCGCTTTTGTTCATCCAGATTTCTCTGATAAGCATTTAAATGAGGCTCTGTTCTGTTGCTTTATACAATTCTGTTGCTCCTCTTCTAGATGCTCTGGTGCCTCGTTGTTTTTGGCCATCTACTCGTTTTTGGTTGGGTAACCATTTCCATTGCCCTGTACTTCACTCCGCCTCTGCTTGGGCAATCTTGTACATACAAATATATGTATGTGCGTATTATACAAATATTGCACTAGTTTAGTTATGGATTTGTGTAACTAGGATGTAACCTTGGCAGCATATAAAGTAGTAGAAGGCATGCCAAGCTCGCCTGCCGCATATAGCACAGTGGGACAAGGGTTAACAATAAGGTTGAATTCTGTTTTTATACTTTTACTGTTTTCACTTTGATTTTCCACCTGAAAAATTCATGTTCCAAAAAGTCAGAACTAGATCCATGACTCCTACAAACTGAGACTACAAACATCGATAATAGTTAGAAATATTTTGTTCTAATTTAGTGTGACCAGCTTACTTGCATCTACCATTGTCGTAACATGCAGTCTTCTTATCTTCAATAAATTCAACTTTCCAATTGCTCGATTGACTTTAAAATACAAATTTGAAATAGAAATTTCACTTATAAATATCCTTGTGCTACTGTCTGCTTGTATTGTGAGCATATTCCATAGAAGCAGGCAACACATCTTACACGAGCTCACCCAAATAGACAGACATTGCCCATTTCTAAGTAAAGAAATCGAAACCGGACAACAATAAAACGTCAGCAGGGGCCACAAAAGGGGTAGGGGAGGGTTGGCAAAACAAAAAAATCAGTGCCCACTGTGCTGGAGCTGATATGCCTGAGGCTGCTGTGCATGTGGATATGGAATGGACTTAGTCTCGACGTAGTCTTTAAGTTGGTGCTACAATAAGGCAATTCCTTGGTATTTAGTGCATCAGGCGAAGGAGCAGCAGCAGCAGCAGCCACAACAAATGCACTTACGACTGATATTATGATTATTACTATGTGGAGACGAAGGCGAACCAGGCATGCGAGAGAATCAAGTGGAAGAAGAAGCAGCTGAAGATGAAGAAGTAAGGGGGCAAAACAACTGCAGCCAAAACAAAAACAAAGACAATAAATCTGCAGAAGCTTCTTTTCAGCGGCAAATGAAAATGTTTGAAAGCGAATTCTGTAGCAGCTTCGTGGCAGCTCAGCGGCAGCTCAGCATCTGCATCAGCAATAGCATTCTGGCCAAGGAAGGCAGGAGGTACGAGAGGAGAGGTATGAGCAGAATCGCTTGAGGTGCACAGATGCATACCAGCTGATAAGAAATATCTCATATTTTTGTATAGCACTCGCTTGAGATGCTGCTGCTTCGCGATGTTTTGCTTTAGCTGTAGCCCCTTGTTAACCCATTAAAGGCATGCGTGGGCAAAATGTACTAAGCTAAAGGTGCTTTAACCATTGCAGTTCGAAAATATATCTTTAATATGATTTTAGCCTTATTTGATTTACCAAGTTAGGGAACTGATTATGAGGTGAAATATACAGAATAACTTGATAATATTGACAATAGTTTTTCTTAGTTCATCTAAGATTTACTCACAGCAAATGCTAACAATAGTTAACAAGTCGGTAAGCAGCAAAAACTTCGTTTAAATTATTTGTCTTCAATGGGTTAACAGCTTTGAGTAAGTGAGCCCTTAAAACTAGTGCAGGCTGTGCTGCTTCTGCTGCTGCTGATGATGTTGCAGCTATTGCAGTTGAAGCTGCAGGTTGCTGAACCACTTGAAGACCAACTCGCAAATCGCAACTTGCAAGTCGCAAATCTCAAAAGTCCAGACTTGGAGTAAGTTTTTAAAGTCGCTAAAGCTGGACTTGCAGTTCTGCAGTTGGAGTCGGTTTGGCGTGGCTCTGCTTTTTTTTTGCAAGCGCGTTATCGCTGAACAGCCGCATAAATAATGCGGCTTAAAGAGCAGGTTGACGCCTACAAAAACAAAAGAGGAGAGAAGCAGCCAACGAAGGCTCTACTACTACTACTACTACTGTCTGCTGTCCTGCGGCTTAACCCTAAGTAGTTGTTATTTTTTATTTTGTTTTTGTTTTTGGCATTTGTTGAAGTTCCGTTCCGAGGCGGTGATTAAGTTTGCCAATGTATGGATGTGTGACTGAAGGGCTGTTCAATAACTTTTGCCGGTCACTGTCTACAAATAATTGCAGTTGTGCAAAGTTGTTCTTTTGCTTTACGTGAACACCCTTCCTCTTCCTCTCTCTTTGCGCCTCTGCGATTTCAATTAAAATGGTCAGCGCAAAAGTGCAAAAATGTTCAAACCCCCAGCCCAAAAAAATTTGCACTTTACCTTGGAGCCATTTTCAGTTTTCCTTGCGTTGATGCACTTTTAACTGTTGAAAATTACATAAAAGAAATATAAGTAAGAAGGCTTTTTTTGATTAAGCGAAGCTAAGATACCCTTATACATATAAGTGAAAGTCGAAAACTGGAACCATTTGGAAGCATTCCTTTAGAAGCCCTAACAATTGCTTGATCTCTGCTTAGATTAGTTCATCATCTGTCAAATTCTACAAAATAGACTTTGCTTAACAAAACTGCAATACCCTCTGGAAGGGTATGTAAACTTTACAGGGCAATAGCTTCATCCTCTCCCTCTCTCTCTCTCTCTCTCTCTCTCCCAGTGCAAACAGGGTGTTAAGCAGTTCGCTTGGCTTTGGCTTTGAGTTTGACTTCGGGTTTGGTTGTTTTTATGACAATTTCTTACTTTTAACGGCCCCCTGAAATACCAAAACCCAAGTTGGCGCTTCCGTTGCCAGCAGCCTCGACCCCGCTGCGGACCATTTCCCCTAAGTCCGCCCGTTCCCACACACCCCCTCGGATTCAGGAGCAATTATACCAACTGGCAACAACAAGAAGAGCAAAATATTTTACGAGCCAGCATTTCGAACTCCATTAGCTGCAGAGTTATGAAAGTTTTATTGCACACAATGTGCCTCGTTTCCCCTCGTGCTCGTTTCACCTCCCTGCGCCCCCACAAATGCCTGAGTTTGTTGTTATTACTGTAAAAAAAGAAGTCATTGGCTTTGAGCCTCTGGCTGATGTAGCTGATTCTTCTTCTTCCTCGTTTTTGGTATCTCTATGGTTATAGCGATTCTCTTCTGTTCTGTTCAGATGTGGTTTATGTGTGGTGGCAACAATTACTATTTCCTATATTTTATGATATTTTCTGTTAATGTGTTTGGTTTGTGTTAATGCTTGTGGTTCTTTGAGAGTTTTCTTAACCCATTAATATCAAGGAATTGTTTTAGTATTTCTATAAACAATTACAAATTACGAAAACTCATTTCGAAAGTCAGTCTTCAGTAGGAAACTTGTATATCTTGGTAATATGGCTCACTTCTGCCTCAGTGGCATTTGTAAATAGTTCATATTAGCTTTTGAAGTTGATTGTGAGATATATTCCCTTCCCAACTCTATAGAACTTCAGGCTTCGCTTGGTATCTTTTTATCTTGATCTTTAGGCCTTCTTGGTTTGATGGGCAGGCGTCAGAGTAATGAGTAGTAGGCGTGGCACTCATGTATATGATGTTAATGATGATTCCCAAGCACAGAATGATAACAATGATGATCAAAAATGATGGTCTAAGAAGTCTATGAAGATACCAAAGCAGATATACCTATATGGAATGATCATTAACTGAAATGTTGATAGTTGTTGCCAGGGCGAAGCTATGATAATCAAGTTGCTGTTGCTATTTTGGTTGTGGTTGTTGTTGTTGTTGTTGTTTGTTGGGTGTTCATTGATTGCTATCTGAAAGTCAGCGACGCCATCGTATCGCCTTCGCCAGTCGCCAGTTGCCAGTTGCCAGTTGCCAGCACCACTCGCCGCCAAGTGATTATTGTAATGATAATGAGACAACTCCGACTAGCATAACCCATGGCTGGTCTGCTACACACTTCTACTTCCCTTCAACCCCATCACCACTACACCGCCCTGCTGCTTGTCATCGTCGTCGTCGTTGTCAGCCAAAGTGTAGCCTGGCTGCAACAGCAACATGTGTCGCGTGCATAATTACCCAAAGA
Source organism: Hirtodrosophila duncani (assembly GCA_037043425.1). Taxonomy (NCBI): domain Eukaryota; kingdom Metazoa; phylum Arthropoda; class Insecta; order Diptera; family Drosophilidae; genus Hirtodrosophila; species Hirtodrosophila duncani. Next base: position 102,490 of record JBAMBM010000466.1, read on the forward strand.
CCCCAGACCCCAGATCCGAGACCCCAGAACCTAGGCATTGTATAAGCATAAGGTGTTGGGAGGTTATCTGCTTACTTCCTGCATCCTTTACCCTGCACCACTCCACCTCGATTGCGCTTCCTCTCAACCGTTATGGTTCACGCTGATTTGGACAAGCCCGTTGCTGCCTGGCGGGCAAGAAATTACTGTTTCTAATTAAGTCATAAAACAAATGCTGCCGCCGCCACCGTCGCCACTGAGGCAACAACAAACAAACAAATAACTTTGCGCAACTCCCCCACCTCGTCTCACTATCACTAACAGTTCGCAACTAGATTTTTAGTCTGCGGCAAACATGTTTATGTCTGCTTTGTGTCTTTTAATTGCCGCACATAACCACACATCCGAAGTAAAACTTGCAGTTATTTTCTTCTGTTTTTGTAAAAATAACAACTTTTAGTCGGGCGACATCTCCCCAACATACCTAAGACAATACTTCATTTTGCTCGACTTTTTGTTGGGTATTTTCGGTTTTTTTGTTTCCTTTGAAGTAGATGTTTTTAAAGCATTTGCCATTTTGTGTGTGTGTGTGGGATGTGAGGATGAGTAAAGTAGAGTAAAAAGAGTAAAATCTCAAGGTGGAAGAATCTCTTGTTAAGGCTTTGATTTCATTTTTAAAGTTTTAAAAGCGAAATATATCAATATAATCTGAGTATTGCAACTCCCAACTCAGTCATTCTCTTTATATCTAAGGCAGCCCTTTAAATGTTTAATATTGTTCATTATTAAATTGCTTTTATTTTATTTGAGGCTGCTTTACATATACGAATTGAGCGTCGCGTCTGAGATCAACTTGAAAGCTCCCCTAGGGGGATCATATGATAATGCAAAAGTTTATCGTAAAGAATTCCAAATTTCTAAAGAACTCCTTCAATTATTCGGATAAAAAGTAAGCTATGTTTATCAGTACATAGTGTTATGTAATGGATCCAGTTTCTATCTCCTTCACTCGAAAATTCATTACAATTTTGGTTAGCTAAAAATGGCGAAAATTGACAACATGAAAAAGTAAATATGTAAACAAATTTTTAATATTTCATTGAACTGAGATAATAATTATGTTAAAGTAAAGTTAAAAATATGTACTTTCTTTATGTCTACAAAGTTTTTCAGAAATTTGTTGTTTTCTATGTTTTTGCAAATGTTTAATTTTAGTGTGATCTTATGAACACGCTAAGCGCTAAGCCGTCTTTCGTGTTTCCACTACAAAAAGTTTTGCTTAGTATGGAAAACTTTTTTATTTTTCATCCAATTCAAACCAATTTTGGTTTGTTTATGTTCCGCTGATTGAATTTGTACCACATCGAACGACTATATCTTATAGCCGACCTATCCAGAATGAAGTTTTAGCATAGAAAAGGTTTTTGTTTCTTAACGAAATTCAATCAAATTTGGTATTTATGCATTAAGAAACCTACACTTGACTCAACCTAACTTTATTTGGATCAGACTACCATATCATATAGCTGTCATAGAACCGATTTCTTCGGAATGAACCCTTAGAGCGTACAAATACTTGTTATTTGTCCAAATTTGATCAAATTTGGTAGGCAATTATAGTCGTACTCTAGTAAAGTAAACGAGTCTATGACCCCATAAAGTATATATATTCTTGATCAGTATCAACAGCCGAGTCGATATAGCCATGTCCGTCTGTCCATCCGTATGAACACCTAGATTTCGAGGACTGTAAGAGCTAGAGAGACCTAATTTGGTATGTAGACTTCCCTTGTGAGGCGTCAGATCAAGTTTGTTTTTAAATTTTGCCAAGCCCCTTCCCGCCTCCTCAACCGCAAAACTTTATATCTTCCACAAATTTGAACGCATTTAGTTGAAACTCGGTTTTGTATATGTACAAGTACATAATCTACTGATTTGCCGAGGTTTGTTAAGATCGGATAATAATTGCAGACAATCGTAAAATAACATTTTGTATAAGAACAACCCACCGCCAAGCTGTCGAGCAAGCTCGGTGTCGCCCCTTTTAGTAAAGCTCAGGGCATCTCAGGATATAAAATTGTGAGATTTAATATATATATTCTTGAATAGTTATTTAAGTTAAAGTTTTTATTAAAAATAGACAACTCCTACAAAAAGAAGTCTATATTTTCAGAATTATGGTCTAATACATACAAATAGAAATCACAAAAAGACTCTTAGACGTTTGACTGGCTTGGCTCTTGCTATTCACATACATAAATACATATGTGAATATGCTTTTTTGGCTGATAAAGTACAATAACCTATAATAGACGTTATTTTGGGTCTTTTGGTGGCCATTAAGATTTCTTCTTAATATTTGATTATGTTCCTTCACTTGACCTTGAGCCAGTTAACCCATAGTATTAAGCTGCATAGATCATTGTTAATGTTTAGTAATATCGCTATCCTTTTCACGCGAACTGCATTTATATAAAGCCGCAACTTTCTAAGATTTCAAGTCTCTGAAAGGCTTAAGGGTCTTTGGTTACTAAAAATGAAAACAAATGACGATGAGACTTTCCCATTGTCTGGGAAACACACAAAACTTGCAAGTAACAAACTTGATTCCCCCCTTTCTTGTTTCTTTCTTTGCCAACTGTTATTTTTCGGAGTTTTTCTGGTTAGCACAAGCTTAAAGGCAAATTTTAATTAAACTACAAGAGAGACAGCTTCTTGGGCTGCTGATGTTGAGGGTGGACCTTTGTCAGCGAACCGCCATCGTCTGCTGCTGCTGCAGCAACTTCCAGACATAAACATAGACACTTGTTCAAGTGCGTACTTTCTAAATTTTCACTTGTGCAACAACACGCAGCAGCAGCATCGGCTCAACAAACAAAACAACAAGAAGCCAACAACAGCAAAACAACAACAACAACCAATGCACAAAAAATCGTGGCGACGTCTGCATCTCTTGACGTGTTTTTTGACTGTTTGTGGTGGTTGTCTGGGCTTAGCTAAGGTTGTTGCCTTGGGTTGAGGGTTAAAAAAGTTAGCTCGTTTTATGGCTGTAACTATGGCTGCAAGCAGCCGCCACAGATTTAATTTTCTAAGTTGTGGAAAAATATTTATAAACAAGAGACAAGAGAAGAAACGGCTACTTCGAGTGCCCGAAGCTTACAGACCCTTGCAGAAAGCTTTTAGAGTTTTGATCCATTCCATTTGGAAAGAAATGGGTTTCTCGTACTTATAGACACTTTGTGTGAGAAATGCTTCCTTCTATGCGTTAAAAATATCATGACAAAATTAAAATTCCCTCTGCAATGGTATAAAAACACAGCAAACCCTTGTTTTTATGGTATCTTTTGTGGTAGCTCAGTGAGATTTAAGCAAACAGTTGCTAAGACGAACCAAGATATAATCATCTGTGGCTTAGTTTGTCACAGTAAAAGTTTGGATAAAGATAGCTGGTGACAGGGTGAGAGAGGGTGAGAGTCCTATACGGATTGATCTCTGAGTTGAAGGGGCCACCTCAAAAGATGAAAGGGAAGCACTGCGACCAGTGTTGAACTTTTGTGCCTCATATACGTTTCTGTGACAGAAGTGCCTCGATTTCCATCAAGTAGGATATATCATATTGTCGAAATGCTCTCGATTGATTTAGGAAAGCGATTTGAAAGAGCTTGAGGCGTAGCCTAGCCACGGATGGGCAGTCGAGTAGAATATGTAAAGAGGTTTCATTGTCTTCCTGACAGAGTCTACTTTCAGTTTCAGACGATAACCTCATTTTTTGGAGGTGCTACCTAAGCCAATTATGACCAGTCAGGTACCCCACCACGAGTCGTAGACATGGTCTGTTTAGGTTATCCAGTGTAGCTGATTAGGTGGTCTTGCCAGAAGTTTGGCTTGACGAAGCAAAGGGAGGTTTTCCCAGTGTCTTACTTCCAGAGCCCTTAAGTGTTCTATGATTAAGATTTTGGTCGTTGCCATGATGATACCACAGATTGGTTATGGGCCCAGCAGGGGCGTAGATGAGTTATTTCTGGCGAGTTCATCTGCAGACTCGTTGCCTTCCTGCGTCCAGGAACCCAAGAAAGTGTGATCTTGTTGCCTACAGCGAGCTATTGAAGGATTATGAAGCACACTCTGACAAAACTGGAGGAGAGTCACCATGAAGACACAGATCTGATAGCATCTTGACTATCTGAGAATATACAGATCGTAGCACCTTTTGGTCTTTGGTCCAAAATATGACGGGCATAGACCTCAATGGCATGCACCTCCGATTGGAAGACAGTGGGCCAGTGTCCCATTGCCATTGGGTGGGCTAACCGTATAACAAATCTAAGTTTTTGCTTTAGCAAAACAATCGAAGTTCCGACGTATACCGAATGGCTGTGTACTTTTTTCGCAAGACATTTTTTGGGTCATTTTCAAAAGTAAAGAAAGAAATGCAAATTTCTCTGAAATTTCGTCTGAAAAACACGCGTTTCAAGGTCCGTTTTCGGACGAAGTTATACACATCCATTTGTTTGCAAAGTGTATCTCGCTTATTTGGCTGCTCATAGAGTTAAATTCTTTAAAAGTCGAAACTTTTACTAGTGGTAACACCTGCATATTGGGAGGTGTCGCAGTGTATTTCTCTCTAATCATTGCTGAGCTATTTCAACTTATTGATATTACCCCCAAAATATGGATGAACCATTCCTTTTTCCCTAATTTAGTGCAAAGCAAATATAAATAGAAGTGTTTACACAATAATTTCTCCAAATCTGTGAAACCTTCCACTGTAAGCTATTCCTTTGTATTTCAATAAACAATTTCAGTTTCTTAAATGAAACTATACCTTTTACTCCTTGCAAGAATATCCTTAGCTTAGCTTAAAGATTATACCACATTCCTCTTTGGTTTCATTTTAGTTCTACCCGTATTAACTCGTTATATTACAATAATATATATATATGTATATAACTATAAATCTAACACTTTAGCCCAAATCATAAATTTCAAAAATTGTTATTACGAAAATCAATTTGTGAAGCCAGCCAAAGCGAGCGCCATAAAAACAAAACCATTTAAACTATAAATCCATAAAAAATCAATTGTAAGCTGTAAAATTATCATTATTTTCTTTTCTTTTTCTTTTTGCAATATTATAATAACAAATCGCCAAGTAGTAATAAAGTTTCCGAACAAGAAATTTCTTTTTGTTGGGAAAAATCTGGCACAAGTCTCAACAGAATTGTTGGGCAGCAAATAAAATATAAAATACAAGCAGCTGAACTAAACTGAAACTTTTATGACCCGTTGTTGTTGTAATGCTACAAAAATGATGTGGCCCTTTATGAGAGATAAGAAATTTGTATATAGAAACGGGGTGTAGCGCATATTGCAATGTGTTGTGTTGTGTTGTGTTGTGTTGCAACACGAATGAGTTCAAAATGTCAAATTGTGGCCGAGCCATGTGGAAAGTGTGGCGGCAAACAAATTTGTTGTATGAAATACATGTGTAAGCAAATATGTGTGTGTGTGTGTGTGTGTGTGTGTATAAAATGCAGCTTCCCAATATTGGAAACAAAGTGCTGATAACGATTTCCGTTTTTCCCTTTGCTGCGCTGCAACTCTTAATGACTTCATCTTGAACAAAACGTTTTGTACGGCACTTAGCGGCATTTCCATTGCCATTCGTTTGGTTTACCGAATACCCTTATATAGCAAAGGGACTTAAGACTATGTATATGAATTGGTAGAAATATAGACAGAAATATAGTAGCTTTGATAGACCAATTTCTTGTATAATATTAGAAGTTAATCAGACGCCCGAGCAGGGACAGTGACTAAGGTTGCTCTAAAGTTACTTATGCAACACTCTATGCTATAAGCAATCAAATTAGTATATAGACAAGGAATATTAGGAACTAATACGGTCTTACTTTACTTAGGAACCAACTTCATAAGCATTTCAATGAACTTATAAACTAAATTTATAAGATTTATAAAGTCTTCTTATACGAGTATAACTAAAACTTTCATGTGATATTTTATTTTGAATCCCCAACAATATCTAAGAAGACAACCAAAACGCTTTATAAGCCTCCCTAATATATGGTTTTCCTTTCATTATAAATCTTTAATCAATTGCAAGGCGTTTTTCGGATTATTTTTTTATTAAATTCTTTTAATGAAACATGAATTTTTATATAAATATTTTCAAACTTCTACAGAGTATTTCACTTCCTTGGTGGCGAACATATATTTCTCTTAATTTTGTGCTTTTTCAATCAATTTTTTGTTTTTTTTTTTGTTTTTTTGGTTGCTGATAAGCGTTGACACCATTAAAAATTTAAAAATTTATATATATATAAATATTTTTTTTCGTTGTTCGGCTGCTCCAATTATAATTTTCAATGGCCCTGGCGCATCACTCATTTGCATTTTGGGCTGAGTGGAGAGGAATATGAGTATCAACCGGACACTGGCTTTGTTGTTTTTTTTCTCCCCCTGCTATCAAGGCACAAGTGACAAAACTGGAAATTTATGATTTGAAAGTGTGCCGCTGTCGCCATCTCAGCCTTTAGAGGCTCGAGTGTCAATGCAATAAACACTTGGACTTGGACTTGGAGTTGGGCTTGAAACTACACCGTATTGCATGTGTCATCAACAGCAGCAGCAGCAGCAGCAGCAGCATCTTCAGATGCAGCTTCATCTTGGTCGTGCCTTAGATAACTGGCGATGCTCTCAAGTTGGTCACATCGGTTTGACATTTTGAGTGTTTCCCAAAGTCTTCACAAATTGTCAACTAAAATATGCATTTCCTATAAGCGCCTTACGAAGTTGCAATCATATAAATTTTAGTTGCATTTCTTAATGGCTCCGCTAGAAATGGCCAACGTAAAATAAGCTGGAGTGTCAATGTCTCTATGAAATGTTCTAGGGTTGCACAAAACACTAAATTTTTGAAAGGGGAAGTAAGATGGCTATTGGCTAAACTTTCTATGAGGATGTTTCTTTTGGGTAAGCTGATAAACAGTTGCTTTGTATGCTCTCCCGCAGTTCTCCTCTGCACAAGTTTGATCAATATCGAGGCTACACTCTGTGTGCACTCGGGGCCGGCCTTTAAGTAAATTTTGAACTTTTTAACCCAACCCTAAGCCGCAAGTTGTTCGCGTATCCTAGTTTGGCCTCACACAAAGTGGCAGTTTAAGTAGCTCATAGCATCGTGCCATTGCTGTCGCCCAACAGCAGTTGACAACTGCAAAATGTTGATGATGACTTAATCTTGCCCACAAAACAGCTGCAGCTTGCGGTAGCTCCACGAAGCAAGTTGCACTTGCGGCAAGATTCACAAATGTCTGTACGGTTGTGGGGAGGATGGTACCGGTGCTGCTGCCGCATGGTCACATACCCAAAGCCAAAGCTAGAAGCCATTACCAGATGCCGTTTTGGCTCCTGCTGCTGCGTCTGCCCGCTGCCATCGTCATTGGTGGCTGCTTAACGAGTGCGATTCCTGCCTTCTTCTTCTGCTGCTTTGTCTACTTCGCCTGCTTCTTCTGGCTAGCTAGCCAACAGTCAACAGTTAATCTGTAATTTTATTATAATTTGATTTTTTAATGCTCAGCGAGCAATGTGCAATGCGCAATGGCTTTGGCTTTGGCTTTGCTTCGGCTCGTTATATCTACAAGCCAGCCTCTCCCGATGCCGCCCCTACCCATATTATGGTAGAGTTATGCCTTCTTTTAGCTTTTGCCATGGACCAGGTCTTACGATGGAACTCGATTTTGTCTCAATGCAAGAAGGGTATTTCGTGTGTCTGCCAGGCAAAGAAATAGCACTCATAACATAAACATATAAAAATTATATTTCAACAAAATATGCAATTTTAGATTAAACATTAAAAAAAGCCCTGTAAAAATGCATTCCAAATTCCTAATTCAGTTTTTAGGAATGTGCATGAATTTTAATTAAGAATTTTCTACAATTTCACAATAAAAACATTTAAAAATTCCGCTTATGGCAAATTTTCACCCTTGTTATGTGTCTACTGTCCTCTTATATATAAACGATTTCCTTCTAAATGTTTTGTATTGCAATTAGAGGTGGGAAACTATCGATAGTCGGCAGCATCGATGGCCGCTGATAGTTTTTCAAAGCCATCGATAGTGGATGATAGTGACCTCGATAGTGCCTCGATAGTATCCAATATAAAAACTGTAGTTAAGTATTTAAAAATTTGGCCTACTCGATGTTTTAAACAAATAAAACTCTTCAAAATCGAGCACAGTTTAATTAAACAATATTTTCACTGCTATTAACAAAATAATATTGTTAAGTAAAAGCGCGCAATTTATTTCAGTGATGTGTAAACAGAACCATCGATTGCACTATCGAACACTATCGTCCACTATTGTTGATAGTAGGCCGAGTCGCTAGTGCCGATATCGATAGTAGACCAAGTCGATAGTGCTCTATCCTCGATAATATCGATAGTGCCATCGATTTTTTCCCACCTCTAATTGCAATGAGAAGACCTAAAGCAAAGTACCACCATATCCCATATCTCACTCTTATTACTTCAACTTTTCATAGAAATTAAAAGCAAAAAACACTAGAAAACAAGTAAGAACTCAACATTAATCCGCTCCTACGGCCTTTGCAGATAGAAAAAAACCATTTTGCTACAGCCGCAGCAAATGTCAAGCGACCGCGACCTGCTATATCAATAAACAAATGAGTGCTTGGGATTTTCCTTTGATTTTGTCCGTTGACTGAGTCAAAAGCAAAAACTGAACGAGGAAAGCGACAGCACCAATTCGAGTGTTACGCTCATATCCCTACAATGTAAAAGAGGCACTAGAGCGGCTGCTTATATACCACTTCCACCTCTTAAGTTAAAAGCAAGTTCAGTTCAGTCGTATCCAATGCAATAATGATAGTTCTGACGTTGTTTCTTAACCGATTCTAACAAAACCTAGATACTTCATAGAAGATAGTCAGATTTATAAGTCATTTTAATTACACACTGATATCTTGAGGAGATGTAGTTTGGTTTTGCGATTTGCGGGGGTGGGAGGGGCCGTGACAAAATCTTAAACAAACTTGATCCAACGCCCCACGAGGAGAGTTCTGCATACAAGTTTTGGTCTCTCTGTCTTTATGGTCTCCGAGATCTAGGTGCGGACAATCTGACAAGGCTTGATTGACTTGGCTGTTGATGCTGATCAAGCATATATATACATTATTGGGTCGGACATGGGATGGAACATGGATGGCTGATCTAAAGAAGTATCTCTGATTCTTTATGTTATGTATTATGCATGTTCCAGTATCAACCATGTGTAGGGTATTAAAAGCCTCTAAAAAACCGAAGCCTTCTTCATTTTATTGAACGTTCTTCAGTTTATTTGTTCTTTACTTTGTTGCCATCACTAAATAATGCACATTTTAATATTCGACTGACTGTTCCTCCTCCACCTCTGCTGGTAAGCTAATTTTTTGTTTCCTTTTTTCGCCGAACTCGTTGGAGTTTCCCCAACACAAATGGCATATGAAATGTTTCCGCCTCGACGGCCTGCACTGGACTCATGTTTTTTAATAAAAACATAAACAATGTTAACACACAGCCTGTGCGCGGCTCGGCGCGGCGCTGTACATCCCAGTTTCAGTTCTCCTCTACCAGATATCCTTTGGCTGTAAACAATATTTGCATTGACCATGGGCAGCGATTTTATGCATGCAACAATATTTTAGCAATTTTTCCCACAGCAATCAATCAAAAATCAAGTGACATTCTAAAACGGCCTGCAAAAAAAAAAAGAGGAAAAACAAGAAAACACACAAACAAACCAGGCGGCACATCGGTGGTCAGTTAGGATTTGGTTGAATGCACTTTGGCTTGGTCATGTGTAAAGTTTCTCTGGGGAGAGCTATGGGCTATGGAAACATTCTGGATGCAGTGAGTGGAATGGCAATTAGCATATACGAGTATATAAGGTATATATGTATGTGCATATTTTACTGATCTGAGATAGGTAACAGATCATGGGTTATTTGGAAGTACGCAGATTAAGATGAAGCTGTACAAAATTGAGCTAAATATTAAAAGAGAATCTAAATATAGGAATAAAACTATTTTCCCTTATTGTCCTGGGTGAGGAGGTGAGGGGATGGGGGTATGAGGGGAGTTAGGTCTCCGGATGATGGTGCTGTTGTCCAAGGGAAAGACCTTTGCGAAAAGTGTGCTTCGGACACGAGGAGGATGTCGACATGGTTGGTCTTGATATAGTGCTCGACCTCGGGTCTGCTCTTACACAGACCGTTCGCATTGCATAGGACGATATGGAGATTTACTTGCATTGCTTGGCCAGTAGTGACGTGAGCAGTTGCGTCATGGCTGCAAATTGTTCAAGCATCTTCTCCATCATAATTTCTAGACGGTGGAGTGTAGTGTTTGGCTGACTAGGTGGAGGGGGAGCAGTGTCGAACTGCTGCGTGGGTTGCTGGGGTCCACGTAGAGCGCTGGCGTAGCTGAATCCAGGGATGATGTGCTGCTCTGCTGGTGGGTTTTCACAAAATGAGATCACAGGTTTCTTTTCATAATACGACCACGTAGATTTTCACATTTTTAAGTTAATGATTCCAAAAAGGAGACCAAACGGTTCTTTAAATATGACTAAAGGGTTCTTAAAATGAGTCAGATTGCTGAGGTTCTAAAAAGTTCTTCAAATGATACCATAATTTTATTGAAATGAGTCCAAATAGTTCTTGATATAACCCGAGGACAATTTCATAATGAACACACAACTTTCGAGAAATGAGATCAAAAGCGAGTTTTGAAATCGAGAACTTCCTTCACAATAACGAACGAAAGTCTTGGTTCTTTACTCAATTTTGAACTTTTTGAACTTTTAAAAGTTCTTTTCGCAGACCAATTATTTGCGAGTACTAAAAGACTGTTAATATCCGACTGACTGACTGGCTCACTGACATTCAGGATTGTTACTTGACTTTCCTCATCCTCAATCCCAAGTCTTATCTAAAACCTAGACAACCCATCGTCTATATGACTACCAGAAATGAAATCCTTTTTAAATTTCTACTTGCTTTACTCGGTTTCTACAACTTTTTACCTTTTTCCAACCATTTTTTTGATGGCGCTAAAGAAACCCCCAACGACTCGAAGCCAATTTGTGCAACACTCGTCAAAACATCATTTTGAGTTTTATATGAGCAGAACAACAACAACAACAACAACAATAGTCAAAACAACTCAGCCGCAGTCTGGCAACCCTTTTCGACAGGCCGCCCCTCCCCACCATAAATGGTGTGCGTCTGCTGTGTTGGCTGTGTTTGTTAAAATGGCAAAAACAACGCAAAATTCTGAAATGCAATTTGAATTTCATTTTTGTTGCAACGAATTGTTGTTGTTGCTGTTATAGCTGTTGTTGCCTCTCTTTTGTTTTAACAAATTCAATTGTATTATGCAACATCTGCTGCCAATGGAAGCCGTCGCCGCCGTCGCGTATCTAAAACTTAAATTTATACAAATATGCTGCTGCCGAAGAGGCTAAAGCTGAGGCTGAGGCTGCAACTGCTACTGTTGTTTAACCCCTTGTTGCCTGCCCTGACACTGCTGCTAGTGCTGCTACTGCTGCTGTTGCCAGCCATTTATTGTTGCCATCAATAAAGTTATGTAAACACTCGCTCACATGCAGCGGATTCAGCCCCAACTGAACTGATCCCAATTTCAATTCGCTTTACATATGCAACATTTTAGGTTTTTTTTTTACAGCAAACGGGGATAGATGGGGAGCAGGGAGTGAGTCAGGGCAGGCATATTCAGACAGTCAGTCAGTCAGTCAGCGAGGCGAGTAAAATTTACATGAAGTACATCATTGTTCAGCGTTGTCAAGCGCGCAAAAATGTGTATGAATGAGAAGGCAAGCAGCGGCAGTAGCAGTAGAAGCAGCAGCCAAAACACAATCAAAATTGATGTTGAAAAGGTTTAGAAGGCGAACACTTATATGCTCTAGGTATCATTATATACTTACTTATTAGAAATGCTTTCCATAACAATTTTAAAGGAATTTTTAAAAATAAAACAAAGATCTCAAATTCTTGATTTTGCTAATTTTTATAATAAACATTTTAAAAATATTTAAAAATATTATATATATCGATTCCTTATACACCGATGTCCCTACAATTTCTTTTAAAATATAATCGAGTTTTTCCACCCCAATTTTGAGCCACTTCCATTACGAATTTTTCAATTTGCCTTCACTATCAAATCAAAATTCAGTCAAAGTGTAGCAATGTAGCTCTTACCGTTTTGTTCTGCGAGTTATTCGCCAGCATTGTATTCACACGTTCTGAAATATATTCTAAATATATCCTACAATCTTCTTACAATTCAACTTTTCTACAAAGATCTCCAAACTATCCACTTTCTATCCAAGCTGTCTAACAAATTTCGTATACCCTTCCTCGTCTAGAGTGCATTCATAAATCGCTGCTGCCCAGGCTTACTTTTTTTTTTGCTTCGTTTTCGAAACGTGTGGCTTGGCTATTGTTGCATGCCAAAAGAACAAAAGATGCACTGAGTGTCCGGGCCAGAGTCCAGGCCCAGGCCCAGTGCAGACCAGAGACCCGAAACCCAGACTCAAATCCAATCTCTGCTTCAGCTTCAGCTTCAGCTACAGCATTTGCATATGTTTCCTGTGACTTTTGACGATTATATGATTTTTCTGCTCTTTACACGTAGCTTTTTGAAGCGCTCTGTGTGTTTTGTTGTTGCTGTTGTTGTTGTTGTTTTTGCTGCTGTTACTGTTTTTGTTTTTTGCGCAATGTCGAACGTAGAGGGCAGAGCAGCGGATTTTGAGGCTACCGCTCCCGGATCCGTAGCCACACTGCACAGAACGAACGTGTTGCATAAAAATAAATCTCGCCACAGAATAGAAAAATGCTTGAGCGTGCTGAGCATGGAGTTGGACTTCATCTTCATCTGCCTCCCGTCTCCGTTAGCTTCCTCTAACTTGGCGCTGCTGTTGTCCACTTTCGCTCTCTTACTCCCTCTCTCTCTCTGGTTAGTTGAAAAGCCCTGGAGATTTACGTGCAATTCAACAGTTTTATGACTTTACCATCTTTTATACAACATTCGCAAAATACATATATATATATATATATATATTTGAAATACTCTATTGGAGAGATAGCATTTGCTATTTGATAAGGGATGATGGTGATGGGAAGAGTATATAAATGATATTTGAGATCGTCCTTATGCTTCTTAATTTCGATTAAACTAGGGAAACTAAAGATGCCTCGGTAACATTTACAGGACTGTGAACTTGAGACATTGATCTAGGGAGAGCTAGCTATCTTCTATATATCAAAGAACAGGATGCCACTACCACAAATTCACTTCACGTCCAAATGAATAAAACAAATAAGGACAAATATGGCAAAAACTATTCTTGATAAAACGAGGAATCTCCTATGTATCTTTTCTTGATTTGTGATAAGAAGCTATAGCTGGTAAAGGTGCTTTTGGTGGTTTTCTCTATATAAGTAAACTAGGGAATTTCCAAATATGGATTTACATGGAAATGGACCTATAAAGTACTAGATATTCTCAGTAGAGTAAAGTCTAGCTGTCGAGAGAATAAGGTTGTCTGATAGTTACGTGTCGTTCGTTGTCTTTCTCATCTTCTAGGAAACTATATATTAAGATTTTGTGCATAATATGAAGAAAGTAAGCAAAAAGTATACAACGGAGGACAAGACGAGCACCTCCTTGAGAACAAGAAGTGTGGCAAAGTAACCTGAAAGAACTAAGAGGAGGCCTGTTGGAAAGTAGCAGAGATAGCAGACAATTGTCGCTAATATAAGGATCTGTTTCTCCCCAAGGGAATTAAATGTGAAAATTGTAGAGGAGAATGTTCTATGCTATTGCATAATATCTACGAGAAACTATAGAAAAAATACCCCACTCTTTATATAGTGTAGAATTATTTGTATAGAATTCGTTGTTAAATAGATGACATAAGTTATATGTCTAAGCTAAAGATGTCTAGAAGATGAAATATAGATAAATCGATCTATATCAAAGCGGATGAACTTTGAACTTGTAACTAAGCTATTGCATGTGAAAACTGTGTTAGTGTTTGAAAGCTTTTCAAAATATTAAAAGTCATTCTTTGAATATGCCCATATAACACAAGGAATATAAATAATTACTACAAATATTTATAAGAATGTAATTCTTAAGAGGTTTCTGGAACCAAGAGAGATTTCTATCAATCTAACACAGAGAATCGGTATTTCGTTTATATTAATCTTTAGGGTGTACACACTTCTGCTATGCATAGCTTCGTCTTTTCAGCTTGTTACTTTTGTTTTCAGCTCGTCAACTTTGCTGCCTTTGTCGCCTGAAGATTTTGTTGCTTTGCCAAAATAGATGTGCTTTGGGGAATATCTATATATTTTTTGGTAATTTTTGTTTCTTTTTGCTTTTTTAAATTTGTGAATATCAAGCTGCAACACACATATTATGCAACATTTGTATAACTGTACAAAAATTGTTAAGTCACTTTTTGATCAACTCTAAATTTGCAGAAATAATTGATAAGTTTTCAAATGAAATTTATAAATATTACAAAGATATATAGCAATATGTCGTCTGCCTTCTGAATGGACTTGCTCTCAGCATGCTGTCCAAAAACAGCCTATACCTCTACCAATATCTCTTTTTTAGGCAAAGTGACAACCAATTAAGTAACAATTTGATTTCAAGGCGTAAAAAACCATCAATTTAGCTTAAAAATCTTAAAAAAAAACATAAAGTCCCCTCGGCAAATGAAGCCATTTAGCAGTAGCTTGTTCTCAACTTGGTCAGCAATGGATCAGCGGATCATCAGCCCAACGGACCAATGCATTGTTATGCAAATACTTGTGCCTCATCGGCTGCTGCCGGTCAAATAATCACAATGATATATATACACATATATACAGATATGTCCAAAAAGACATTGCCCTTTTGTTCAATCTTAATTATAAGCCACGAAAAGTCGTCGTACGAGAAACCAGTTGGACGAAAATGGTGTTGCCTGTGTTTTGTTGTATATTTTGCATAAGAATCGGAAGTTTCAGACGATGCTACTTTGTATTTAACTTGTTTTATGTTTTCAACATTATTAGCGATTTTACAGGCTTCTTGCGGCGCTACTGTGGTGTACAAATAGCCTAAAGATCTATTTGCCTCTCTTTTGCTAACTCTTTCTGTCTCTCTCCCTGGGTAGATGTTATCTCGAAATTCTGCCTTGCCTGGACTTGGTCATAAAAACGATGTACTAAATTTTTAGTATTTCAATACCCTGAAAACGAGTATTATGATTTCGTTGTGAATTATGTAACGATTTTAAGGAAAGAAGTTGAGAAGTCAAGTGGCTGTTCATGGTATAAAAACTGGACTTATTTTATTCTTCTAAAGCTAAGCCCATGGTCAAATATGATTTGTGGGATGAAGTGCATGGGTAATGGAGCCTGACCTGCAGATGGATCATTTTTAGATCATTTGCTTCAGGTGGAAACTATCAGAACTATGGGTGGCATAACATCAACTATATTTTGGGTTCCGATGATGTCTTACGTTCAAGTCTTTCTCTTCTTAACTATGTTGTAGATCTGAAATTAGTTATAGCACAAATCGGTCAAATTGTCTTACTATATAAATACAGATGTTAGGTTTTACCTTACACAGATATTTATATGATCATTCGATACCGCTCTAAAGTAGATCTTGAACCTCTTTAAGCAAACCCTACATCCATCTTCTCCTTTATATATGCTAGGGTATATACACTTCGACCGATCGCTATAGTCTCTCTCTTCTGCGCTTTGCCTAACTTCTCGTGGTAGCCGCTGGTAGCAAGTCCTAATGAATATTTATGACATCTTAAACATAAATTATTTCGCATAATATCGAAGAAAATGAAAAGGCAGTGAAATTTATAGTTAATTTGATTGATTTTACGATTCTGCGAGATTCTATGTGTGTGCAGCGCAAAGTAGTCGTTGGGAATTTGTTTTAAGAACCTTAAACAATTTGTTGGAAAAACATTTTTGATTAATGGTTCTACGCGGGATCTCAGCTTGCCTCTCTCCCCATTCTCTTTCCGTCTCGCTGCCTGTAGCGGCCAGCTAAAGTGTGAGTGTGATTTCTAACGCCACTAAAAATGTGTAAAAGATGCGCAATCATTAAGACAGCTGCGGCTGCGGCTGCGGTTGCGCGTTGATGATCCTTTCAACATGACAAGGCAGGATCAATAAGGGCTTGAATAACAAAACAAAATACAATATTGATTATAGGTTCGTTCCCGTCGGCATAAACAAAACACCACAAAGAAAGCAACATCACACATAACAACACACAATCAAAACGCCTTCAATGCGGCAAAAGATCATTACATTTGATTGATGTTCAAGGATGTGCGACCACACGAAAGTGTTGAACCATTTAGCTAGGAAATTATAATAAGAAAATTTAGCTGTTTTGTGGTCAATATTGATGTCATTATATTGTTGAGAAATCAACTTAGGATAAAGTTGAAGAAAGAGTAATATATAAAACCTTAACATTTGTGAGAAAAGCAATGGTTTATTGTTTACCTTTCGATAAAATAAGCAAATATGGATCATTGTACAGCTTAAGGACTGCTAAAAGAAGAACTTTGTTCAGTAAGAAACAGGGAAATAACAAAAAGTACACATATAAGGCAACTCCAAAGAGCATTTTACTACTTGAGAGCATTCAAATTCCTAACAGATTGCAATGTTGACGAGGTAAAGTGGATGCTGATCAGTAGTTGAAAGATCTGGACACTCAAAAAAAGGGTAAAATCAAGAATTTTCGGATTGAATCGATGAAAATCAATCCGAATTGATAACGAAAGTCGGTCAATCCTGGAATTTCTAGAACTTACTCCGGTCGGATTGATTCTTCAAGGAGTATTTTAATCATATATTATATCTGTTCTGTTCTTTTGGTCTCATCTCGGGGTTGAACTCACGAACTTATGGTTGACAGCTGAATACAATCCTGGAGAGTCTAAAGTCATTCCCAAACAGAATTAATTTGCTTTTTTTACGTAATTGCAATCCGAATCTGTGTTGAACCAATCTTTTTACTCTTGATTTGACAACTTTCGCGCTTGATTTCCAATTAAATCCTGTTTCTTACTTGATTGCAACTCTGAATCCAGGATAAAATCAACACGTTTCGGACTGAATTTATCCGAGAATCGGCCATTGTTTGCTTTGCTATATTAATCAAAATTTAACTAATTACCTCAGAAACAGGGATTAAGTTCATAGTGTTCATAGATCGATTGGTGTAAAGCAAAGATGGGCAACTTTCAAAAAGTCTTCCCGCGGGATTGGAATAGGAATAACACCGACAGCGCAGGCAGCACACATGCACATGCTTAAAATCGTGTTGTGATTTGCCTGTGCTCACATATGCAGTTTGAAATTGTTGTTATAGTATGTGTGTGAGATGTGCACACACATTTTCTTCTATTTTCTTCGATTTAATACGATTTTTAGCTATTTTTGGCTTTCTTTGTTAAAACTAAGCATTTGTTCAACACTATCGAGCATACATTTATGAGGATCATCAAGCGAAATGAGAAAATTCCTTGGGCAACTTCAATTCAAAGCGGCTATCCATGAATATGTGTGCGTGTCCATAGGCTTGTGTGTATGTAAATGAAAATCAAATAGGCTTTTTGCCGTTTTGTAGGCGCCCTGCAGCTTTCTAACTAATTAACACTTAATTTTACATCAATCCAATCATAAGAGGCAAGGGGAAGAGTCAAAGGTGCACGTTAGGGGCAATAGAAAAACAGCAGCTGTGGCTTTTCCAAATATCCCAAGCACACACACATGCAAAGAGAGAAACGGACTTGCAAGCAAAACGCATTTTCATTTTCAATGTTATAAATTTTGTGGCAAATGTCTTCGAATTGTTGCAAGTTGCTGTTCCTTAGTCGTTGTTGTTGTAATTAATCGCCAGTGTTTGTCGAGCGTGTAAGTGTGTGTGCATGTGTGTACACATGTATTGCATAATTAAACAAGCACCAGAATGTGTTTGGCTTAATGATTCACAAAATTGTCGAAAATTTACGACTACAAAATGTTGGAGGCCCAATGGCCTGGCCGCATATGCCAATTCAACAACTAATTTTCGTACAATTCTCAAACTATCTCTCTGTCTCCATGTTTGTGTTGTGCTGTCTGGCATTAATTATATGAGCAAGTTAATGCATTTACCACATATGGTACGCCCTTTTAAATCCCACTGCACATCCCTCGCCCACCCCTTACCCCCTGCCAACACATTAGCACACAAAATAAACATAATTGTTATTTTCTTCACAAATTGGATTTTCATAAGGGATTAATTGCCATTACGTTTTATGATACGCTTTAGTTAGATGTTTATATATATACATATATATTATGTATGTACAACAGAGTTGATATTAAAGTTAATATTTACCTACATTATACATAATTTTCTGCTTTGGTTGAGGTTAGTTTGAATTCGTTTATGAATTGAAACTAAAGTCACATTTGCGGCATGTTTATTTTCGACGATGATTTGAGAATCTATTAGCTAGAGAAACTGACAGAATAACAAATGAGTATCATTTGAAATTCTATTAGCTGGAAACATATATATTATGAATAGATTAAATTTAATGATGTTTTAAATGAAATTTTAATTATAATAGCTTGCAATTATCAAAACAAGTATTTGGAAATATGGAAATGCCTTTGACATGTTGGACGGAATTATGAGAATTGAATTCATTTTGAACTTGTAATTTTAAGACTATTCTTTCATTATTTCAGAGTGAACACAAAAACGCATAGAAAGAAACATCTCAGACCCCAGTAGATACAATATTCTTGATCAGCATAACAAGTCGAGTCGATATAGCCATGTCCGTCTGTCTGTGTGTCTGCCTGTCAGTTTGCTCCTACTCGAATTAGTCTCAGTTTTGAAGCTATCGAGTTGAAATTTTCACTGTTTTCATTTATCTTATTCATTGTCAAGATTGGATCACTATATCATATAGGCTCCATATAACCGATCGATTCGGAATGAATTCTGAGTACACACAACTTCTTTGTTTTTCATCCGAATTGAGCTGAATTTGGTAGATGTTAGTTTTAGATGCCTCCACTTGTGCTGACCAAATTTGGATCGGATAACTATATCATATAGTAATGTAAAATGTTTAGGCTGTGTGCGTGTGAGAGAAATGGGCTATGACTATTCGATTGGAATCAAAACATACAAGGAAATTCTTTCTGTTCTTTATCTCACTGTCTCTCTCTCTCTCTCCTTATCATGACTAAATTGTAAGGAAGGATACTTTATGTACTTCTATATATTTGCCTGCAGTACGGCCACAAAGCAATGCTTCGTAGGCGCCTTGGCGCTATCTATATCGATTTACATCCTCCTATTGCGCTTAGCCCGTCTGAGCTCCGTTGTGACTGCCGCTGCGAAGGTACTGGCTGCCTCCCAGTTCTGGCTGGACTCCAGCATGCAGGGGATTAAGTTGCCTGGTGAGATGTGGGCCACCCATGACTTCCTCCAGAGTCGACCTGTGCGAGGCGAATCTCCCGCACTCGAAGATCACGTGGTACAGGCTTTCCACCGCCTTCGCACCGAGGACATTCATCCGTTTGGGCATGTCCAAACCGTTTAAGGTAGCTCCAAAAGCAGCCATGCCCAGAAAGAAGCTACGTTAGGTGGAAGTTGACTTCGCCATGTTTTCGACTTGCCCACGTTGCCAAGTTTGGGATAAGTTGATGTGTCTATCGCCCTTTGGATGACCGGTCACTACGTTCCTGCCACCTGCTGATACTCTGCAGTCTCAAAACGCGTGAGCTTTCTGTAGCGTGGGCTTCTACGTGAGCTCCGGCTACAGCACGAATCTGCTCTGGCTTCCTGACTAATTCCTGTAATGGAAGCATCCCTGCCAGGACCAGAGCTGCCTCGTCCGAAATGGTTCGGAAGGCACAGATGACCCGTATGGCGCTTAGGCGGTAGGTCGCACAAACGACTCGGCTGTAGCTTGGAACCGCCATCGCTCGGCCCCAAATAGGTGCTGCATAGAGGATGATAGCCCTATTTACGCTCATGAGTAGCCGGCGACGCTGCTGTTTTGGACCTCGGTTGTTCAACATTAAGCGAGAGAGCGCCACAGGATTCAGCCGCCTTTTTGAGAACGTGTTCGAGGTGCTCTCAGAAGGACAACATCGTATTGAGCATGACCCCCAGGTATGTTATAACCTCTTTTTGAGGCAGTTTTTGCCTGCAGTTTCCACTTTCTTTCGGCTGTTGACAAGAAGTGCTTCAGTTTTGTGCGCAGTCAGCTCTAGGCCTGCCGCTGCTAATCAGTCGTGGATAGGGGCGATGCTGCAGTTGCAAGCTTCCTCGGTCGTTTTAAGCTCCTTGCCGACAACGAACGACCACAGCTACATCATTAGCGAAGCCTACGACATGTGTATCTGCCGGGTGAGCTAACCGCAGAACTCCGTCGTACATTATGCTCCACAGTAGTGGACCCAAGACTGATCCTTGAGGGACGTCGGCGGACACTTGGTGGCTTTTGAGACCATCTAGCGTAGAATACTGGAGTAATCTTCCGCTGAAGTAGCTTTTAATTATCTCCAGCAGGTATCTAGGGACGCGCCTACTAGCTAGTATGAGCCCTGGCCTGTGTGTGTGAGATAGAGAGAGATAAAAGAATGTTCTGTCTATCTCACTCACAAAGTTTACATTATGATTGTGTGTTTGTATATAAAAATGCATAAATGTATTTATGACAACAAGTAAAGTTTCGCTGCCTGTTGTTATTGCAGAAGCAAATTCTTTTAAAAGCCTACACGTCCGTTGACGAGATTTTCTAGGGATCCGACTATTTAGGTTTTCTTAATAGTTATAGTTCTATAGTATATAAGCTTCGGCTACCCTAAGTTAGCCTTCTCCTATAGCTTTTGCACCAAATTATATAGAATTTGATTTGTTTTTGATCAGGCCAAACTTTCACTAAACCTAATTTTATAGCTTCCATAGAGTTGACTATTTCGGAACGAATTCTTAGACGGAAAACGTGTTTCTTTTTCATTCGGTTTGTTTCCTCTCTTAGACCAAATTTAATCCAGATCAAGCAAACTCGACTGTGGCGTTCTTAATTGTGTTTGTGATCAATTGGATACTTAGCAGGCTCATTTTTTCATACTGTGAGATCACAAGGATAGTTGGTACTAAAGCGTAAATAGATACAGTCTATATAAGCGTAGGTCACCATTTTGGTGTTATTTCTTAAATCAGTTTTTAAAGTTCATCTAATTACTTAAATAATTCTCATCTCTCTCATAAAAAAGATCCCACAAATTTACCTTAAACTAACAAAAAATATTCTCCATCGTATATTCATAAACTCTACTTGCCAAACTTTAAGCGTTTCCCCTATGTCATCTCTTAAGCCAAAGCTTCAAATGTCTCACATTTCGCCTTAAGTTCTCTGCATTTTCATTTTCAGCACGAAAAATTTATTAACCTAGTACATTTTGCGTCAATGTCGCGCCAATGTCAAAAGCTGTCGCCTGTCTGGCAATTGTGGAATGTGTAACATGTGTGTCTGTGTGTGTGTGTGTGCGAGAGAGAGAGGGGAAAAGGGAAACTAAGACTAAGTTAGAGACTGCAATAGCAGCAGCTGCGGTGGCAAGCATTCATAATTATAATTAAAAGCCACCTCCCGGGCACCTGCAGCAGCAGGCACATCGTCATCATCATCATCATCTTCATTCGCAGCTTCATTATTGCCATTTGGCTTTTAGCTTTGCTTTTCCTTCTAGTTTTTCTGCTGCTTCTTCTACTTGTACTTGTTGTTTTTGTTGCACCCCTAAGCGTTCAGTTACTGTGGCAGGAACATGCCCTTCCAGTGTTTCCACACGCCACGCTCGAATTGTCATAAAATGTTGAACGCTAATTGGCGTCTATGAGACTTTCCCCCCACTTCACCTCTTTATGTGTATGCGTGCGTGAGTAGGTTGCCAGCGAGGTTGTTGCAAGACGAATCCGCCGCCGCC
This sequence comes from Hirtodrosophila duncani, assembly GCA_037043425.1. Lineage (NCBI taxonomy): Eukaryota > Metazoa > Arthropoda > Insecta > Diptera > Drosophilidae > Hirtodrosophila > Hirtodrosophila duncani. The sequence goes on from JBAMBM010000466.1 coordinate 124,618, forward strand.
GCCGCTACCATGGCTCAGTATGTGGCGCCTTGCCTTGGCTTCGCATGGCCTTTGTTCCGCACGCTGTTTTGCAAATGTTTTTGGCTGCTGTTGCTGCTGCTTCAGCTGCTTCAGCTGCTGTTGCTGATGTTAACAAGTTAAAGTTGATATGGTTGCTGCAGTTGTTGTAGTTGTTGGTGTTGCTTTTGTTGTTGCCATTTTCTGATTTTGAGCTACCTTTCGTTTGGCCACCTTTGAAAGTGAATTTTCTATTAATATGTCAGACCCAAGGCAAAGCTAGGGCTGTGTTGCACATGCAATTAATTTAAATAAGAATTTCATTGCGGGAGGGGATTTTGGTTATAAAGGGTGCTCCAAAAGGTTATGGCAAGTGTAGAGATAAGCGAAAGAAGAATATGTTTTCATGGTTAAGAATACTTCAAGGATATTTTAAGATAATCTTTAGCCATGAGTCTTACTTTCATCATGGTGGCTTCATTGATCATTAGATTTTATACCCAGGATCTTTAAGAGACCAGAAATGTGATTGGAATAGGATGTTCCACAGTCCCAAGCAATCATAACGTACTATTAGTATCTCACACATATATGTACTATGTGCCCATTTAAGACTCTCTTTTTTCAGGATTTCTTAATTAAAAATAGCTGCGAAATATCCAAAACGTGAAACGATCATCAAAAGCAAGTCAGCATTTTCGGTCTGTCAGACTTTGTGACTGCACTTTTTTGTGTGTTAATATTGCTGTTGTTGTTGTTGTTGCCGTTGCGATATATATATTTGTATTTTCATTTGATATATGGGCACACCTTTAATCACTCCGCCACCGCAAAAATGCGCAGCCGCACAAAAGCATTTCGGCTTTCAAGACTTTGATGTGCGCCGAAATTGAGCAACGGAGCACACACAAAAGCCAGATTCAGATTGAGATCCAGATCCACATCCCCAGTCAGAGACCAGAGACAGTGAAAACCTTAAGCAGTTGATTTGCTTGCGTCTGAGTTATTCGCCGAATTCTCAACAAAATTATAATTTATTTAGAACAGTCGGCAAAAAGAGCTTCCGAAAACCGAAAACCGAAAACAAAAACGCAGCCAATTCATACGAATTTCGGATTTAAGGCCGCGTGTGAGTAAGAGATTTTGCATTCCAGATCTCAGCATACATAAAAACATATACATATATATATTGAGCAAAAAAAAAACGAGGCAATTAAAGCAAATCGAAATTTTGGCAAACTGGAACTAAGCCTTTTCAAGCAGTGCAAGGCCAATTTCGATATGGGGCAATAGTTCCAACAGATGGCATCCCGAGCATGTCCAAAGGGATTTGCTGTTGGTTTGAAAATTGCATTGCTTCATTCAAATTTATAATTACAAAAATAATATGGAAAAAATATTGATGTGAGCATTAACAAAAGCATAAACATTTTCATAACAAGCTTAAGTTAAGCCTAATGATATTATAGTTTGTTGTTGTATTTACGTTTGTTTTTATGAATGCGGACCTTTTTTTGTGTGAGAACTGCAAAGCGACGTTTTTATGGAATTTGATTAATGCTTGAATGTGAATAAAGTAAATAAAAGAAGGCAATAAATTTTTATTTTAATTAAAATATATTAGATAATATGTATAAGTATATGTATAAGTATATGTATAAGTATGTGTATAAGTATATGTATAAGTATATGTATATGTATAAGTAAATGTATAAGTATATGTATAAGTATATGTATAAGTATATGTATAAGTATATGTATAAGTATATGTATAAGTATATGTATAAGTATATGTATTAGTATATGTATAAGTATATGTATAAGTATATGTATAAGTATATGTATAAGTATATGTATAAGTATATGTATTAGTATATGTATAAGTATATGTATAAGTATATGTATAAGTATATGTATAAGTATATGTATAAGTATATGTATAAGTATATGTATAAGTATATGTATAAGTATATGTATAAGTATATGTATAAGTATATGTATAAGTATATGTATAAGTATATGTATAAGTATATGTATAAGTATATGTATAAGTATATGTATAAGTATATGTATAAGTATATGTATAAGTATATGTATAAGTATATGTATAAGTATATGTATAAGTATATGTATAAGTATATGTATAAGTATATGTATAAGTATATGTATAAGTATATGTATAAGTATATGTATAAGTATAAGTATATGTATAAGTATATGTATAAGTATATGTATATGTATAAGTATATGTATAAGTATATGTATAAGTATATGTATAAGTATATGTATAAGTATATGTATAAGTATATGTATAAGTATATGTATAAGTATATGTAATACGATTTTTAAAATGGGTAAATTATTCTTTAACCTTTTTAGCTTAGATTGTTATTTAAAATATATTACAAAATATTCTTAAATATTCTAAAATTAGAGTTACTTTTATTTACTTTTAGGAAATATTATAACCACGATATTTGCAGGGTATTTACCAAATTTTCGACCAAATATAGAAGTCGCGTCAATAGAGGAATATGTATCTGTATCCATTCCAGATGAACCTCTTAAATATGTATCTTAATCTGATATGTTCAACATAGAGTTAATGTATTAGGGAGCTGATTATATGTCCAAGTTTGGCAGACTAGTTATAGCAACACGATCAGTGCTTAGTCTGTAACAGTACATTAATATTAACCTTATTGACGGACCATTATTTTATATACCTCCCATAGAAATCTTCGGTCAAGAAATAGTTTTTCTACAAAATATTAGATATCGCTTTTATACAATCCAAACACATTACGTTTGCAGCTGACTTGGATGTGTGGAACCCAGCTGTGTCTTACCAAAAGGTTCCTAAATAGAACAGCTCTTTCAAAGCCAAACCCTTCACTACGCATCAGGGGCACATAATGTAGCAAGAACACGATCCACAACTAGTCAGCGAAGAAATCTGCAGGTTAAGTAGGTACACCTCATCCTGACCTTGAATCTTATGGAAAAAACTACCTTAGGGAGAACTCAGAACCTCCAGAACTTGCGCTCTGAGAAATGCCTTTTAGTCTAGCCAACTTTCCTTCCCTTTCTTCCTTACCTTCAATTATTAATTATCAAATTTCCCCATCATAAGACTTTACAGTGCAAAAATCAAAACAAAAACATATTTTTTGTCTCACTATCTCAACTCCAGCGTAAATTCCTTACAATTTTTGGCTGAGCTTATTCAAAAATTCGAGAGGGAAACTTAGTAGAAAGAAAACTTATTAGTCTTTTCTTCAGCTGTGACAATAGGCAGGGAAGCAATCTTCTTTTTAATTACCTTCAAATATTTTGTGACTGCATTCTGATATAGAAACCTGCCATCTTTTATATATATATATACATATATTTAACACATTCGCATTTCAAGCGCTATATTTTGCACAAGGTTTTCATTAATAGGTTTTTCTATGGAATCAATCTGTTATACTGGTCTGATCTTTATGATTTTTACTGCAAAATTACAAGTGGATTGCTTAAAAACTGAGGGAGCAGTTCGCACAGAAAGAGACGGGCAGACAGACAGACGAACATGGCTATATCGACTCGGCTTGTCATGCTGATCAAATATATAGCTATGAGGAGATGCTTCTTTCTATTCGATAAAAAAATGGTGACATAATTATAAAAGCCTTTGCAAGGATATAATTAGAGGAGCCTTATTTATTTGGTAATTTTGTCAATAGTCTCAATTATTATGTTATTTCCATAACCCTATTAAAAAGAATCTATCACTATTCCTATTTCAAGAATTAAATGAACAAATCATCAAGCATTTTCCTTGTATTTAATATATAGTTTCCATTTTGTTGCTCTACATTAAACCTGCAATAATTCAATTTTGCTCAAAGTCATTCCAAATATGACACACTGACTGACATATTCGGGAACTAAGCCCAAATCGCTTAGCTTCAATCAACAATGAAATCCCACTCGAAATGCGCTAAATTGAGTGACACTCAAGTCAAAATGAAATAAAAACAACTATAATAAATTATAAATCAGCCCGCTCAGCCTTTCATTCCTCCTTCTCTTTCATTGTCTGACATGACATTTTTGATGAAGTGCACTTGAAGCAACGCCAAAATATATTTTGACTTTGTCTTGTCTTTTATATAATTCATAAACATACCCACAGATATGCACACACACACACATATAGAGGGCAAAACATATAGAACAAAATCGTTGAGCGGCTTTGAAAATCTCACATCTGAGTGGGATAAGATGAGGAAACACAGCTGTTGATTTAAAGCAACCTTGGGGCCAAAGGATATGCAAGAGCAGAGAACATGAACTGAGAGTAGCACAAAAGCTTACGTCGCTTATGGAATGAAAGAAGAACAGGATTTAGTTGAGAATTAAATACTCTATAAAATATGGGGGGGGGATAGTTATGTTAAGGAAAATATACAAATATTGGCATCTATATCTAGGTAAAGTATAGTTAAGAGTTAGAGTTGATTTGTATTTTATATCAATTTACTCTCAAACTTGATATCCTCAGCCTCAAGATACACTATTTATATGATCGATCTGGATACGATGAGTTCAGATATCTAAGAAGTAAGATTTGTTGATCTAGATCTAGTTGATCAGGGTCAGCTTAACATTTTATATCGATATATACCCTAGAGGGAAAAGCCATATAGTTGCTTTTATCGTGCATACTCACGATCCCACAACACATGCATACCTCCTACCTGACACCCTGTCCTGTCAAGAGGTCAGCGAAGCGTTGTGACAAATAATTCTCATTTTTGCGCTGATAAAAACCCAAATACTCCTTCTCTGACAAGAGTATACAATATGTGTATAATGCATAAAATATATAATTTGCAAAATTAATTAATTTTTACAACACATTAATTTCACCCCGACACACGAGCGCACACACACAGACACAGAAAGAGAGGCAGACGCACACGCAACCGCCGCATTCATTCAGTCAGTCAGGCATGGTGCATGCACCGTTGCCCCAGTGGCCGCTCCCGATACCAATGCCTCCCTCTTGCCACCCTTTCGCCTGCTGCTCCTTCGTCATCCACCGTTCGACCACCGTTGCGTTGCGTTCATTGAGGCTAAAAGTAACTGCAAAAGCGCTCCCAGCGCTCATTATGCTGCACCACTTGTATAATTTTTATTTAATTTATTTAAAGGTAACTCAAAAAGCGATTCAGCAATATGGAACCATATGTTTGTTATGCTCCAAAACCAAATCAGGGCTGCAAAAAATGTGAGTGAAATATGCAATCTTAACTGTATTTTATAGTTTTATCAACTTGAAGATTTGTTTTAATATTTATATTTTTTGGAATAGAAAATACAGGAAGAATTTGAAACAACTTATGATGGGGAAGGTGGTAAATCTGATATATTTATATAAACAAAAATTTTATACAATTATAGGAAAAATAATTTATAAAAAGGAAACATTTTGTTTGCTTTTGGCGCATACTAAAATCTGATGGTTTTCGAACATGAAATGGACTGCTTTGAAGTTGGGGGCACAGATTTTGCAAATTAAGACCACATAGTTGTAGCGATTGCTCCTGTGCCTCGTTTGAAGTCATTGCAAATGTAAGTCTCACCAGAAACTGGGTCTGTTTAAGTTTAAAAGATATTTCTGTTGATATCATTGGATTATGTGGAAGCAGATCATCTTGTTCCTTCAAGATTGGCTTCTTGCCTAGCAGCTAGTTACTTGACTGTTGCAGACACCCAAAAGTGTTACATGGCAGACCAATTCAAACAGTTTCTAGTCCGTACTCGAGTTGCTCAAGGGTTTCAGATAAACGCGCTTGAAAGGTTGCTTCATAATCGGATTCTAGCCCAGCAACTCCTTACTCAACTATTTCTAATGCACGCGCTTGAGAGGTAGCTTCACGTGTCGCTTCTAGTGTAGTCTCTTATGGCTCATTTGTTTCTAAAGCTTTTTCTTACTGGCTTCTAGAGTAGACCGTGAAAGAGCTAGTCAATCTTGGCTATATGATCTCGTTTCGTCATGATCACTTTTGATCAAAGTTTGGCTAAGTCATTGATAAATTTCGTAAAATTCACTCAACATAAGCAATGAAAGCTCTTAAAATTCTATTCTTTGACGTCGTTTATATATTGCATCTCTCTAAATCATCCCAAAGAAATAGTGTACTATGTGTAGATTGTAGGCTTCATTTAGAGACAGTCGATAACATCTTCTTTTGAAATCTCTGAAATTATAGGGAATTCTATATAAATATCTTTATACTTTGGTCTTTTTCTTTATATACTTTTGGTCTGATCCTTGCATCCATATAAACTATCATTTTTATTTCGAAATTTGTATTTTAAACCACGACTTTTTTGAACAACTTCTGCTGTATTTCCAATGCATCCCTGCAAACTGGAACAAAAAACAAAACGCATTCATATTCTTCTGCTGCTGCTTCTACTAACACTCACTGCTCATTTCTGGTCACTCATCCGTCTACAGTTGTCAGTTGCCTGACTCCGACTCCTCCCTTTTAGTGAGGTGTTCAAAACATTTAAGTTCATGTAGCACTTTTTGGCTCAGTCGCATGTATGTAGATTTTTTGTTTTGGGACATCAGGACAGGGCACTGCCGGACAGCACAGGACAGGGCATCACTTTGTTTTTTTTTGCAGCACCTCAGAACAGTTTGAGCGGTGCCGTTGCCTGCACAAAAATGATGTCTTTTGACACGCAGGTCTCTGTAAAGAAGAGTAGAACCCCTCAGGCTAAGACATCTTGGCCAAGGGTAGTCACACACACACACACACAGTCATACGCATGCACTTTATAGAGCTGCTGCGGCTAAATTAAAATGTGCTACACTCGCATGTTTAATTAATGAAATGTTTGACAATGGACAGGGGTATCAGTTTCAGGTGGAAAGGAGGCGCTTTGATGGAATGCCTGCACAACTCAATGCCAACACTAAGGCACGCATCTACATTTATATATATATGTATATATATAGGGGCACATATGCTGAGAGGAACCTCCTCTCCTGACTCTGTCAATGTCGGCGGTGTGTGAGTTGTAATGGGCCTCTTGCATTATTGAAATCGACACAATTTTACTTTTAAGCAGCGGCAGCCACAGAGCAGCGGTTGTTCTAAAGTTAATGCAACATGTGCAGAGTAAGAGAGGAATGCATTCAGTCAGTGTTTCGATCTCATTTCCGATGCCAATACCCCCCCTCTTAGACAATTGGCAGTCTCGGTTGAGGGACAGATTCCGATCAGAGCGCCAGAAGTAGTTCTATCCAGTGTTGAACAGACGATGACAGTGTGGCAAGAGCTTAAACAAATTCGTTGGACTTCTAGTTCATTATGCTGGTGCTTAATTTCAAATCCAATTTTGAAATTATCTTTGTTTAAAGCTATATAAAATCCATCCAATTTTTATGATCATTTTATATTGGATATAAGAAAATGTTTCCCCAAAGTGTGAGCAGCACTCAGGCTATATAAAATCTGTCCATTTTTGAAGATAATAATTAACTCAAGTAAAAAACTACCTGAGAGTTCTCAATATGATCCCTGCTTTGATACAGCTTCGTATACGTAACCCTAATGTTATGTGCAAACTCGTTCATCGAAATCGTTTTTTGGCTCTGAATATACTCAATGAATTATGCTTGATTTCTCTAGTCCTTTCAAAGCGATTCACTCATTGTACTCGTTTTCCACATTTCGCATTCATTTTTTACTCGTTATCTATAAGAATGCCAATAGTGAACTAGTTCATTTACATCAATGAGTTTTCTACTCATCACAATACTGCAGCAGCAACATGTTGCGTGTTACTTTTGCTTGGTGTTGATGTTGGTAATGTGTCTGGGGTGTCTGTGTCTGCATTTCCAGGCCGCCGCCAACATGATCGGCATCCTCGGCAGCGTCTCGTCGTCGCGCCGCCATCAAGTTCAAAGTCGAAATGCTTGTAATATGCAAAAATGTTTTAATTAATCACTTTTGATGCACACGGCGGCGGCGTCTTCAGACGGCGGCCAAATCGCGAAGCAGGCGCGTGACATATTGAGCAGAAGTTGATTTGAGTCTGCATCTCGACTCCAAGGAGCGAATAAAGTGTTTTTTTTTGTTGTTGTTTATTGAAAAATTTATGTCTTAATAAGTTTTGTCATTAAACATGTAAAGCTCAGAGATGAACATGAGAAAATGTAATTGAAGGATGATATGGCCATATGGTATACATATTCGTTTTGGCTGTGCGATGGTTTTCAAGATATGCGAAACAGTTTAATTGCTTTGAACTTCTTTAGTATAAGCAAGTCTTGGTTTACTGAAGATAATGAATTTCAGTTAACTTTCTAACTGTAGTTTTATACTAAAATGTAGTTTTCAAGACCTTTGAAATCTTCTCTATAAAGTAGGATATAGCTGTCGAAAGGAAAAGATATGGGAAATTACGCTATCTTCCTAAATGTCTCGGCAAACTATGAATTCAAATTTTGCTAATAGGCGGCAATGGTGAGACGCATTGCGGGTTGAAACTGGTCACACTGGCAACAAAAGCAGCTGACTTAAACAATTTAAAATTTGAAATGAGGAAAATTAAACGAAGAATTAAACAAGAATATATAACTCTCGTGAAGACCAGAATTACCTCTCCTGAGGGGCAGATCTGTGGACCAGAATAATCTTCTAGCAATCAATCGTTGCCAATAGAAGGTCCTGAGAGACAAATTCTCAATCCTACAAATTAGCATATTGGGTTCATTTGAGGTGTGAAAGTTCTTTATCGGAGACACAAAATATTAACAACAAAATAAACATGAGCAAAATTATAGATTGAAATTTTCAAAACGATATTACGTAGGACTGCTGATAAAGTAAAAAGAAGACGCGAAAACAGATCAAAGGGAATAATCTGATACTTTTGTCTACCAATGAAAACTTATATCGAGCTCGGAAACAACTTTTCCCACTTTCCTATAACTTTTCCCTATTTTACCTAATACAATTGTATCCTTTCCATATCTTTTTCTTTCAATCAACATTAATTTACATCTATTGAACTGGCCATCAATTAAGTTAATCTCTCAGTCGCTTTGGCCAAGAATTCAACCTCCCCAATCATAGCTTAACTCGTTCAAATTGAACTGGCCATCAGTTATAAGCCAATTTTTAATAAAAACAATAGTATGAACTATGGTCTGCTTGTTTCACGCCCCTCCCCCCGCACACACTTTTTTAGCCATTGCCATTTTGCATAAAATTTAAATATGCAGACGAGGCTCACACAAGTCAAGCTACGGTTTTTAATTTCGCTTAAATCTCGGAACGCTCTTTTTTTTTTTTACCGTAGCCATAAAAGCCGTACAGTATCCAGCATTCATACGTATATATATAGATGGGGCATATTGTACATTGTACGACACAGAATTTATAATACTCTACTGCGGCCACAAACTGGGTTAATGACTGGCTTAACGGGCGCTGCTGGAAAATTTAAAAAAAAAACAGATAAAAAATGAAACTGAAAATGAAAATGAAAACTGCAAAAGTTGGCCAAAAATGTCAGGCTTAGCAGAAATGCAAAACACGTGAAAGGTTGCAATGTCGCAGCATAGAAATATATTTGAAATATTGTTTAACCCATTGTGAATGCCTTGTTCTATTGCTTTTGTCATTTTTTGTATGGATTCAACGCAGAAATGTAATTTAACTGACATTTCGTAAGCCGCTTCACCCCGTCGCGACACACAGAAACCAAAGCAAAATGTTTTTAATCAAAAATATAAAGGAATATTTTGTGACAAATGAAAAAGTTGGGAAAATAAGACATTAAAATCAACCAGCAAAGGGTAGATTAAAGGGTTCTGTGGGTGAGGTCGGTTGGGTGAACTCTCTTGAGCCTCCTTCTCATTCTTACTCCGTGGATACGTCTACTTCTTAGGAGCCTTTGCGCCAGCTGGTTAGGGTGATGTGCGAGTTTGTCTAGATATGCAGAAGCTTGGCGATTGATCTCACATCTCCGATCCTCGGTACATGGAGTTCTTTGTGGATATCTGCCGCACCAGAAATTCTGCGCAAGATTTGCGACTGCACAACACGTATTTTAATGCAGTTCGACTTTGCCGCTATGCCGTATACCTGAATACCATATCTCCAAATGGGTGCCAGAATGACTTTGTAAGTGGGCGTCGTGTTGGTTACTGACAGTTTATTCCTGGCATTAAGAAGCCAAGCCAAACTGCTCGCCTTTGTCTTAAGACGCTTAACTATATCAGTTATATGGCACTGGAAATTTAGCCGCTTGTCCAGAGTGACTCCAAGATATTTGTGAGCTTCCTTCTGCTCTAACAGTTGACCATGTAAAAATACCCCACTCTGAGAGTGTATGTGACTTGTATGCACTTATCAGTGTTTATGGCAATATTCCATCTACAGGCCCAGTTCTCGAATTTTTTTAAATAGATCTGGATGAGATCTGTAGCGGTGAAGACGCAACTGTCTCTGGCCAGTACCGCAGTGTCATCTGCAAAGGTATCTACAAGTAGATTGCTCTGGTCAGAGATCGGCATGTTGTCAGCTGAAGGCATATCGTGCGTATACAGGCTGTAGAGTGTTGGCCCTGGGGTACAGCAGCTCTGACCGTCTTTGCTTGAGAGCACACCCCGTCCTGAACAACCTTAAAGGATCGCTCGTGAAGAAAGCTTTTAACAATAAGATAGAGCTGTGGATTAAGTAGATCTTTAAGTTTATGCAGGAGTCCTGCATGCCACACTCTATCAAATGCCTGCTAGATATCCAGATACGCTCCGACGACATACTCCTTTCCGTGGAATCCCTCAAGAATGAAGTTTACAACTCGGTGTAGTTGCTCGGGCGTGCCGTGCCTGAGCCTAAAGCCGAACTGAAATTTTGGCATTGCCTTTTTGACCGCGCTGGTTTCAAGAATCCTTCTTAAGATGCACCTTTCCAATATTTTGCCAAATGCGCCAGGAGGCTTATTGGATGGTTCATCTGCTGGCTTCCAGTATATCAACATGAATAAGGTATGTTTAATTTACATATAAGAACGAAGCAGTGTCTTGTGAAAGGAAGATCCAGAGGCTGTAGACGGACTCGTACACCTTGCGTGCTAACCATCTCCCCAAACATTTTCTTATAATGTTCAGGTCGGGTGAGTAAGGCGGCCAAGTCAACAATTCAACTCAATCCAGGACTTTGCGATCCTGGCTGTGTGAATTGGTGAGCTATCCTGCTAAAACTTTCATTTCAAGGTTCCAAATATATCCTTGATAGAAAGAAAATCCGTTTTCAGTACTTCTTTGTAGGCAATGACATTCATACGGCTGGTTAGAAATTGCAGTTCTATGGTGCCGAAGTGCTATTTCTTACCACACTATGACACCGCCGGCACGGCTGTGCAATCGATCAAGAGTATGCTCTTCCCTTCTGAGATCATGAAAGTAGTAGGCAGAGCCATCAGGACCCACCAAATTGAACTTTTTCTCATCCGCAAAGACTACACGCTCCCATTCCATGGTCTAGGTCATATTTGATCTACGGAAATCGAGCCGTTGCATCTTTCGAAATTGGTTTCGAGGAGGTTTTTTTTTTTTTAATTTTAGACGCTTCATATGTTCAGCATTCGAAAGAGAATTGAGAAGAGCGAGAAGAGAATTGAGACTAAGACTTTCTCAAGTAATGTCAAAAAATGCAAATTCACCTCTGAAGCAAAAAATTTTAAAACATTTTAAGAATTCTTACTAAAAGTTCGCCATAGATAAATTTGTATACCTATCAGAAAAGTGACTTTGGTAATGTAATTTGGCTCTTACCTAAAGTAATCTAATGGTTTCTTCATTATATGACTATTTCCAAACCTTGTGTGTGACTTTACCTACTTCCTTGTCCGACATCCTTTATTGTCAAAAACCCTTCCAAACTTCTTGTTTTGTGGCAAACATTTGTAGTATTCCGTTTAATAAGAAATCACACAATAAGATCATAAATATTTTTTCGAAATAAAACCCTTTTGCTATCTCTTTGTGGCCGCCTGACATATTTCTTCAATTTTTGTTTCAATAATTCTACTACAAGAATGCCACACAACGAGGCGGCAGGAAAGGAAAAACAAAAACCGAACCAAGCTAACAACAAGTAAGAAAGCTATTGTCGATATTCCGACTATAAGATACTCGTACTTAGCATTTATTCAATAATTATTTATTCGACACACTCAAAAGTATAAAAAAAACTTGATCAAAACTTGATCTGAGGCCCCACAAGGGGTCTCTCTAGCTCTTACAGTCTTCCAGATCTAATTGTTCATACGGACGGACAGACCAACATGGCTTGATCGCCTCGCGCTGTTGATGCTGATGAAGAATATATATACTTTATGGTATCAGAGACGCTTCCTTCTGCCTATGTTACATACATATGCACAAATACCATATACTCGTTGACTCTGCTAGAGTACGAGTATAAAAAGGTCGCCAGCAGACACAAATATGAACTTGAAAGCTAGCCAAGCAGTAAAAACGCTTCAAAAGCCAACAAGCCAAAAATGCCAATAAATGAAGTTTCAAGACAAGAAAAAACGCACTCACACACACTCACACACACACAACACACTCATACAGATGCACACAAATGGAGCGAGCGGCATATTTTGCTTTTAAAAAAGAATTTTTTCAAAGTTTTTGCTGCGTGAGTTTTTGTTTTTTACTGCCATAAAGCGTAGAAATAAAAGCACTTAAAGTTTGTCAGCAAGGCGATCAAAACATGTTAAAATCGAACTGAAATTACGGCACTTAAAGAACGGAATAGCTTGCATTTGTGTATGTGTGAGACAGAGAGAGAGAGAGATATATATAGAAAAGAACTCTACAGGTTGTGTGCGCTTGGGCAGTCTAAAGAAATTTATGACTTGAGTGATAATGCGAGGCGCCGCAAGGTGTAGTCCCCCAGTCCCAGTCTGCGTATACCCCCCGCACATTATGACGCTGATTATATATGCTGCATATGGAAATCAGAAATCATGCCACGGCTTGCGGCATGCTGGCAGAAACTTCCGATTTATCTCAATTGCTGAAAATTGAAACGCCAGCGCATTTAACACCAATTTGGAACACGAAATGTCTGAAAACTGATATGGTTACGGCCAGACAGACAGACAGACAGACATTCACAGTGCCAACCGCAATGAATGTCTTCATTTCACCAAATCCGAAGCTCCAATCCAAAACCCAAAGCCCAATCCAATAGCAGCGTCGAACCCAAATGACTTAAGAATATAATTCTCGTGTTTTGCATTTCGTGTTCATTGATTTGAGTATCAATTTGTTTTTGAAGCTTTTAACTCTTTGAAATTCGAGTAGCTGACGTGGAAGTATGGGTATTTATTAGTAAAGGGGGGGCTGTCTGAAATGTATATGGAAATTATGGGTATTAATGAAGGTGTTGCTAGGCGGACTTAAATGGATTCCACAGAACTTTAAACTTTAGCTAGTATTTATAATACTTTCTACTAATTATGAATAAACTTGGGTTTAAATGCAGTCACACCATATAATAATGAAAGAGTCTTGAATCCTAGTTAATGCCTAACTCCTTTATGAATCGTTTTAAACCCCAAGATGGCACAGCACGAATGCATGGAGGAGTAGTTGCTTGGTCCTAAATATTCTTGAAGTGGATTCAAATTAAAGATAGCAAGAAATGGGTTAAATACTTGCAAATTATATACTTATATATATTCTTATATACAAATTTACCTACAACTATATGTCTGGTGATAAGTAAATTAGTGACTTACTTCTGATTCGGCAAACTTTTAGGCTAAACTTTTGAAACCGCATAGCTAAATGACTTGAGGCTCAATCGGATTTACAATTGCAAGAGCCAATCAAAAGGTAAATCACATGATTTGAGTGAAAACACGAATATATAGCCCTATATCATTACAAAATTCATCATTTTCATCAACGAAATATTTTGCAAAGCATTTTGCATGACCAAGTTGCATTTGGAATGAGTGTTTCATTGCTTTTGATGGCATCGAGATTGGCATAGAACTTTCCTTTAGTGGTTAATAATGGCTTATATAACCTTTTTCGATAAGCAAGTATGTCGAGAGTATCAAACTCTTTATATGATAGTATAATATCATCAGAAGTAACAAAATAAAGCTCTGTTTTATCACTTGACTTCTCAATACCATTTTTTCAGAATTTGACTTTCTTCGCTGCTTTCTTTTCGTCATTTTGATGCAAAGCTTTGGGTCACACTATTGATAGCTTTACTTTTTCATTATACAGGTATCCCTCGTATAACGCGATAGTTACGTTCCAGAAGAATTGCGTGTTATGTAATTCCGCGTTATCTAATTATATCCGTTTCACTGTCTTCAAGGATCTTTGCACGTGGGAGTTATGGGGGAGCAATAGCTTCATCAGAAGATATTTCTTCAACATAGTTTTCGCTATTGGATAAGAAACTAGTTGTGGGACCTTGTGGTTCTTCTACTGGTTTTATAATTGCAAAATCTGTTATCAGTTTTTGGTTTGTGGTTTTATAAGCTCCTTTTCAATTTCGTAATAAGGTGCTAGATTAATATCTGGATCTCTCCAGCGAAGGATCATTAGTTGTAAAGAAAGATTTCATTTTCTCAACCAAACTTAAGCCCTCTCGTATGCGCTTCAGAGTGAAACTGGGAATTGATTCACAGATATCTTCTACCGAAGTGACGTCATCTTGTGCGAGATTTGAGACGGATGGAGATTCAGTTGTTAATTGAATTAGGTCTGTTTCGGTGAGGTCTGTACCTTCATTCATAATTTCATAAATATCATCTTCGTTCATATCGTCAAAGCCTTTTCCACTGAAACGTTGACTTATCGTTAATATACGGCTCACTTGCACATGTAATCGTGGCACAGCATTAGTTTTTGCAACAATCTCCGGCCATATGTTTTTCCATGAGCCATTTAGCGTGGACTGCTTTAATTCTTTAAGAGATTTTTCTACAATTGTAATGCAGTTTAAAATTGAAAATTTTTTCCATAGTTCTGTAACTGTCACGTTAGGATTTGAATCCATTTTATCAAGAATAAGTTGAAATGTTTGCCGAATATAAAATGCTTTGGACGTTGATATTATACCTTGGTCTAACGGTTGAATGATAGACGTGGTATTAGGTGGTAGGTACACTATTTCTACATTGGGATGGTTTAAGTCTTTTGGATGTCCAGGGCATTTTTCCAAATCGCGTTATATCGAAACCGCGTTTTATAAGACCGCGTTATATAAGGGATACCTGTATTTTCAACTTTAAGTCCAATATTTCGTAACGATATTTCGCAATATATCAAGAATAAATAAATTTCGACTGTGTATTATCAGCTTATATTGTAAGGCATATTTTAGCTTATCTTTGATGATTTCATGTAGTTCTTAAATGTAACTTTCTTTAACAATGGTTTTCTAGGCAAATAGTTATTATTCGTCCTGTAAATATGATTGGTTTTAATAGAATTATACATGATTTTATATAATGAGAATTTGCTCTTTATTAATTGTCATGAATAATTTCGCAGAAGATGAATAAAATAAGATTTTTCCGACTATCAACAAATTAGAAATAATTTGGAAATTTTGTTGGGAAATAGGTGGTGTTCTTTCGGCCTTGTCTTTTCAATTCAAAGGTTGGTTTTGCCGGCTTAAGGAAGTGCCTCGAAGTTGTGAAATTTGAACACTATTCTCATGTATTTTTGTGTAAGATGAGGTTTAATTTTTTGATTAGGAATGTTTGCTTCTTCTACTACTTCTACACCCATTTGATTCTTAACGAAATCTCTAGCTAAGACCATATTCAGTGGTATAATGTAATGTGTGTTAATCTAGAAATTGTAAAGGATTTTATTGCTGGTCCTCATTTCTGGCGAGAATATTATGATGCTTTGTCAGCCCATATCTGTATCTGCTGGATGCAAAGCTGATTTGATCTGCTCAGGAGATTGTCTGCCATAGAAAGACTGCTCCCCACCAATATAAATGAACGAGTTAATCAATTGATGATGTATTTAAATTAATAATGTGTTTATAACCAAGCCAGCTTTATCATTTGTTTATTTTATTTCAATTGTTTGCTACATTTAATGCCTCAGAGCCTCAGAGATAAGCATCAAACTATTAAATTTCATAAATGTCCTTATACTTTCAATGCTTTCCTCCTACCATTTGACTCTTATGCTTGGCTCCTTCATTCCCTCACCGCCATCATCTCAATCGTCCTGCCAGCTGTTGCCGCGGAAGTAAAAGCAAAACGCCCTGCAATAAAAATCCTTCCACGCCTCCCCTTCTCCCCTTACCCCAGCGAAACAAGGGCAGACATATCAAATTATTTGCAAAAATTGTGAAAGATGAAAAAAAAAAAATCGTCTGTCCAAACACTTCAAAACAATTTGACATCATCACGTTTTATTCCCACAAAATCTCAGATCAGTTGATAGCACACACACACACACAGTGTATATAGATATATCTCTCTCATAGATTGTCAAACTAATTTAAGGCAGGTAGCCTGGTCTCTTTTTTTTTGAGTTTTTAGGGGCGCAGGGTAGGGGGGTACCACATCTCCATTATAGAGATAAAGATGTTGGCATAAAAGTATCACATGACACAAAGAAAAAAAGGTTGACAAACTTCTTAGGTTACCAACAGGCTGGGACGGCAGACGACTCGTTCGCATCTCTCGCTGTCTCCGATTTGAGGCTAAATTTCAATCTCTGCGGCTGGGGTGAAGAATATTATAATAAATAAGAAAAAAATATACTTAAATTTATGAAGCGTATAATTTTCATAAGCAACACCTGCTGCTCCTGCTGCAGTCTTCTAAAGAAGAAGAAGAACAACAACTACTTTATATATAAATAAAAACTTTATAATTGCCGATGCAAGGACTGTCCAACTGCCGGACTACTCTGCATTATTATGTCTGGGCTCTGTTTATAAATTAAGTGCAGGGCCTGGCTCCCATGGCGCCCAATGGCTGGTTTTGGTTTCTGGGCTCCATATTCCACTGTTTCTCAGGCTGCCTCCGTCTCTCTGGGATCTGTACTTGTCCTGTGCATTAAGGACACTTGATAGCTTAATTTATTGCAGAAAAAAGATGCAGAAGCTGCAGCGTGCCGCCTGCAACGAGCGTGGGACAAAGTCAATGCTGGGTAGAGGATAATTGCATGCAGGACATATACACACACACACACACAGGGCACTACAGGACACAGCGTGTCGACTGAAGCATCCTTGTTGCAGTTCTCCTACTTCGGTCTTACTTGCTGTGGCACTGGCTCCCGCGCTGCGCATCGTTGCGGCCAAATGGGTAAAAGACCTCCTCATATGTATATATGTAGGTGTGGGTGTATCTACATAAGTTTGCATGTGTATGTGTATCTATGTGTGCATTCGCCTTCGCGCTGCTGCATAAAACATTTTAAATTGAGCGTTAAAATTAAACGATGCATCGCAAAACTAACAAACGTGCCAAGGCACAAAAAGGCCAACCCAAATGCATTTTGTTTGTCAATGAGATGGCTGAGGGACGGCAGCGATAGAAAGCGAGGAGGAAGCTAGGGTACGTTATGCTAGAGATCCTGGCACTTGTTTATAAGGTCGTTAATCGTATGTGTATATGGCATATAAAATGCAACTATATAAATTCACAACAGTCAAGTGCTGCTTAGCTTAGTCGAGGAAGATAACAACTGAGATTTGCTTAGCTTGGTGAAGATGTGTTTTTTGTCCTTACATAGGAGGATATTCTATTATTTTTAAGGCATATATAGAAGTCTTTTAGCAGCAGATATGTTAACATTTTTCAGGCAATTTGAAATTAAATCTAATTAAACTTAAATTTATTCCCTTCTTTTAGGAAAAATAGCAATTTTTAGGATTTTTAACCTGATCCAAAAAGTCAAATTTGGTAATTTTACATTTTGACAAATAATTCCTGTAAAATTAATAAGGACTTAAAAATTTCTGAAATTTTTAAAATTAATTAAATATTTCATAAAAGTGAGTATTCTGTGATTTTAATAGATGCATAATAGTTAGATATTCTATACGAACCCTGGTTCGATAGCAAATGTTCTCCCGCTCAAAACTCATTTACAAAATATTATTTAATTCAGCTCTTGGACACTTGCAGAATGAATACGTTCTTTGCAATTGTATAACTAAGTAAATATGTACATATTTCCAATATAGAGCATAGAGATAACATGAAAGAGAAATGGAGAAGATTCACATTATTGTGGGAAAGCAATTTCAGATTCAATATTGACTTTTCTTCTAAGTCTTTGAATGAAGTTGTTAGGCAATCATTGAAATATCATTAGGAATATTCCTGAAATCCCAAACTTAACATTGTTATTTCAAATATCCTAATTTTAGTAATTCTAGATGTTATGCGAATGTTATGATCTACAACCTAATCGAACTTGGTAACTAGAATAATTTGTAATACTTTTGGCAGCGCCCTTTAGACGTTTATCAAATTCGCAAAGTAGTAATAGAAGCAATTCTAATGCTGTTTTGATATCCTTTGTTGTGTATGGTACTTTCTCTCCTTTTTGAGAATAATTATTTTGAATGCTGAATTTGTTGAATCTCAAGCAACTAGGAGATGGTCTTGAGTTGTCAAACACTTGCAACTGTCGATGTGTGCTTTTTACTCAAATTCAACGGAAAGAAAGCCATTTCTTTATTTTCAATTCAAAATGAAGGCAAAAATAATGTCTATAATATCAAATCATGATTTATGATGGTCAGACATCATCAGGTACTAACAAAACTCAAACCATTCAAGTTTTGCATATCTCAGCTGTACAAGAAAACAAACTGCTCCAGAAACACACATACTTTGTATGCTCATTGGACTTTTCAGTTTTATATTATTCTGTATTTCTGTATTTCCGCAGAACTGTATTTATTCCTTCACTGTCTTAACCTAAATATCCATTCAAATCAAGCACTAGTCCGGCCAACAACTATGTCTCTAACCCTTACTAGGAAAAGTATTCAGTTCAATGAAAGGCTGCTAGACACACTGAATGGGAACCCTCTCATTACGAGTACGTAAGAGTTGTTCATTTAAAACTTTCGCTCATATTGTTAATAGGCGTTTCTCCGCTTACTTTGTTAGCGAAATGGCAAACGGAATGATAGCAGGGTCGTCATAAGAAGGGGGAGGATGATGACTACGACCCTTTTAGCTATTGTAAAGTGCCATTAAAAAACCTATTAAGAATGCAATGCAATGACTATATTTGCCTCCTCCGCGTGCTTCCTTTCAAGCGAAAAACCCAGCCCAGCCCAGCCCAACCCAGGCGAGGCCACATTTCAAAACATAAAATAAATGACAGGCTGAGTGACTTGACTTCCACCGACTCCGTCTGACTTGCTCCACTTTCTGGCTGTGGCACTGGTTCTGGTATTGCCTCTCCTGCACCCATTGGCGAGAGATAACGCAATGATATTGACCCAAAGAACTCAACGACTCTGCGACTCAGCGACTCTGCGACTCAGCGACTCGACGGCTAACAGCAAACTGCAATGCAAAAGTTGCAACTTATTATAATTTTAATGCAAAACATTATGCGAAAGTATAAAATTATATATCTTTGTCAGTTGGCAGGAGTTGCCAGTTGGCAGTTACAACGGCAGTCAGCAGTCGGCGGTGGTGGCCATAATTTTAAATGGGCAGCAACTATGGCAACTGCAACAGCAGCCGCAAAAGAATCAACTGTCATAATGACAGTTCTCTGTTTACGCCATCATCATTGTACATTGCAGTTAGTCAGCGGGCGATGTGGAATGGTGGATGGAGGGGGAGAGAGGCTCTTAGGAGCTGTTGCCAGTCAGAGTGTTTCTGGACTTGGACTTGTTGCCGATGCGATGATGATGATGCTGCTGCCTTCTAATGGAAATTATAATGTGAGGTGCAGTTGCTATTTGCTGATGTTATTGTTGTTGTTGTTGATGTTATTCTTGTTGTTGTTGTGGCTGTCAGGCAGTGAGCCAAACAAATTTGTTGTTGTTGCTTTTCAGTTCCAAACAGTTACCAATTGAATATGGATTGAGGGGGTAAGGCGGTTTAACTAGCAAAAATATGCGAGTTTGCAGAAAAGCGGAGAATATCGCTGCTTTGGTTTATCATAGACCGATTTTTTGGTATTATGGTATCAAAAAAATATTTGTAATTAACTAAAATTAACTACAATTTGAATAACTTTTACATTATATGTATAAATTATCAAAAATTGTTCTATGTCTCTTTTAAAATTTACCATAATAATTTCGTCTTCTTCCTTAAAGAATGACTAAGATATGGAAGATTTCTCTCTTTCTATATATGAACATGTATTTATCCAACATTTGTTTTCAGTTGATCCTCAATTTATTACCTTAGTCTTAGAATCATCATATAAATGCACTCTCATACAAACTTTGACCACGATTTTGGACAATTTGCTTTTGGAATACCTCGAAACTGCTTTTTAGGGGTCGCCTAAACTTACGTTGTGTGAAATTCTTACTCCCTAGCTCTTGTGGTGGATAAATAATTCATTTATATCTTTGGAATTCCTCATATTTGTTAATAAAAGTATTTCTCTATAAAGAGAATTTCATAGTCGTTCCAGTTTCCTTAGAAATCTGAAAAGCTTTGCTAACTATTTAAGTATATATATGTTGTAGTTTTTGTTTTTTTTTTGTGGCAGTCCAAAGTCAGCGAACCAGTTGAGTTTGAGTTTAAGTTGATTACTGACTGACTCGCGCTGACTGTCTAACAGTCCGCCGCCGCCTGTCTTGCCTTGACTGCCCCGGTGCTTGCTTGGTCTCAACTTGACTCCTTTTGTTGTCTTTCGGCTTTGCCTGTCTTTGCCTGACTGCGCGATAACGCGCCGAAATGTCAATAAAAAGTATTCGCCTTGACTCTCTCGAGTGCACGGCCTCAAATTTCAAAAAAATTTTTGATCAAATGCGCTGCTGGAGTGGAGTATCTGTAGCTGTCTGCCTGTCTGCCTGTCCGTTGGACTGACTCTGTTTGTGTTTGAGTGACGTTGCGCTACTTTGGCTGACTGCCTCCATTGCCTGCCTCACTGACTGACTGACTGGCTGACTGCCTGACTGGCAACAGCAACCTTGCCTAGTTTGCCTTTGCCTGGTTTTTGGCCAGCTCTTGGCCCGAATTTAACCGATTTTACCTGCTGCCTTTTGCCATTGTATTCGTTGGCTAGTTTTTAATATTTATTTTGATGTGCGATAGATTCGTTTAGACAGGTGAAAGGCTAAATTGTCAATTTGCAAACGGTTCAGGCAGGCAAACTCGGGCCAAACCAAAAATTTGAAATACGAAACCGAAAATCAAAATCAAACTAAGCCAAACCTGGCCAAGTGGGTTGCTGCCAGTTGAGTAGCTCACGGGGTATTCCTAATTGTTAATGAAGTTGGAATAATTGTTGAAGTTTTTCTGGTTTATAAAGTCAAATACTAAGTGACTTCCAAATAGAATTCATAACTTAAATGAAAGTGTCTCTTAAGAGTTCTTTAAATCGTTGCCAAAACGTTTTCATAAGATAGTTTTCCTAACATCTTGTCTTTCCTAAGCAAACTTGGGTATCTTTAAGTCCCATTCTCTTTAGAGTATTTCAACTTCATCTAAATCAAATTTGGCTTTCCTTTTATTGCTTTCGTTAGTTCCAATAGAGTTTTTCATTTCACATTCGTGTTTGTTGTTATTATTATTTTTGGGGCTCCAGGCCTTGCAGCCGTCACCACTCACTGCCCTGGCACTGCCACTGCCACTGGGTCAACCTTTTGTTTAGACATATCTATCAGTTCAGCCGAGCTCCAGTTAGTTGAGCTTGTTTGCCTCATTGTGTTGACTAACTGGCTGACTGACAAACCAACTTTGATTGAGTGAATGACTTGGCCAGAATGCAAGCTCGCTCTTCTCTACTCAATTTGGCAATTGAAAATTTATAAAATTTGTTTGCTTCCACTTCGAGCTGAAGCTGAACTACACTGCGTCACATTTTGCACAAAATATAATTTAAATGCATATTGAACATACAAATGTATTTTAAATTGGAGCAGAAAATGCAAATAAATAAAAATATTACTTGAAAATGTTAGCCAATAGTTTCTTTTCCTGTGTGGAATTTATTTATGTGAAAAAGTCAATCAATATATTTGGTATTGTTATTGAGCGTGCCAAAAATTGGTGCATATAAATTGAGGTTTCATATAAAATGTTGTTCATATAGGTAAAGTTTTGTGAATTTAAAACTTAAAAAGATATAAAGAATTTTTTAAGAATTTTATTGCTTTTGTATAAAATAGTTTATGCTGATGATGAATTTGGTTAGTTATTCTCTTTCTTTGATGCTTCGAAACAAGTTTTGAGTTTCTGATTAATTTGTATTTGCTTTGTTTATCTTCATTCCAGACCATTTATGAATATGTGAGTACTGCAAGAGTGCCTAATTTCGCCACTTTTAAAGATGCAGCTAGTCAGCTCAGTCAACTAGTGCTGTGTTAGAGACCATTTTCTCCTTTTCCTTTCGCAATGGCAGGCTGACATCGTAAGCGAACTATGATAAGCTAGAATCACTAGAAGTGGCAGAGCTGCCCTTGTTTTTGTTGGTACCCAAACCACCCCAATACTCCCTCAACAACTCACACCATCGTTCACTCAAACACGGCCAATTTCAATATCATTCATATGATCATATATAGAAGTTTGGGCTATTTTCTTGACTTATATCATGAGATTTTTTGAATGTCTAATGATTCTTCTTACTCTGGGAAAATATACCTCTCGTAGTACAGTCCTAGACATTTCTGTCTAACTGGCACCTACACCTATCCCACTGCCAAGACAAGTCTCAAGCTCAACTGACGATTTTCTTTCTTTACCAGACTCTTTTTGCATATCTTGTGATACGAACTACGACGTCTTTCACCAAATAGAAACTGAAAAGTGTGTTTTATCGATATAACTCCGTCCGTGGTCTCTCCGTCTGTCTGTCCGTCCATCTGTTTCAACACAAAGATCTCAGAAGTCTTAAAAGCTACTGCGTTGAAAGTTTTATACAGATCGGCCAGCTATATCATATAGCTACCATATAACGGATAGTTCCGGAATGAACACTTAGGAGCATAACTTTTCCGTTTTTTATCTAAACCAAACCAAATTCGGTTTGTATCCATTTAAAGAGACCCTACGTCTGCTTACCTACTCTGATCAAGATCGGACTACTATATCATATAGCTACCATATTACCAATTGTTCCGGAATGAACACTTAGCAGCATAACTTTCTGTTTTTCATCCAAATTAAAACAAATTCGTCTTGTATCCACCTTAACCCCACGCTCACCTACCAGATTTGATCTAGATCGGTCATATATTTACAATGAGAATGGTATATAAGCTTCGGCAAGCCGACTATGCTTCTTACTATGTATTTATGGGGCGAAATGTCGCGGAAATCTCTTTTCAATTTCAATTTATAGAAGATGAAGATGGGCAGACCAATGACTGGTTTGCCATAGTAAATCGATTCCCTGGTGCTCAGCATGCCGCCATATGTCACAAACGCCAGGACCTTATCGTTTTGTGGAAACCAATCACAGATGAAGACATTCTCCGGCTTATTGGGCAGATCCGGCACCTCAAACTTCCACAGGACCCGCTGCTTTAAGCCTCTAAATGTATCCATGATCACGGCAACCTTTTCAGCTGGCAAGTCTATGCTTTGGAGATTCGAACCCATAGAGAAGTAAATGACTCCATGCTCAGATTCATTGAGGAACTTTTCAATTTCCAGCGGCAGTGGCTTCACCCGGCCATCGATATGCATGCCTCCCATCTCGATCATATTTGGAGCGTAAGGCCGGGGGAAGCTCAGCGAGACATGCTGATTGATCAGTACCAGGGAGGCATTTCGGCGCATTTCATAGAAGCATCGCTTGTTATGGGGGAAGAACTCGGCGTAGAGGGCTTGTGTACGAAGATGGGGAAACAATTCAATATCTACTAGATTGATTTCCTTTTTTTGAGGCGTTTTGATGTGGTTTTAGGATTCTCATTGTATAAAACATTCATGTTGTAGTCATTGTTATTCATTTCTCTTGGAGTGTGTGCAGTTTATACGATCATTTGTTATGAATGTTTCGTTTCGACGGACTCGTATTTGTCACCTGAATTTGATCAAGACAGAAAACTTGTAGGGCTAAGCAAATGGTACCTAAGCAATCGCTTGTTTTCTTCTATGAATTCTCGTTGCCTTCTAACGAAACACCTCTAAAACTTTTTGTTTACGGTTCGCTTCTCTAGACATTTATAAGGAATCGTTTTATTCAAAACTTCCTCTTGGATATGCTTATCTTTATCACTTTCATTTAAACCTAGGACCTCTCCGACTATCAATAATAAATTTTTGCTGATAAAAAGCCATTCTTCCACAAAATCCCAAAGCCTCTTAACAATGATTAACACCCAACGCCAGGCATCCGAAGCAAAGGCCTCCCTCACTTCACTTTGCCTCTTTCTATGATCAGCTGTCAATATGCAACAGCTAGAGAACAGTGGCTGCCAAAAGTTTTCCTTCCTGCCTAGCCAGCCAGGCTGCCTTGCTGGCATTTGCTGCAAAATACCCCAAACATCAATTTATTCTCATTAGGTAAGATATGGCAGGTAGTCAGGTCGACGCGGTGGAAGGGAAGGTGTTTGCTTTTCTCGCAAGTTTGAAAAACTTTCCTGCTGGAAAATCTCAACAAAGGCATGCAATTTACAAACTGTTGCTGCTTGCTGTCCATGAAGGCGGTTAAGTAACAGAAGCAGCAACTTACTCTTAACTTGGCTGCTTTAGAATTAATGCTACAAATAGACCACAAATCCCCATGACGGTTAACAACAACAGCAACAACAGCAACAGCAACAGCTGCCACACAAAAAACTTGTGAGCACAGCACCGCCGGGTTAAGCAACTACAGCCAAAGGTAATAAAGTTTAATTGAATTTTCATTATACGCAATTTTTTCTCGACCCCCCCGTACTGAGCTGAGCGCAGATTTTCTTTTTGAGCCATAAGTTCGAAGTGGTGGAGTCTGCCGCTGAGCCTTGGCCCTGCGAGACGCGCTAATGAAAAATGCATTTCAATATTCAATTACGAGCTGACAAACAAACCTGCCAAAGAGTGGGTGGTTTTAAAAGTTCCAGGTGGATGTACTAAGGCTTGGCAGAGTGGTGGATTAGTTGGCTTAGGAATCCGGAAGTTTATATGTGGCAAATGTTAAGACTGCACTTGCTGAACGAGGGGCAAATATATGTCAAATCTGATGCAAATCTTAGTCTAAAGCAAATCAATCACAACATTTACAATCGAATGTCTCCGTTTCAAAGCTGATATCCGACGAGTTCGAATTCTCAATTGTTCTTTTCGCCTCGAAGTTGGTTAAGTAATATAAATTAAGGCAAGACCTAACCATTATGTGGTGGTTGCTGCCCCCGAAACAGTTGTCATACGAGTCAAGATTCACTTATATAAAATGAAATCTTATGCAACATAGTTTTCTAAATCATATGAGACTCTAAAATTCAAGCTCTCTCTGTTATATGGAAACGATCTGAAGCCATAGTCTTCTATATATAAATATATATTTGGCTCTAGAATACAAAATGAAATACAGCCTTACTCTGCTCTCCTCAATAACTTAAGTAAGGACACATTATCTGTTCTCGATTCGACGTCATTTCATCTTTGTTATAGAGCACCTAGATCTTCTAGTCTATAAGAGCTAGAGTCACCCAATTTGGTATGTAGACCCCATTAGTGTTTCGTCAGATTAAGTTTGTCTTACAACTTTGCCATGCCCTCTCCAACTCTCGTAAATCGATATCGAAAACCTTATATCCTCCACAAACAGCTGAATATTTCCAAACATTTTGTCAACATTCTGTTTAACATCTTAAGCAAACCTCGGAACACAGAACTTAAAAACTCTATGCGAGTACTCCTAGTATCACGTCTGGCATACGTTCTGAATGGCAGGCCCGAACAAAGAGAGCATCGCGCAATTTGTGTTGCCTTTGTAATGCAAATTCAAGTGGGAGTCAAGTTGGCCACGCCCACGTTGGCACTTGGCACTTGCCGCTCTCTTACCCCCTCCCCCCCAAAAAACAGCAACAGGAACAGAGGAACAGGCCCAACAAGAGCCCAAGCATTGGCATTCATCAGGCAGGCCAAGGCAGGGCATGGCCTGGCAAGGCAAGGCAAGGCAAGGCAAAGCAAGGCCTAGGCTAAACACACGTTGCATATAAATGTGCGTCGGTACGAGCTGTGCCACATGTGGTTGCTGCTGCTGGTGCTTCTGCCAGGTCTGTCTATCTCTCTGTTCCATCCATCCTTTCCGTCTTTCCGTCTGTTGTGTGAATATAAGCAAATCAAATCATTGCCTCCGCCTGCTCATCAACAGCTTGCAGCAGCCACACACCAGCAGCAGCAGCAGCAGCAGCAGCAGCAACTTGAGCCAACTCGAAACTCATAAGCACCACTCCCCCCCCACCACCACCCCTCCCAACTCCATCACGCGTTTATTTCCAGCTTGTCAAGTGCAGACCTCTAATAAATCATTTTTGTCGGCAAGTTTGTTTGCATTTTTAAGCGCACCTCCCACTCCGCTGCCTTTGACCCTCTCCCCTCCCACAAGCAACTTAAAATTTTTAGACTCATTAATGACCCCAGAGCCGTTTTCACCACAACTATTTCCAATATGTTTCCGAGATCTCGATCTTTAACGCTTTCTTGTCTAATAAAATGCCGCTCATTAATCAATTTCTCATAGAGAAATACTCGTCGTATCCATTCAATTTATAAGCAGTTCGATTTATGTTCAAACATCATCAAAAGTCACACTAAAGACACGGACACATACAACATTTGGCATGCGTCTTCAATTTACATAAATACATTTTTTTTTGTTATTTTCTTTAGCTTAGATTGATTAGTATTTTAGTCAAGCCTGAAGTTTAGATTGGCGCCTTTGGGCTATGCCAGAGCCGGTTTTTGGGCTTTCGAGCTATGAAAAGCACTCAAAGTGGCTTTTTGGCAGTTTGACTTATTAAATATTATAGAAAATATTATCAGATGCTGAATGGAGTGCCAATGTGATTAATAGATATGTTTTTTTGTTAAGCAATTAAAGGTTTGCTTAGTGGAATAGAATATATTTGTATGCCAAAGGGCGTTATTTAATAAATATTTGTTGAAAAATAAATGACACACATATATCATAAGGCGTTTGCTCTTCGTTTTCAAACTCTGACTGAGACAAGCGATCTGCTTCAGAGTTCTTCATTTGGTTTGCTAAGTTTCGTTCGCTGTTGTTGGGAGTATTATCTAAAGAAAGTAGATGGCTGTTTTTGAAACCATTCTGTTACTATTGAAGTCAATATTTAATTACCAGTTGCGTTCGTCTTTTGACTTTGCCTTGAACGAAATGATTGCCACGAAGACTAACAATGATGAATTGTTGAGAAATTAACAACGAATCTGTTTTCAATTGCAGATTTTATATTTCGCACACTAATAAACTAGGATTTTAGAACTTTCGCCAGCAACAAGAACACTAACCATACCAATGTGACCAGATTCAACAAACATTCTTTGTCACACAACATTGGCAATTCACAAATTGTTAAAATGAAATGAAATGAAATGCTCAAATTCATAATTTTCTACTTTAATTTCAAGGTAAGGTACGAAGGTAAGTGGAAAATAAGTACCTAAAAAAAAGATCCTAATTAGAGATGGGAAACAATCGATGACACTATCGATATTATCGATGGTGGGCACTGTCGACTCGGCCAACTATTGATGGTGGAGCACTACCGATACTATCGACTCGGCCTACTATCGACGATAGTGGACGATAGTGTTCGATAGTGCCATCGATGGTTCTATTTACACATCACTGAAATAATTTGCGCATTCTTCTTCATTTGTGGCGTCGCTTGACTTAACAAGATTATTTTGTTAACAGCAGTGAAAATATTGTTTAATTAAATTCTGCTCGATTTTGAATAGTTTTAATTGTTTAAATCATCGAGTAGGCCAGGTTTTTAAATACTTAACTACAGTTTTTATATTGGGTACTATCGAGGTCACTATCGTCCATTGTCGATGGCTTTGAAAAAACTATTGGCGGTCATCGATGTTTTTGGAACAACTATCAGCAGCCATCGATGCTGCCGACTATCGATAGTTTCCCACCTCTAATCCTAATCACAAGTGCCATTTTGCTCTTTAATAAACCTTGCCCTCCTTATTGCCTGAGAATCTTATACAAATGTATCTTTAATGACCTAAAACCAGTTTATCTCAGTTTACGAATTATCTAATACTGTATTTATCTTCATAAACCAAATACTCAATGGAGCCCCTTCACACATAACCCCACAGCTTTCTACAGCTAATGTGACATTTGATAGTCTTAAGTATTTCCTGAATGGAATCCCTTTGGGTGAACCTTGCCTGCCTGCCATGCGTCGTAACCCAACTCCATAGAGTACCGCATTTTCCTAACCCAAAAACCAAGCTGCAACACATTAAATTCCAAACACTTGGCTGTAAAGGTGTTACGTTCGATTGAGGTGGATTGGGGTTTGCTTTTGAGGCTGACGTTAGGGTTAGGGCTGGAGCTGGGGTTAGCTGTTGTTGGTGATAAATATAAAGGCAAAAGCCGCAGCGAACTACTATTCCACACATTGACAATAAAAAATCTTTATTTAAAACATTTCACGGCACACACACACACCCCCAACCCCGTAAAAGTGTTTGGTAAAAGAAGCCACAGCTAAAAACCGCAACATGTTTGAAACATTTACACGTGCGAGCGGCGGCGGCTAAAGCGAAGCAGGCGGAACAGGAAACATACGGACCGTCGGTCGGATGGATGGACTGGCAAAGGGCAAAGCTATTGCACTGGCAATGGCCAGCAATAGTTGTTACTGGGTCTGGGTAGACGGACCGGGGCCATTTCAGCTTCAAACTGTCTCAGCTATAAAAGAAATCAATTACTTTCGCTACGAAATTCGAAACTGGATGTCCGTCCAGGGCGGGGCCAAGCAGTTGTAAAGCAGCCCAAAATGCACTCACACTTCCGCTATTGGCTTTTTGGCTTCTATTTGGCCTGGCCGCCTCTCCTTTTTGTTCATGTTGGATTCCCTTTTGGCATTCGATTCGTATACGATGTATACTTATTCGTTTGGATCGTTGTTGCAGCGTCACGTGCCACAAAGAACGCGCTACAAATTTGTTACAACTAATGCGTGGGTGCAATTCCAAATGCGCTGCTGCTTACAACAAGGCCAACCAGGCGAGGGTTGATTTAAACAATATGAAAAGGTATTTGAAAAGCTGACAAAAAAAGCTGAAAAGTTTCGTGAGGATATTATATACTTATGTGGATGTACAAAGTGATTATAGATTTTAAAGATATAGCAGTAGGGCAGCTTGAATGGGATTGTTCGAATGAATGAAAGTTCGAAAAAGAAATATTGTATTCTTGATATAAGAACGGCTTGTATTATATAGAAAGGTATAACTTTAACTCTTGGCTGTTCTTCAATGAAGATCTATTTCTTTTTCGATCAAGTGAATAGAGTTTTTCAGCTTGCTTTTACTTGCAATTCCCAAGTGGTTCTACTCTGTGGAGTGTTTCAAAATAATTTCTATTTTAATTAAATTTTTGCCTTTACCAAAAAAAAAACTTTCTCAGTCCAACCCTCGCATTGAACTTTACACGAAATGGACCTAAAGCAAGACATGTGTGCGGTTTTTGGGGCTTCTTCGTTTCAATGGCACTTTGAATATTGTTACGGTCCATTTGGGTTCGCTTCGTTTCGTTCGTTGACTGTGACTGCACCGCTGTCTTTCGTCGCCGCGCCCTGGCCCTCATCCTTTGGCAATGTGAAGACGGAGACTGCCTTCTTGGGCTTCACATGCAACCGGGGGCCACTTTGATGTGCAAGAGAGTAGTAGTAGTAGTTGGGTTTCCATTTTTATCAAAGTTATTTTCGTTTGAGCTTTCAAGTAGCCTCACCAGCTCCGGTCGATAAGATGCGTTAAGTAATTATAAATGTTTAGCAGCAGAAAACGCAACATTTTGTACTATCTGGCATCTTAATGCAAATATTTGACGCGCATACGCTTATAGAGAATCGCTTCTCAAAAACCTTGACTCGACTTTGGGCTTAATCTAATCAAAGGCGAACGGAAAGAGATGCAACCTGCTGCTGCCACTGCCGCTGTCGGTCTGCCAAACGCAATCCGCATTTGCCGGAGATCGGCTGCAGGAAAAGCAAAAGGTGTCGGTGGCAACGTAAACACCCAAACCGAAGCCCAAGCCCAGGCCCAAGCCCAGGCCCAGCAGAACAGCCCAGCTAGCCTCGAGGGAATAACGTAACGCCCGACGACGACGTCCCATTATCAACGAGGCGTAACTAAAATATTTTAATTAACGCAATATTTGCACAAAATAACCAACATTACAAGTTCAAGGCGCTAGATAAGAGAATGGACAAAGCACTGGGCGGTTAAAGAAGGTGGCTCAAAGAGTCAGAAGCAATGGGAAAGGGGGTGTAAGGTATGCGCCACCAAAAGGCATAGGGACATACTACTTCTGCTGCTGCTGCTGCTGTACGCGAAAGAACAATGCAACCCAATAAACATTTTGTATAATACGAACATATTAAGATCACTGAAAAGTTCCTCCTTTTGTTTAAGTTGTCTTCTACTCAATATGTTTGGTGGGTTATGTTTACATTGTAAATGGTTTTGGTGTTGTTGCGTATGTATGTATAAGTTTTTGCACTTATGTATGTGTGACACTATGCAATGGTAGCAGGTCTTTCTGGTGCTGGTGCTGTTGCTGGTGGTGCTGCACTTGACTTGTTTCAACACGCAATGCGCCGCAGTTGAAAACGACTACTGCCCCTACCCTCCCCTCCCTCAACCACCTGTACACCGCGAGTCGACGAGTGTAAGGTAGCCACGCAGGCGTATACAACTCAACGCCTTTTTGCAACTGTGCGTGTGTCTGTCTCTAGTGAGTGTGTCTGTGTGTGTGTGTGTGTGTGTGTGCATCTAAGATAGACATGCAGATATCATTGTGGCAAGTTCTGGACTGACTGGACACTAGCGGAGTACATAAGTAAGTACCTCTCAGCCAGGTCTTTGGAGAGACTTGTCGTCGACGTCGAGTCGACTATCGCATTGCAATCAGCGCATGCGTTTACAACGGACCCCAGATCAGTTTGAACTGGCCACATCGCCATCGCCATCCCATCGCCATCGTCCCTTTCACAGTAGCCCGTGTAGTCATGGTTGGGCCATGGCTATTGCTGAAGCTGGTGCTTGTGCTGGTGCTGGTGCTGGGCTAAGGCCCGGGTCGCTCCTTGGGTCGGTTACGTTCGCCTCATCAGCGATGTGTTGGCTCGCACGCTTATCGCATTTTAGTAGTGCAGCGATTTATCAAAGTTAACATAGACTTTTAGCTTGCGATACTCCCAGAGAGCCAGAACGAGTCGCCAGTGCAACCATGCCTTCTCTTCTTTCATTTGCTCCTCCATTTCCCCTCGTTTCGCCGTTTTTGTGGCTTTTTGCCTCCTCTCGAGGGCGCTTTTGGCGACGTCTCAACGCATTTTGTGTTATAAATCATTTTTATTTGTTTTACTCTTTTTTCGCCAGCCAAACACAGTGGAGAGATGGGATAACTAGAGAGAGAGAGTGAGAGAGAGAGAGAGAGAGAGAGAGGAAGACAGAGGTAGAGATTTCTAATGCCTTTTTTTTGGCGAACGTGTCTTGGTCTTTAGAGATTCTCATGCGTGTTATCTAAGGCTGAGAATCTTAAAAGCAACAAATGCACATTAATGATGCATTTTTTAGGCCTTGCTAAAGTTTGGTTTATGCGCAAAAAGCATTTTGGGGGATTTGAAGCGCTGAAGAATTAGTGGAATGCTGGGTTTTTATTAAACTTTTGAATTGTTGAGTTAATTTGTTTTATCTTATACAAAATATATAAATTTCAGTGCAATGAAGATCCTAAATTAACGAAATGTTAACAGTATAGTAATATCGATCAGAAGAAATCAATGGCGAGGTTTTCATAACACAAAACTTCTTCCCAATCACATACAGGTTAATAAGTCTAAAGAGTGGATTTTCTGTCAATTTAAAGGTAAGTATAGACATACATTTCCATTTACGTCTTAGGTCATATATTTTCCAATAACTTTTTCATCAAAACAATGGCTCTAGAATGCCACATCTCTGACGACAAGCTCACGCATCGCCAGCAATTTGAAAACTAACTTAAATCGAAACAGACAAAAAACAAGCAAAGACAAGGAATGGTTCCACTGTGAAGTTTGCAAACAGCAGAGCAATGTTCTGCTAAAAGGCAGAATGCCAGTTCACTATCTAGACATGAATGATACAGAAACGCGGAGAACCAATGAAGAGAAAATCGACAGATTAGGAGTGAGATTAGGGTGAGAGAATATAAAGAAGTAAAAAGAAAAGGCATTATGTGAAGAGAATTTGAAAAGAAAGTGAAGAAGAGAGGAGTAAGAGAACTAAATGAAGAGAAAAATAGAGCAGCCGGAGAGACGTTATATAGTAATAGATGATAGAGGGCGAAGATGATCAGTGAAAAGCGGATTAAGAAGTAAACTAAATTCTTCTTCCAAAGAGGAAAAAAAATATCAAAAATATCGATTAGTGTAAATCTACGATCAGCCTTTTAGTAAAGTTGAATGAAGCTAAGGGTCATCATATTCCGAAACCAAACTCAATTTAAATATTTATATATTTTATTAGCTTGCATTTCTTAAAAAAAAACTTAATAAAATATAATTTAAACTACTAAAACATGCTTAAGAAATTTATATTTCTAAGGAAAGTTTTAACACCATTTTTACTTTTACTTACTGAAGGGAACTTCACTCTCGCAAAACTCTCGCTAATACTTTTTACTTATTTAAAATTAAACAATTAAACAATTAATTCCTGCAATTTCCTCTGCAGTGATAAATGATTTTCCTTAATCTTTTTCTGTAACTTTTCACAAAAAACTTGCAAAGTTAGTTCTTCTTTCTAATAAATTTCCTTACCTCCAACACTTTCACTAAGTTTGCACTCCTCTTCTTCCTCTCCCCCGCTCACTTTCAATTGCACAGTTTCTTTGGTGTTCTGTGACCTTGTGAAGTTTCGTCTGCCGAAAAGAACTTTACAACCAGCGAATGAATAATACAAAAAAAAAAATGCAAGAAAAACGTAAGAAAAACTTTTCCAACTGCTGGGCACGCACAAAGGCAAACCAAAAGCCCAAACATCGTAGTTTCGTTGTACAACTTAATTACAGTGCCTGCCAACAGGAGGTGCACTTCATTGACGCCTGACTCTGGCTCTGACTCTGACTCTTAACTGGACGTGTTGGAAATGGTTTGGGATGGAGATGGAGTATGGGCATGAGCCTCAGCATGGTGGGCTTGGGCTGCGGTGTTGGCCAAAGTTTGCAGTGCTGCTGCTGGGTTTGAGTGCCGAAAATATCACTTAATTAACATTTTTCGCCATAGCCCCATAGTCGTTGACTGTTGTACTCTATATATAGGAAGGGTGTATCAATTTTGGAGAAGGTTTAATAAGGGTTTACAACTAAGGTGGATCAAAAGTTCTCTGGTTTGATGTGAGATACTTGAACCTATTGGGAATTTTTAATATTCAACTGAACACGTTACTCCTTTAGCTTTTGTCAATTATATAAATAGGAAATACTTCTGATGATGATGAAGATGTAAATTGCAAAAGGAAATGAAGTAAACAACTAAAAGCATAAGTCTTCAATGAAGGGAAGATTAGACAGATTAGTAATTTCCCACCATATTCGAACTTCAATCAAGATATATTGACCTACCTTGTTGATATATTTCAAAGCCAACATAAACCTCCTAATCATTACAGACCCAATCCTCTGACTTCTCTTAAAAGTGTATCCAAGCTTCGTTCATCTATAGGGTTTGCCATTTGTTTCTTGTGTTGCCATTACCAATGCCATTGCCGGTGGCACTGGCCTGCTCTGACCAGTTCGTTGCGTTGCGTTACGTCTCGCCTGGTCGGGTTCAGCTTTAGCTTTGGGCTGCTTCTGCTTCTGCTTCTTCTTCTGTTTTGGTTTGAGTTTGGGACAGACCCGACCCGGGACTGGCATGGTGGCGCGTAATTAACGCGTCCACTTAATGCAAACGCCATTGAATAAACGAGTAATTGGACGACATGTTGCTCCGATGTGGTGGCCTACGAAAAAGCAAAGCGCACCCAACGGCCAGGCAGGCACACGGTCACAACAACAACAGAGGAGCGCCTCTCTAGTGGCATGGTATCTGGCTGGCTTTGTGGGCTATGCAAATCATTTTGGGCCACTTGCTGGGTGGCCGTGCGACAAAAATTAAAACCATACAACGATTTCCAATCAAAGCAACACAATTTCTTGCTACCACTCTTGGCTCGGGCTCTTTTCTATCTTGGGGAATTGCAATTCGCGCCCCGTAATTATGCGACAAATGCGTGAGGCAAGTCTCACTCGCGCAAGCCTTAGTTACGACGACGGCCTTCCCAGTTTTTGTATATCTTTTTTTTTTTTTGCATTTTATTTTCTGTTTTTTTTGTAACGTAATTTAATTAATTTATGCACTCGCATTATTCACTGAAGCGCGCCGCCTGCATGCGTAATTATTTTTGGCTCTTGCCAGGGTGCTTCAACTGGACAGGATCGGTGACGGTGACGGTGGCGGCAGCTGCGCCGTCGGCTATTGATCGCTGGCGTCGCATTGACTGCCATTGGGGCGCCCTTTTGCATGCCTGATGAAGGCAGCGCCATGATGCTAAACCAATAAAAATTATTGAAATCGCTTTAGCGAGTGTTTCCAAATAGCCAATGTAGAAGGCAATGGATCTACATGAGCAATGGATTTTATTATTTTAATGTTAAGTGATGTTTAAACCGGAGCTGAACCTCTTCTTAGCAACTCATGTAGATTTCCAATCAGAGCACCCTAAGGGCCACTTTCACATCATCTTTGCAAACTCACATTTATGGAGCAGGAGAATATGACTGGTTTTGCACTGGGATTACATTTCATTAGAAATTCTCTATTTAACATTATTTTAACATTTCCAATGTTGCCTGACAAAAGCTGGTTGGCATGCATGCTAATCTGGTCACTCTTGGCTAATACCAAATGGGTTTTATAATGTTGTTTTGAGCCAGCATTTAAAATCGATAGCAGAAGTGAAAAGGGCATTGCCAGGTGCTTTTATTTTATCAGTTGCAATTGAAAAGGTCATTGCCAGGTGTGTAAAGTTCTAGTGTCAAATGACCTTAAGTGAACTTGTGAGAACAAAATTTGCCTTTTGAAGGTGAAAAACTTGGCAAAATGTGACAAATATGGAACTGATGTTGATGAAATTGAAAACTTAAACTAAGTGTTTCTGCAGCTTATTTTCATTAGATAGTTTTCTTAGAGAAAATGCTCAGCTCTGGAGCCTACTTTGATTGTGGGAATCCGCAGTTACACAAAAATTTGAGTGCGTGGTAAGCCAGACATTTTCCAAAGTAGAGGGACAGTTAAAAGCCCTCCCTCAGACTTACATCTACAGAAATGGGCCTCGAAGTACTCGTCTTTTGACAATAAATGTTCACCCAATATATGTATTTTGATACCCTCGGAATGGCTGCAATCTGAGACTAAATTTCGTTTCCTAGGATTATCTCACACATATGTGTTTCCCATTAGATCTTTCAGTTTCCATTGAAAGATGTTTACAATAATCCAGACTTGTACAAAATGCTTTAAATGGCCTCAAAATAATAATTGTATAGTACTTCGTATCTCTTACACTCAGGCATTATCTACTGTACAGAGTTTTCATATTTATAGCTGCAGACGACGACGACGACGACGACGACGACTCAAATCAAAAACAAAAAGCAGGGCTTTCGTTGAGTGGGAGGGGGGAGGGCCGGGACCCATGTTGGGGTGTGTCTGGCCGGACATGTGCGCCCAATTAGACATGCCGTCGTATTGTGCGTAAGCCTAAGTATCTGTGTAGCTGTGTATCTGTAAGATACGGCATGTCAGTGACAGAGTCTGGGAGTCTCAGAGTCAGAGATTGAGTGAAGTGTGTGCTGAAGCGCTTACATAAAATCATAATCCGCCACAAGCCGTTTGTACAATTGAACGCACTGTCGCTCGACTCTGCTTTGGGGCTGCCCCCTCTTGCCACGCCTGACCTGACCCAAAGCCCAGGCAGAGAAATAGAGTCAGAGCCAAATACAGAACCAAAGCCAATCCGTAGACCAATCCAAAGTTGATTGAATGACTGGTCTGTATGTGTGTGTTGTATGTATGTATGTGTGTCTGTGACAGTTGGACAGTTGAAGTATCTAGAGTTGTTGTTGTTGTTGTCGCGTGTGACATGACACAAAGTGGACAGTTTTGATTACTGTTGAAATTGAAAGGGAAAATTGTTTCGAGCTGCTGTCCAAAGGCAGCAGCAGCCTATGCGACATTTGTTTGTACGTTTTCTTTGGGTCAAATTGGTTTCCACTGCTGGCTGCACTCCACCATATAAGTACGTCTCGACTTCCTGACCCAAATTGTAATGCTTTGGACGCTTTAAAGGCGTGTTGTTTGGACAGTTTTCAGTAAGCTTAAGCCTTAGATCTGTCAAAAGTGTTGCAGGTTACCAGTTATGGCGGATTTGTTTGGACAAAACAACTGAAAGCAAAGCAACGTTTGAATATTTTTAAGCTCTAAGAGAGTAAATGGGTTATATATATAGAAAATTATTTGAGTGGGCTTTTAATAATAATTTAAAAACAAAATCAATATAAAAAATTCTCATTTAGAGTTCTCAATTAAAGAGATTGTTATAGTTAGAACAAAGAACACGAAGAGGATCGACAATTTCTAGGACCACAGCACATCTACATTGTCTTCATTTCTCCTTAATCATAAATTTCAATTAACTACGTATAGCTTCAATCATTTTCAGCCGCTTATTTTGCAATGCCATTGCTCATGCTCAAAGCTCATGCTTAAACCACAACTGGAGGAGCCACTTGAGCCACTTGTGCAGCCCACACCCAAATCCACGTTTTGTCTTTAATACCAGACCTTGATTTATGAAACCAGAACTAGCTCTCGCAAGGCAGATAGACGGATAGATGCATATTTAGATGTGCAATTCCGCAATCATTACTCATTGGCAGAAAACGGAAAATCAATTAGTGGTGCAACCCACCCAGTCCCAGTCCCAGTCGCAGTCGCAGTGCCAAGTTCAAGGCACATTCGCAGTCATCGTCGTCATCATAATCCTGAACAGTCAGCGAGTTGATGAATTGGTTTTAAATCAAAGATAATGCAATAACAAACGTCATAGTCATAGATATAGGCATAGCCATAGCAGAGGAACTCAACTCAACTTGGCTCACACAAGAAAATAATAATAAATTCATATCACAAAGAGAAAAAATATGGAAAAAAATCAGAAGGAATTGTATGAATTTTCAGTAAGTCTCAAGAGTTGTGCCGCGCCGCACTGCCTCATCTCCAATTGTGTGTGGGTTGTGGGACACGAGTTGCTCTTCGAGTTGTTGTTGGTTTTGTTGTGTTTTATCTACATGTTGCTGTTGCACATGTTTGCGAATGCTGCCCGACAAACACGAAACAAAAATATCAATTATGAGGCGAAAGTCGCCACAGACGAAAACACAAAGAAATTATCTTGGTTTATGCGGCTAGAAAAATTTCATATTTGCCTGGTAGAACAAGATGTTCAGATTTTCTTAGTGAAAATATTTCAATGAATATTTAGGTAAATTCTAAGAAAATCTATGTTGGCTTTAAAGGGAAATTTTCACTGAAATATTTTGTTTAAATTCGTAATAATTAACAATTTCATCATTCTTTCATCCATTGATAAAAATTCATGAAATCAGCTGTAAGATAAGACAATCAGAATGAAACAAAGAGAGCAAACAGTAGAGCAAAGTGCATCTAGTAGCACAATGAGCTATATTTGCTGCCTTATTTAATAGTTTCTCCAATTCTCCAATAACTTTTACACCATATCAATTCACAAATTAGCTTTGCAAAAACCGCATAAACGTTGTAAAGACGATTTGAGACCTGACTATATGGTTATGTGGTATGAGTTTTGGCTTTTCGTATCATATTAGTCGGACAAGGCAATGCGGTAGTCGAAGTTGTTATTGTTGTTGCTGCTGATGGTACACATGTTGCTACCGTGTTGTGTTGTTATTGTTGCAATTGCTGTTGTCTGTGAGAGAGGTGAGTGCTGTTGCTTTCTGCCTGGACTGGCAGTGGCAGTGTCAGTGGGGACTGGGACTGGTACTGGGTCTTGCTATGGGTCTGGGTCTGGTATGGACTGGGGCTTATGGCAGCCGCCTGGCTGGCGAGTTTGACATTTGTTTTAGGCGCTTATCGCGATGTAAGCCGCCTACAAAAAGCCGCCAGCCTCACCCAGCCAGCGCCAGCCCAGTCGATCGTACTCACGTACATAGAGTTTTCACATTTCCATTCTGTGCAGCAAAGCTTCTGGTTCTGCTTCTGCTTCTGCTTTTGCCGCTTGAGATTATGCGCTAAATTCCTATGGCAGCTCATTTATTATGTTTTTGAATGATTTCGCCACAAGAGCTAAAGCCACAATCGGAGTCGGAGTCAGTCAGAGCCAAGCCGCAGTAGCGAATCGCATGCTCAATTCCTCAATTCCTTTCATAATGAAGGCATATAATTTTGTTTGGCTTAGGCTGTGCTCTGTGTGTAATTGATGCATTGAGGTTATGACATAGTTTGTGATAATGCATTGCCAGCGTTTGCTGGTTGAATAAAATGCACGGCGAAAAACCAATTATGTGGGGAAACATTTCCTAAACGTGAAGAAATGGTTGAAAATATAAAGGAATTATTTGTGGAATTGTGTTGAATTGAAATGTGAAATATCATTTTTGATATTTGAGAATAATCCTTATTTTTAAGGTTATTCCTTTTTTAATTTTTAGTTTTTTTAATAGCCAGGATTTGGTAACATAATTAGAGATTGTTGAGAGATTTTTCAGAGTTTTTCAGAATTTTTAAGATTGATTTTTTACATTTTTCTTTGCTTTCTCAGTTTGAGCTAGACTTTGGTTCTCATTTCAAATTTGAACCAATTTGGTTCTGTAGAGCAGTTGAGTTCGTTATGTCATGGTTTGGGATTCCATCTCATCGGCCATCAGTTCTTCAATCAATTATAGATTTTCTTCAACTTTGCCTTTAAACAAGATCATATTTCTTGAACTAGTTAAAGACCAGTTGGACTACCTTTTCTCATTTCTCAGAGATCATTCTCTATAGAACAATTTCCACCTTGAAATATTCGCACTTGAGCTTGGTATTTATATGACTATTATAATGGCTTTAGTTGACGCACAAATTCGTCATAAATTGCCAAATTCATTTTCATTTTAATTGTGGTGGAATAATTAATATAATCTTCACATTTTCATAGACGTTTTTGTTTTGCTCTCTGAAAATTGTATAATTTATTTAGATTTTTAAAACCAACAACTTTTCGAGCCTTTGATAGCTTCCTCATATTCATTTCAGTTCATTTTTGTCTTCTAATTTTTGCTTAATTTTCGATCATTAATGAACGCAGGCTCTATAAGATTTCTATTAAGGGTTCACGACTTTTTCTATATCTATGAAATCTCTGAAATATAAAGAAATATTTTATATGTAGTATGTTGATATTGTACTTTTCTGATCGCCTGATTGCTATGATGTTTACTTCAATCGAATACTCATAGCTGCTCCGGAATAGGCCTCCAATGGGAGCTCCAGATTCGCCG
Source organism: Hirtodrosophila duncani (assembly GCA_037043425.1). Lineage (NCBI taxonomy): Eukaryota > Metazoa > Arthropoda > Insecta > Diptera > Drosophilidae > Hirtodrosophila > Hirtodrosophila duncani. The sequence goes on from JBAMBM010000466.1 coordinate 164,675, forward strand.
GAATTCAAGCAATCAATTTTCCTTTATTTAAAGCTTTCTCTTATTAGAACCTCTATTAACTACACTTTTGCTCTAATAGAACCTATGTTAAATAAATTTTCGCTCAGTGTACTTGCAGCGCATGCCATCGAATTGCAATATGTATGAGATGCAATGCTCTCAGAGCCCATCATCGGCATCAGGGTGGGGCTGCTGTCGTCTGTTTGTTTTAGGGGCGGCTACTGCTCTCCAGCTGACTCACTTGACTGAATGGATGTCTGACTGATCTGACACACTCACACACACACACACACACACACACACACCTACACATACAATTGCAATTGTTTGAGGGCCAACAAACAAACAAAACACAAACACAAACGCACAACAGGATGAAATGCCAATAATGACAGTTGCTTTAGGCCACGCAACTTGACAACTTGATAACTGTTTTAGGGTTCCCTCAACAATACATACTATATATATATATATGTCTATAAGTACATATCTATATATGTAGATACAAGGTTACGCTGTGCCGTCTGTGCAAATTGTAATTTAAGCTTGCGGTTTCCCATTTGCAGGGCGGCAATCCATATATATTGAGGTATTTTATGATGACTCCGTTGAAAGGTTGAGCATGTGCAAATTGAAGACAGGAGCTCGATATCAGGTTGACCATAATACTAATTTCAAACCAATTTACAGCGAAATAAACTAGGGAATTGGATTATCGATTGTATTAGATATAGATTTTAGCTTGCATTTTGTTAGCGAGGATTATTTGTGACTCAATGAAATGTCACAGTTGAAGGCAGCTAATAACTTTTCTGTTTTGCCTAAATCAGTTGGATATTATCATATAAGTAAATATCCTATGGTATTTGTAAGATTGTCCAATAGTCCTCTGTTTCACAAGAATCAGTCAGGCAACGTTGTGTCCCCGGAGAAAGACAACTTCTAACAATTCTAAAAAGTAACAAACTTTGCCAACTCTTTAAACTTGATTGCTTGTCAAATCGTTATAGCTTATGGCCGTAATGTTCTTATACACTTAATTTATTATCAACCTGTTCAAATCTCAGCTCATAAATACGCCCCATTTGAGGCACTCCAACTAATGTGCTGGCTTGGCTGTTACCCAAACCTGACTCACCTCAGAATATCTTAATTGTGTAAAATGCAAAAAAAAAGCATATTTGCCAATTTGATGGCTAATAATTTTAATGGCATTTTGCTCTCAAATTGTTTGTGATTTTTTTTATGAAGCAGTCCATGTTCACATCCCTGTGCATGCCTCTGCCATGTCCAATAATAACCCATGCCTGCCTTTCAATTTGTTAGATTAAAGTCTCTGGCCGGAGAGCTCTGGCATCTTTTGTGGCATCATAAAAATCAAAAACAGACAAATCTTTATCAACCGTATGCATCGGGGAGCAGGGGGTAGATGAATACAAGATGCTGTTGAAGCTGAAGGAAAGGTAGTAGGAGTAGTGGGAGCAGGAGAATTGGATGCTGGCATCTCATCTAGCTGGAATCTGGCTGGCATCTCTTTACCCTTTTCTTTATTTATTTTTTTTATTAAAAAAGCCAGCCAGGTAGCGTTGCGGGGCGGTTCGGGCGGCGTATGTCTAGCTACTGTTATCTAGTTTTGATTTGAATATTTTTAATATGCATAAATAACTCGTAAATATGCAGTGTGTATGTCTGTGTGTGTGTCTCCATACGCTGTAAAAGTATACAAAAAAATATACAAATTTCCATTCAAATTCTCAGCGCTCAGCTGAAGAACATATTCAATTTATTTAATACGCTTGTGGTTTGTCAATGGAGCTAGAGTAAGAGTAAGGGAGCGAAAGAAGGAGATGGAGTGGCAGAGATGCGATAGATGCGATAAGAAAGAGCATCAACGACATCTTCCACTTCTACCACTTTGAATGTTCTTTCTGTTACTAATATATTCTAATTTTTTAATTAATTGCTAATGGTTAGGCACAACGACAAAAGTCTGAAGTCTCAAAGTCTCCTGTCTCGATGTCTGCTATCTTAATGGTTGTCTCTCTTAACGGATTCCGTCTTTGGTCTTATCTCAATGTCAGCTATTTTCGTATTTGAATTTTTCATGTCTTCTTCGTCTGGGACTAGATTGATGCTCTTCTTTCTCTCAGACTATGTTTGCTTTGTCATGATGTTTGACCATGAGAAGGTTCAGGGAAAGAGGAGCTACATATATAGTTTTTTTTGCACAAATTTGAAAGGAAGGCAAGTCTAAATTATTCGTAAAAGTATTCCCTAATAAATCGATTCTTGTTAAAAGATCATAGAAGATTTTGTAACTATAAGTTTACAATTTTTCTAAAGTCTTTATAAAATTTCTTTAAAAGTAACTTTTGGGTTTGGAGAAAAAGGGTTTGGGCTTTTGTTTGTTTTCAGCTGCCATTGAAATACTTTAGGGGTCCGTCGAATTTCATGATCTCACTGCATTTGACAACAGCACAAAATTGATGAGAAAACCAAAAATTGAAGCTAGGCTGACCTTACAGCTGTTTCATGACCTGCCAGAGTCAATCATCACAAGTCTTGCAGCTTCAATCTTAACTCATTTCGCTCACTCATGACCTTGAGCCCGCTAACCCAAAAAGTTACAACAATACAGGATAGGATGATAGAAATAAATTTGAGAGTTTCTTTACAAGTTTTCAAATTTCCCAAATATTATCTGTGATATCATAGAAACATCTAGAATTTTTTTTAAAGAATTATAGAAAATTTGAGATTTTTATACTCGTACTCTAGTAGAGTCAACGGGTATATTGTATTCGTGCAAATATATGTAACAGTCAGAACGAAGCTTCTAAGACCCCATAAAGTATATATTCTCGATCAGCATCAACAGCCGAGTCAATCTAGCCATGTCCGTCCGTCTTTCCGTATAAACACATAGATCTCGGAGACTGTAAGAGCTAGAGTGAGCCAATTTGGTATGTAGACTGCCATTATGAGGCGTCAGATCAAGTTTGTTTTTAAATTTTGCCACGCCCAGGTTAGGTTTTTAGAAGCAGCTGTTATTGCTCACATTTTAATGAATATTGATTTTCCAAAGTCCTAAATTAATTTTTAAAAAGAACAGTGTTACGATGACTTTCTGTACTACGTTATCATCTATCTTAGCTTCACCTTCAGAACGAATTTTTCAACCACACCATTAAGTCTATCTCATATACTGTGCGGGAACAAATACTTAGTTTATAACAATTACTTAATTTACTTTCATTTTCAATCAAAATTTGTATTGAGTAAGCTCATTAGTTCAACTAGCATTATGAAAATGCACAGCATTGTAGCTTTACATTTGTGTTGTTTCTCACAATCATGTGTCCTCTCTATTCTACACAAACATATATATCTATATAGTTTCCTATTATTGCATGTTTTGGATTGTGATGACTGCTGTGTGCTGCTGCTCAGAGCATTAAAATCAGTTGGGAATAAAACTTCAGAGAAAGCAGTTGTAAGTTTTAGGTTGAACTCAAAAATTCCTACTACGACTTATATTTGTGGCTCAACATAAACAATTTCGGGCTCCCAGCGTCTCTCAAACTGTGGTCTGTGTGTTCTCCTCCGTTCCGTCAAGTTATAGAATCTTAAAACATTTAATGAAATTAATAAGATTTTTATAAGAAATACGTTTTTATACTCCAAATCGGCTATTGCTGACCGAATGGCCACTTGGTGGTTATCCAGCTTTATCACCAATCTCCTCATTGAAATATATATAAAATATGATTCAATAATCCTTAATCGTAAGAGTATGTCAACTTCGTCAGTATGTCAACATTCCATGTACATTCTGCATATTTTTCTCCACATTTTTGGTCGCCATAATCTTTAATTAGTGCTGGCATTCGATTTTTATGGCAAACGATTTAAAACGGGCAAATCTCTGGCCGCAAATCAGCTGCCGTTTGCATTACGGCCCATAAAGCATAAAGCCATTCAATTTGGTTCGCATCGCACTGCTCGGCCCAAAAATTTCTGAGATGCTGCTGCTGCTGCTGCTGCTTGGGGTTTATCTCGGCACAGAGATCAGCACCGCCTGCACCACCACCATCGCTGCACTTTTGCACTTTCTTTTTGCGTTTTTACAGCATGTAAATCGTTCAGATATTGAACTTGTTAACAAGTACTTAAGGGCTCTTTATAATTATGGATGGATGGGCATGGCTATGTGTGGCTGTGGCATGAGTATCGAGTATCGGCGGGCATGGGTATCGGTTCGGTTCGTTTCTTTATTTCGCCAAAAGGTGTATGCCATAATGAGATTGTGATTTCTTTTTCGTGGCAATGCGGCGTTCAGTGAAAACAACAAAAGGAGCACAGATGCAAACAAACACACACAAACACACACAAACACACACAAACACACATGCAACACACAGATACACACAATTACAGCTACCAACAAATTATGCGGCATGCTAAGAATTTCGCGGCCATTCCGGTTGTAATTTCATAAGATTCTCTGTCTCCCCTCCCCCCCACCCATGTCCTTGTTGTGCCTTATGGCTCTGTAATTTATGAGCGCGGGGCTGAAGCTGGCGCAGCATTCTATCCAGCCAGGCAGTGCCGAAGTCCGGCGTCTGTTCTCCTCCCTGCATATTATCGGTAGCTGTCATCATTAAAGGTTTTCCGTTTTCTTACTCATATTTCGCATTGAGGTCAATAAAGATTCAGCTTTCGAGTCGACGCTTTGCTCTCGTTATGAAAACCGATTGCATCAGGAATATAAGCATAAATAACCGAATCAGTATGTAGAACTCTCTGATGAAAGCTGTAAAATATCTTAAGCTGCTTCAGGAATGTGTTTGTATTTACAGGATTGCAAGCGACTGTTGGTGTGGCATATGATTTGCTGGCACAAAAGTTAGACTATAGACAAATGTGGAAACCCTTTCCATGAGTACATCACATGAGCACAGGGCACCTTTCACCTTTCATCAATATAGGCAACCCCAGCTAAGCAGCAAATGTCTAATTCAGCACTTTCAGGGTTCCTCTGGACATATGGCCACATGCCATGATATGAGATAACATCAATTCCTCGAAGTTTTGGCACAATAAAGTCGCTCTTTCCGATGATCTATGTGACTCCGCGTTGCCCTTATAAAAAGCCTCGCCTCGACCAGGAGCTGAAGATCATCGGCGAGTATGGTCTGCGTAACAAGCGGGAAGTGTGGCGCGTCAAGTACGCTCTGGCCAAGATCTGTAAGGCATCTCATGAGCTGTTAACCTTGGACGAGAGGGATGAGTAGCATCTATTCCAGGGTAATGCCCTGCTGCGTCGTCTGGTACGCTTTGGTGTCTTGAATGAGTAGCGCAGGAAGCTGGACTATGTGCTGGGTCTGAAAGTTGAAGACCTCTTGTGCAGGTGTTCAAGTTAGGATTGCCCAAGTCTATCCATCATGCACGTGTGGTCATCCGCCAGCGTCATATCAGTGGGCGCAAGCAAGTGGCCAACATATCATTCATTCTGGTGCCGTTGGATTCGCAGAAGCACATTGACTTTAGCTGAAATCGCCCTTCTTTGACAGCCGTCCTGGAGGCGTCAAGACTAAGAACCTCAAAAAGAACCAAGGCGGTGAAGCCGTTTGAATCTCTCGATATATAGATTTTGAAACAACTGAATTTTCAGGATTTTACTAAGCTTAAATTTCTCATTAGGACAAGTTTGACCTTGATTTTGACCCACTTCCAGCTTCAATTTCTTAAAGAGCCGTCTAGCTACGCACTGATGCCATAAACTCTAGCTAGTATGCCTCGTAACTCTTATGGTTTTGGTTTGTGCGTTGGTTCTCAATCAGACTGACAGTCCATTAGGACACAGAGTCTATATATGTACTCGTAGATAGTTAATTTTTGACCTCATTTAAGTAAGTATATAAGGAATTAAGCACTAAGTCTTAGTTTCTTATGAAAAATCCCACAACAGCTCTTGAGGACGCATTCCAATCCGACTCAAACTCTTATAGAAGATACGTAGGTGCCGTCGTTTGCTTTTCAGCTATGAGAATACGATTTTCAATCAATCCCAGATGTTAAATTAAAAGCAGCTGAAAAATCCATTAAAAATTTCAAGTGGAAAAACTTTGCAAGTGAAATTTTTAATACAAAATCTGAAAATGATTTAATTTCACTTGCATTTCTTTAATCTCCCTATTTCTCTATACAAATTAATTTTCAAAAATTTATAAAAAACAACTTTGCATAGCTTCCACTTAAAGTTTAAAGTTGAAATTGTAGCTAACCTATCCCCCCCCCACTATGCCGTGATAAATCTGCGTAGATTTTTGCCTAGATTTTTGGTCGCTTCTTAACGTTGGTTTTACTGGGCCAAAGGTCAACATTTTTGCAGGCAGCACAACCCATACGCAATGCATTTAGAAAGCAGCAGAAGCAGCAGCAGCAGCAGCAGCAGCAGCAGCAACAGCATCAGAGTTTCCAGAGTCTCCAAGAGTCTCACCCTCACTCTCCCCTTCTATCTATTATAGAGCTAGTGTGTGGACGATGACAATATTTGCCAAGCCCACATTTTCATAATTCGCCAGCCAGCCAGTCAGCCGTTGCCATACAGTCAACCAATGTGGCCAAAATGGAAAACCTGAAACCCAAAACCAAAACCAAGACCAAGACCAAAACCGAAAACCAAAAACCATCGACGGTCGTCGTTTCTGCCTCTCAATTAATGACGATCATTGTCAAGGCTTTGGCTTTGGACCGTAGCTAAATAGAGGCAGGCAGGCAAGCTTGCTGGCAGACCAAGTTGCTGTCGTAGATGCGTAGGAGTTGCTATATGGCAACTGCTCCTACCTCCCCCCACAAGGCCTCACCTTTCTGGGACCCGTTAGTGTGTGTGGCTGCATATTTAGGCATGTTTGCAACATCCCATTTACAAGTGCGCCTCCAATATCAAGTTTTTTTTTTTGTCGTCGAGACTTTGAGCTGGAGCTGGAGCTTTGGCTGGAGCCGGAGATGGAGATGGAGCTGAGAGTTTCCTTCGTTGTCGTCGCCGGCGGCGTTGCCGATTATGTTGTCGCATTTTTTTTTGTCGAGGGTGCGTCAATTTATGAGTTTATTGTGCGTTGATTCTGCTCGGCTTACAGGAAATGTTCGTACATCGATGGCTCCTAATAGTAGGTTAGGTTTTGATATGAATTCAACGCAATGCTGAAATTTATCAAGCGATGACAAAGGGCTGATAACTCTAGAGCTGCAATTCAAAGGCTCGATATCAAAAATGGCAATGTGTGTCATATGACTTAGTTGGTCTTCTGGATGTGAATCTTGTATGACCAAATCAGTACCTCAGTGTCTTAATGGAGGCAGTTAGTTGAGCAAAACTACAAAGGTGCAGAAAGAAAAGTACTTTAGCAAAATCAGCAGGACACTTAAAAAGAAGAAAGAAAATTGTGGGCTACATTTATTTTTTGTATAATTTGTTATTTATTGTTAATGATCTCAACCGCTTATCAGTTTATTGAATAACACTACGAATAGCAAGGATATGAATACATCAGAATTTTCAACTAGGTGAACAAACTAAACCAACTGAAATGTTTGTATATATAACAAACTATATAACTCATCTAACAACAACAAACAAAATTAAATAAGGCAAGCGAAAATGAGATATAATTTGTAAATCAAAAATATTAATAAATTGTAGACGTCAGGCCAGTCTGCCAGCCCCTGAACGACTGACTAAATTTAAAGCAACGTTTCTGTTTATGAAATTTTGTTCTATTAAACATTTTGTCATAGCCAACTTGGTTTCGAAATTTCCAATATGAAGAAAATTAATACCGAAAATACAGAGAATACAGAGTTCATGAGAATCAAGGCAGGTTAATTTTTCGATCTGAAAAAATCTAAATAAATATGTTAATAAATATGTATAAAATGCAAAAAATAACATAAATATTTTCTCTATTAATTTTGCATATTTTCAAAACAAAATTCTGACAATTATATATTGTATATTTTATATATCCAAACCGATAACCTGGTAACCTGGTAACCGATAACTTGGTAAAGTTTCTCAGTTATTATGAAATGGGAAAGCAGAATATGAAAATCAGCGACTGCACAGCGGGTAGGAGAGATTTGTTGAGCAATTTTTTAGGTTTAAAGTCGAAGCAAGTGAAAAATGTTCATGGATTTTTGAGTGTTTATAATTGTGTTAGAAGTCCGTCGGACAAAGTCGTTGGAGCAAGAATCCTCTGAAGAAGGGGATTTGAGAGGATTTCCAAGCACCAATTTCTGGGACTAATGTTACTAAGTTGTGACTTCTTTTAGATTTTGGAAAACGGAAATGTATTTTTAGAGAAAACTTAATCCTGGATTAGTCTAATTTGTATGTTAATGCTATAGTCTAGGTTAAATATGTTTCGAGTATATAGCAGACCTATTGCCACTACGAAGTCTCATGTGTCTACCTTCAGACTAATGTATAGAAATAATACGGATAATGTTGAATATTTTATTAATGTCATCTAGCAAGGATATAGATTTATGAATTTCTCAAGGTCAGGACAATATTGAGCTAATTAATAGCTTTATTATATAACCTATATAGGCGTTTCCTCTCTCACTTGACCATTTTGACTTTTTATCTCCAAGACAAACAAGTTTTAGGTAATACAAAGTCCGATCAAATAATACAACTGAGTTCACCAATAACGTAAGCAGTCATTACCGTACAAATTTTTACCCAATGATGTGAAGTTCCGGAATTTGCCTCTGTTTGCCGAAAGACATCTACCAAATTGGTTGAGTGCACATCCATTACCCAGTCCACATTCCAGTGGAAACTAAGGTACTTCGCCAGGCAGCCTTTACCCAGTAATGCACAGTTAAATTGGGTGCGTCCACAACGTACATTACCCACGTATCTGCCGTATACAGCATTGTAATCACACGCTTTGCAGATCCATGCATAAAGCCTGTAAGATGCAAGGCAAGGTGGATTTTGCAATCTAAAGGCGATGCTCAGCTCGATTAAAAAATTTGTGCTCCTAAATGTAAGCGGTCATATTTATGGTCATGTATGCTAGTTTATGATGATTGAACCTCCCTCCATTCTCTCTTGTGGTTCAGTTTGGGAAATTTAGAAGTTCTTAGAGTTGGACTTCATCTCATCCTTCATCATTTGTAGAGTGAAATTTTTGGGCTTAAGTCTATTAAAACCTTTGCTAATTTCACAAACTCCCAGTTCTTGTACTTCTTCCATTTAAGTTTAAGGGTTTGCCTGACTGACTTTGGACTTTTTGGGCAGCTCTTTCACTCATGTTTTTGAAAAAGAAGAACTTTTCATTGCAGCTCAAAAGTAAATAGGTTTCTTTTCCCTTTTTTTTTTAACTTTTTTTTCTTTTAATGGCATTTTGTTTGCTATCAGCCAGGGCAAAAATGCCACATTGTTTGAGAACTTGACAAAACATTTCAACAACGTTGTTGTTGTTACTGTTGTTGTTGCTGCTGCTGCCCGCATGCCGATGTTGCAAGTTGATATTGATGTTGATGTTAAAGTTTTTAGGCCCCAGCCAACGCCTCAAACTAAACAACCAACAGGAACAACAGCAATGTGACGATGCCGCCATGGCATAGTCGAAGCTGAAGCTATTCCTCCTCAAGCTGATGCTGAGTAGACGAAGACTCTCTGGCAACGATTAATGATGCAAATATTTTTTGAAAGCGCGAAAAATTGTGCATAAATTTACCATGACCATGGACAACAAATGCTACAAACAACAACAATAACAACAACAACAACAACAGTAACATCAACAAACCAGCAGTAACAACAACATTTTCGCTTGTTTACGAGCTGCACTTTGTTGCTAATACTCTGCTTTACGTGAGCCATATGAAATTTTTGATCAAGTTTGAAAAGATTTTTAAAGGATCTAAATTAAATTTGATAACTTTTTGATTTGGGCCTTGGATTCCGGTACTAAATGCAAACAGAGCTATAAAACAGCTAAATAATATAGTTGTTTCATCTGGTAGAATCAGACGCACAAATGGTTTGGCGATATAAGAAGCAACTGGTTGAAGTGAGATTTGAGTTTTATAAACATTATTTGTAACATTTATGTAAACTTTTCAGCAGATCAAACAGATAACTAACTGATAGTTAAAGAATGGATTAGAAGATGCATCCACAGTAACCAAAAACTGAGAAGTTCTATAAAGCATATGATTTTCAATTCAATCTTTTTGTATAAATCTGGCTGCCTTGACTGTTTGGGAAACAGCACCCAGTCCAAAACAGAAGAGTTCGGAGACAAGATGAGTTAGCTCAATCAATCAGCTGTGCTGACGTACTTACTACAGCAGGTTATGGGCCCATCACGCTTCCACTGCGTGAAATACCGAAAAAGATTTCCAATAGTTTTCTACTTTTACTCAATCACAAACACCTTAAGCTGGTAAAACCTATGCCCTCTCAAATTACCTTACCCTCAGCTTAGTTAGAGTACAAAAGTTTTCGTGGTGACAAAACGTTCTTGACGATGCACATTTTCTGGGCCTTTTTCCTTGTTTGTTGTGGTTGTTCTCGAGTTGTTTTCTTGCCCATATGCCGGCGCGATGACACTTAACAAATGATCGCATAAGTGCACATACAAAACGCACATTGCAGTTCTGCTGTTGAGGGGGAGAGACAGGACAGAGCCATTGATTGGGTTGTTCCGCCTAGAACGGGGTATGGGATCTCGGATCTTATGGTTGGTCGGTCGTGTTCGCTTCATTCTTTCGCCCCCTTTGTGTGGGCAAAAATTTCTCAAGTGCTATCAACTGCTCAGCCGGCATATTTTGTATCACAACAAATCGTGCCTCCACGGTCGAGTCGAGTGTTTACAAAATAAATGCGGCACTTGAATTAGGCAACATTTGTTGTTGAGGCAGGTCGCTGGCAGTGCATATGTAAGCACATGCCTCCTTTTTTTTGCATAAGCCTTATTAAACTTGAATCTGTTTAATCAAATTAGTAGAAATCAAAACTAGAAAGAGCAAAGCGTGGCTTGAAGGCTGTGTGGAGAGATAAAGAATGGAATGAAAAAGTGCAGCAGGCACAAGCTCACGAGGTGCTGCTTGATCCATTGCAATGCGTTGGCGTTATGATCCTCGATCCGTGCAGCAAATGGTATTTGGTGGCCTCGCTACACCCACTTTTTTTTTGTTATTATTGTTGCTCTTAGACTTGCAGTTGTTGTTGTTGTTGTTGTTATTGTTATTTTTGGGCAAGAACCTTTGTATGGCTGTTGAGATTTGACTTGGCCCAAAATAGCTGCCACTAAGTTTGAACATTAAGATGGAGTTTTCTCGGTCTCCATCTCCAGCTCCATCCGTCAGAGTGGCATTTGAACTTATTGCCACAGTTGGGCGCGCTGTCATAAAAGCCAACAGCAACAACAACAACAACCACACTACAATAACAGTATCGCTGGTGAAGAAAAACTCGGTTGGTTGTGTGGCATACTAAAGTGAGCTCTCTCGTATATGGCATATGCTTAGTATTTACTAAGAGCACAGTGGCGTGGTTTAAGGACAAATGAAAGGGGTCTCACTACTGCTCAAGCATAGACTATCTTATCTCATTTATATGCAATTATTATGGAAAATTTAGACTAAAATTGCCCAAAGAAATCAATTTAAAATTCCATAAAATAGTAAGTCTTCGAAATATCTAACTATATATACAAAAAAGATATAGTATTCCTAATGATAAGAATAAACCTATGACTTGGAAATAAAATCTACAGTTTTAAAGATTATTCAAACTTGTTTTGCAAATTGAATTCATCGTATTTACCATAAGTATATGATTGAAATTCCCAACACCACTTCAATGATTTCATTGAATGATTTGTCAGATGAATCTTAGCGTTATTATGGTTGATGAGACATCGATCGAGTACTTGATTCTAAAGATCAAAGAATACTCAAGACAATGGATTTTCAGGCACGCGCAGGATCTATGAACAGGGAAATCGTGCTCCTTTTCTTGGTATATCCATGAGATCATCTTAATTGACTTTTGATGGTCTAAATTTGATGATTTACACTCCAAGTCCTTGAGGCACCTAAAGGTTTCATCAACTGGGATGTTTATGTAATGGAAGCAGAAGCATAAAATTGAGTTTATATAAACTAAACTTAAGATGGAGTTAGTCATATGGCCAGACTAAACCTAAAGTCAGGGAACACTCGTCTCATTCCAAGGCAAGGAAAGTGAAATAAAATAATAACTAAAAGTTGTAAAGAAAACTTTATAGACTAAATTGTTTTAGCAAGAAGCAATACAGAATTTCAAAACTGATTTTGCACCTACTCTGCCCTTGCAGAGAGAAAAGAAACGGAGTAGTTTCGCTTTTATGGCAAGTCCCTGAATAGCCTTTGCATTTACAGTGTGTACAGTTGAGTCTAATGTATTGAAACAAGCTATGAGGTAATAAATGAGAATAGAGACACACAGAGTTCACATTACAGTTTACTCCTTAGTGTTGATACAAATTGAGTGCAAATCCATAATATATGAAATGATAAAATTGATTAATAAAACTACTTAATTAAATGCTATAAAATGTGAAGTCCAAAGTGATTTATTACGCTAACCTTGCCCATTTGTACACACCCGACCAACCCCTCCTTAATCAACGTCCCTGTATTTCAGCCAGTTATAGTGTCGTATATGTTTATGGCTTAAAAACAAAAGCCACTAAACCCAAGACACTCACTGAACACTCTTTCTCAGCTTTGCCTTGTGCCCTTTGGCACTATTTCTCTTCAATTTTTTCTTACCTTTCCTCAGCTGCATCGTTTGCCTTTAAATTTTTGGGAGTGGGTGAAAAAATCTTGGCTTGGCTTGGCTTGGCTTTTGCTGGGCCTTCCTCGGCTCCAACTCCAACTCCAACTCCAGCACTTAGCTTTGTGTGTTGAAAATCCTTTAGAGCGTAACTAATTAAAATATCAACATTTTTAAGAGGCGTAGTGAATGTGTTAAATTGACTTTTGTCCCGAGGGTTTTCCTGATTTTTCTGTGGAGTTTTTTTTTTTGTTTTCCTGACTGTCAAACGTTTTCGATGGCTTTTTCGTGAGTGGGTCGGCCGGCACATTTCCTTGAGGTCAACGCTGGCATTTGGTCTAGAGATTTGCGTTCGTGAGAAGAGTACACATACACATGTATATACACACATGCAACCCGCACACATTAACACTAATTATGTTGCAATTAAATGTTTTAATGGGTAACTCTTAGCATACGCAAACCTCAAAGCAGGCACCAAAGGATACCAAAATGCGTGGATTCCAAATGAGGTGCGCCAGAGCCTCGTCGCCTCATTAAAGGTCGCACTGTTCTGGCGCAGGAGTTGAAGCTGGACCAAGAGCTTTTACTGTGGCTATTTCGAAAAGACGCGCAGGCCTCAGAATGCCATTGTTAGCAGAAAAAAAGGGGGACAAAACGAAATATTTTGTGGAAAACCAAGAAAAGGAGATGGTGACATATTAGATACCCTTACATGAGTTTTGATTGACTGGTTTTGGTTGATGTGATGTCTGCGTGGAAATAGGAATACCAGAAACTGATGATGATAGCAGGACTCCTTTGTGCATAGGAATTACCTCTTCAGCTTCACATATACCAGAAGCACTTCGTGTGATATCAAAATGTGATTCTACTCTGTGCCAAGCCCTTCTTTAGAGGTTCACTTGTAATACCATAGACCGAGAGGAATGCTTTCACACAACAAGGAAGGATTTTCTATTCTATTCCTATAGTTAGGCTCTGTCCAAAATATCTAATTACTAACTCTGACGTTTCTACGTTAAGAATGCACTGAGATATAATGGATTTCCTTATCAAAGGCAGTTCCGGTGTTTAACCGCTTCCCGAATTTCATACATACATATAAGTATACCAAGCTTAACCTCGGTATTTGACAACATTGCATTCCATTCCATTCCATTCCATTTTGCATGCATCTAAAAGTATGCTACATTTCATGTTGCCATAGTCGCTGTATATTAGACTATCGACATCATAGCATACTTTTAGAATCATTAAATAAATGTATTTCCATTCAAATTTGGACTCCGATTTTGACCTCTTGCAAAAGCAAATTTCCCAAAACACCTTGTTAGTGCTCTTCTTGGACATTAAATCCAACTTGTGTGAAATTTTTGCGTCCTAGCTCTTAAGGCTTGGGATGCGCGTTGTGTGGAGTATGTTCAATATAGTTTAGATGAAGTTCTAGTCGGCTCGAGGTTGAGAATAATTTGAAATTTAGTGGTTAGTTTACCAATATCGAATTTCTTTTATACATTTCCCATGTTATAATCTCACATATGCTTTCCCGCATTCAATATTTCTGTAGTATTTACAAAAGTCCTCGCTCTGACTCCCCAGTTTATAACACTATTATGGTAATGCGCTGATCAGAGATCGGTGAATCGTTCAGCTACTGCAAGACTCTTATGAAAACCTCAAGTAAAATATTGGATCGTAATTATTCTCAGGGAACATTTTAATCATCACCCCTATATGCCCATCTATACCCCACTTCATCATAGTACAGTCTGCTCAAAGCTCACTTCAAAGCCTCAATGCTCTGAAAAATTGCTAAAGGGTATAAAAAAAGACCAGCAGACGTCCTTCGCTGCCGCCCATCATGGGGGCTTTGCGAGGCGATGCAACGCGATGGACGCAACGTCAAATTTCGCATTGCTCGGGCTGTGCGCATGCGCAGAACACATGCCGTGGGCAGTTGCTCTTGCTGATGTTGTTGCTGTTGTTGTGGTGCGCCCTGGCTGGCTTTCAAGCTGGCTTCCAAGCTGAACGCGCCTGGCTCGGCTTGCCTTTTGCCACTGCTGCAATAAACGTCAAAATGCGGCCCATTGCTGTCCATTTCATCAACGTGTGAAATAAATCACTCAAAGTGCTGCAGATCCATTAAGGGCAGCGCGCAGAGGTCTGAGTATGAGGCTCTCTGTCGCCGTTGCTGTCGCCGTTGCCGTTGCCGTTGCGTCGCTCTTTTGTGGTAAATACATTTTTAGCATTTTGTCTGCTGATACCTTTGGGTGTTGTACATGGCAGGAGACGTTGATGACGACGACGACGACGGCGACGACGACGACGTTGTTGGAACCATTGAAGGTACAAGTACTCCAACTCCAACTGCAACTTCAACAATAAAGACGCAGGCAGGCAAGCCACTGGCCACGCTTTAGTTGCTGTCTTCATCCCCTCCTTTATTCGCAGTTTTATTTCATGTTTCTGGTTTTTTTCCTTTTCCTTTTTTTATTTTTTGATGATTTTTCTGGCGTGCTACGCTTCGTTTTTTTTAGGCCTACATGCAAAATTCCAAATTACATTTCATTGCTTAAATTCAATTAACGTTAAAGGCAAGCAGGTCAAAAATAAGACGAAAAAAGGAGGAGAAAAAAAATGAAAATTATGAGGAATATTTCTGTAAAGGTGAAGCAGCAGCTGGAGCAGCTGGAGTTTGAGTTGAAGTTAGCCGAGTTTGCCATTAAGTCAAGGTAAACAAAAGCAAAATCAAAATCAAAACAAGTAGCTTCTGCTGGTAGCTTCTTCCTCTACTTCTACTTCTTCTTCTACGTGTTCGATTTCGTTCCGAAAAGGTAAACAAAAAGTTGATTGAAAGTTTCAGTAAAATGTGCACAAGGTTTGAGCAGACAGGCCAGGCAGAGGGGCAGAGCTGGCTAATGAAAAAGAAGTGGAAACGAAACAGGTGGAACAGAATTAGATATACGTTCGAGTAGCTGGAAGAAATGGAAAGCAATTGACTTCTATTATTGTTGTGCAATGAATGGAAAGGATGCACAGAAGGGAAGGATTCATTAGGTTTGTGCGTTTTAAAAGTCATGGATGCCTGCTGAAGTCCAGCAAGGATTGTCTAAGTTGCCAAAAAAAAAACCAGATATTCATTACATTTGTGCCCCTAAATGAACAAGTGAGAACGCTACAAACATATCTATATGAAAACTCAATGAAATAACCAGAGATTTACAAAATGAATGCATAGAAGAGCTCAAGAGTGTGCTTTCCGCTTTCAAACTGTTCTGAAGCGCTTCAAACATGTTGCAAGCTCTCTTTCTATCGAATTACTAAATACAATGTCAACTCGAACCAGATACTCACAGTGTAACACGGAGTATCAGTATCACCGATTATGCATTAGTACCTGACCCACTTATACAACTCTGGCCTATGTAAAAACTGTCGACGCAAGCTAAGCTCGTGCTTAAAGTGTGCCTCTAAGGTACAGTCGTCTGCCGTCAGAATCCGAATCCGGACGTTGTAGACATGACTTCGTTGATATTTAGTGTTTTTGATATGCCACCAGCGGGTAACTTTCAAGTGAGCAATGGCTTCCTTTCATTCCAAATAAACTAAGCATTCTGTCGCTCCTGGCCTGGCCTGTCTAATCCCTGCAGATCCCGTGCGTCTGCCATTACTGACTTCACCATTACCGATAACGCTAATTGTGGCAGGATATCTGGCCTTCTCGTTGAAGCTAGGCCGCATGTTTATGCAGAATCGCAATCCGTACGATGTGAAGAATGCCATGATTGTCTACAACATTAGTCAGATAATCAGCAATGCGCTTCTTTTTTCTATGGTATGTACCCGCCTGTGTTCTATAAGTGCGTTTCCGCTGCAGGTTGTAAATTTAGTATCCTTTGCTTAACTAGGGATTGTATTATTACTTATATTCTGGGGCTTACGACTACAAGTGCTTGCGACACCTTCCACCGCATCATCCGGAAAAGCATTTTGATCGCATGTTATCCTATGCCTACTTCATCAACAAAATAATGGATCTCCTGGATACGGTGTTCTTTGTGTTGCGCAAGAGCTACCGACAGATTACCTTCCTGCATGTCTACCACCATGCTATGATGGTAACCGGTGTTTATATCGTGCTCAGAATTTACGGCCCTGGAGGACAATATAATGCAATGGGACTGTTGAATACGCTTGTCCACACAATCATGTACACCTACTACTTTGCGTCCGCCCTCTATCCTCATCTCAAGGACAATCTCTGGTGGAAGCAGTACATCACCATTGCTCAGCTGCTGCAGTTTTCATTATTGATAGTTCAAGCTGTGCTAATGCTCATCCTTAATCCAACCTGTGAAGTTCCACTCTTCCTGCAGTACTTGCAGCTCTTTCAATCCAGCTTGATGCTATTCTTGTTCGGTGGATTCTATTATAGGTCCTATCTTAAGCCTCAGCGACTTAAGCAACACTAAATGACATAAACTCTGCACACTTGAAAGCTGATGTTAATTAATATTGAACTTTCTGAAACACTTTCTAAAGCACTTTCAGTCTACCTTGCCCCATCGAAATGGCTATGAAAGACCTCTAGATTGTGGCCAGAAATATCGAATATCGTATAACCACAAAGGTGCCCTTTAGGAGCAATAGAGCCGCAACAATGCACGAAATATTTAGTACACCACATTCAGGTAATCAAATCAAATCTTCGGCATGGTAACTCTAGCTATGTGTTGCCTTTTCGTGTTACCTTTTCGTGGCCTGTGTTCTAAATAACTTTATCTCTAGTAATATCTCTTTTAACTCAAATCAAATATCTATACTAACGCACCTAGCTAAAACTAGAGGTGGGAAACTATCGATAGTCGGCAGCATCGATGGCCGCTGATAGTTTTTCCAAAAACATCGATGACCGCCAATAATTTTTTCAAAGCCATCGATAGTGGACGATAGTGACATCGATAGTGTCCTTCCTTGCTAAAGACTCGCTCTGACTAGACAGATGTTGCCGGAATACACAAATATTTGAGCATTAGTGTTTTAATTGAAGGAAAATCCATCTTGTTAAGTCAAGCGACGCCACAAATGAAGAAAAACTCGCAATTTATTCCAGTGATGTGTAAACAGAACCATCGATAACACTATCTTTAGTGCGGCATCATCGATAGTAGGCCGAGTCGAAAGTGTCGGTAGTGCTCCTCCATTGATAGTAGGACGAGTCGATAGTGCCCACCATCGATAATATCGATAGTGCCATAGATTGTTTCCCACCTCTAGCTAAAACATGATGTAAATTCTCTTTCCTTTCATTCAAAGTGAGCGAGCGAATCCGCGTTTTTCCCCGTCTTCACGATACTTTATGCGGCATCTCCCCTTAGTAGTCTAAGATGTATTTCCTTCACCTATAACAATAGGCAGCGAAGCAATCACAAATAACGCTGCTTGAGTTGCAAATAACATATTGTTGGCGCCATCTGTTGTAGAAAGTTTTCATTTATATGTCTCTATATTGCAGCTATATGTTATAGAAGTTCAATATTTTTGATTTTTACATATTATACATATGACTTTACGGTGAAGATTACAAGTCGGCAGCTTTAAAACAGAGCGACTAGTTCGTATACAAACAGACAGACAGACTTACATGGCTATATCGACTTCGCTTGTCATGCTGACCAAGAATATATATACTATATTTGGTAGAAGATGCCTCTTTCTTATAATATCCTTTGCAATGGTATAAATATCATTCAAGAAGGACCGAATTGTGTACATACCGAAGATTTTCGTTAATGTAATTCCGCTTATAATTCCGTCTTATACAGAAATATGTTCGATTTTAGAACGGAACTTATTTTGAATAAAGTGTTGGTATCATTTCAAGAACACTTCAGAATCTCAGTGGTTTAAAAAGGAGCTGATTTTACCAATGTTTAGGCCTCATTTTGAAAACCGTCTGAAAAGTTGCTTGATCGTTTGATCTCATTTTGTAGTGTTCTCAAAATCAAACCATTCCCACCACCGCTCTATACTGAAAATTAATTCTTTTTTAAATTATTCTTGCAAATTTGTATAAAACTCAAAATTTAGCTCATATAAATTGCAGTGAATGAACTTTTTATCAATGCAAACTTTCGATCGGCATTCTACCTGCTTGCGACACACGACACACGCCAATGAGAAGCTAAACTTTATATATACGTTCGACTTAGGTCGAATACAATCGTTTAAATCGTTTACCTTCTGACTTTTGCGTAAATTTCAAATGTGCATTTAATTAGTGATTGAGTGTGAATAACATATAGAGGCGTCTAGTCGCTTCAATGAACGCATTGTATGCAATTACAATGTAAGCTTTGCCACCCAATATGCTAAATATTTGAAGAATACAAATTCAATTATACAATTGTCATATGGCCGGCCGGCCTTCTGCGCTTTCCCCGCTCGCTCGTTTGTTCAATTTGGACAACAAATAGCACAAATTAAGAGTCCATTCATTATCAACCCATTCACCCACTAAAAGTGTACAAGCCATATACTGTGGTATGCCATTTAGGCATTATGCTGGAGATATATAGATATTCTCTCTTTCTCTTTCCCTCTGTGGTCAGTATGTTTAAGCGCAACTAATTGCTTTAATTTGCAGAAAATAATATGTAGCTATTGATGCATATAAATCTTATGGGAATTCTTTCTACTTAATTAGTTTTAATGTCGCCAGCAAACAAAAGCGCATAACTAACAATTAAGACAATGTTACTCATACGCAATGTATTACATACGAATATGTATATGCAACTACATTTGTGTATACATTTGTGTGCGTGTGGGGGCATAAATCTTAATTACGCTTCGTTGAGCGTAAATCATCATCAACCACAGAAGTCAAGAGTTTTGCAAAATGCAGACCGGAGGAGAGCCGGAGAGCCGGAGTCAGAGCCACTGAAAATTGATTCATGCGAAGCAATTCGCCAGTAAACTCTCGACTTCAAGCGTCGGCGGCTAAGATTTTCGAAGTTGCGTTAACTTAACTGTTGACAATTTGGTAATGTTGGATTCCACACAAAAAAAAAGGGAAACTTTTTTTTATGAGTTATGCAGACTGAGTGACGACTTTGGGTTTTGTAGAGCATTCTTAACCCTATAAGATAATATGTTTTGATGAAATTGAAATTGGATTAGAGGCTGTCTGTTGAAATTTTCATGATTTCATTCCAAAATTTCACAAGTGGAATCTAAAAAATTGCTTGATCAGCTCAAAAGGACCAATTTTTAAAGGGAAATTTCAATTTGGCGAAGGCAGCGACAGCCCTCGTATGCCAAATACTTACGTCTCTCTTAATTATAATCTAATACTTTGATTGAAAAATGATCATTCAGGGAATCCACCTGATGTGTTTGGCTCGTGGTGTCCATTGCCATCAGACAATGAATGGAGACTTCTGCCTTAAGATTCGAAAATCGTCTTAGAAATGGGCGAATTTGAATAGAAATATGAGAGACACATTTATACTGCGTTAAGCTAAAATCTAAGAATATATATCCAACTATATCGCGGTATAAATCATCATCATATGCTTTGGCTTATTCGACTTTTAATAGTCCACATATGAGTCACATCGTCGTGTTATGATCAGCATTCAAATATTATCATGGTTGGATAGTTTTGTCCCGCTAACTCTGAATGTCTTCCGGGTGGGCTTAGCTAAAACCTGTGCAAATTTAATAATTCCAGTTGCAATCAGTTGAAAAACAACCCATTTTATATGCATATAATAATCCCCGCATCAACGTTTTTGCACTCACTAATGGGTTAAGCTTTAAAATTCCACTTTTATGTTCCTTCCTTCACAATTGCCATCCTGGCTATTTGAGTCCGCTAACTGAGCCAGAGCCAAAGCATGTTAACTGCACTTACTGTTCTTCTTTTTATGACTTTCTGACAATTTGTGCAATCAAATTTGGTCGGCATAATTCGAAGAAGAAAAATAAAATAAAAAACGTTAACAATTTTTCTACAAGTTGTAAAGATTAAAAGTCCATTAGGCTGCGGCGTAGAGAACTTGTTTGATGCTGAAGCACAGCCATTTAAATGCGCGCAATCAGTCAAGGGGCAAGGGTACGGGCCTGACAGAATTACATGAAATATTTGATTCCATAAGAAGCAGTTAAGTGCATTTAATAAATACGGAAGCGAGAACACGACTCTCAACACGATTGCAACTTTGAGTCGGAAAGGCATTTTAATTTATTTAAATTTCCAACTGCGATTTTAACAGGCCACGGCCAAACCAGGGCCCAGTCGAGGCAGTCTTGTCCAAAAGCTGTACACACGACTTGCAGCTTCTTGGCAGGCAATTCTACTACTTCTCATCCTCAGGTTCAGTCGCTGAGAAGAAAAGTGAACATCCATTAGTTGTGCTAATGATGCGCAACCCACTTTGCCGCACGTTCCACGCCCCATGAGGAATGAAGTGGAATGGCACACAGCTAGAGATGGCAGCGTGCTTAAACAGGATATGAAACACTCAAGTCAATTCAATATGAATACAATTTTAAATCCAATAAAGTAATCTTAGCTTCTTTGTAGCCTGTGAAAATGTCATAAGAGTCCTGCCTGAATGCATTCATTCATCTCTCATACTCCTTACCTTGAGTTGCGTCCTTAAATTCCCATTTTGAAAACTGCAAAGCACGAACCACCTCTAGTGCAACTGCCATTTGCCTTTGCTTACAAAGTGTCCTGTTTCGTTGTGGTGGAGCTTGACTTTACTTTGGGTACTTTGAAACGCATTTGGCTTAGTCTTAGTTTGCTTAGTTAGCTTTGGGTTAAAATGGCAAACCTAAAGTGGCCAAAGGATTTCTCTAAAGAGAATACAAAATGACTCAGATTTGCACAGCGCAAATGTTACTTTAATGCTTAAATAAAATGTAACTGAGGCAAATTATTCATAAATAATTGTTGGACACAAATAAATTGGCCATAAATTTCATGCAAGTTCAAAGATAAACCTGAAAATACATAATCAAATTTAGATTACATTTTCTCTTCTCATATTCACACCCTGCTACTCACCATCAATTGATTCAAATAGAACTCATAGGGTATGTGACCGCTTATGGGATCTATGGCCACTGGCCACATTTCATCCATTTCCTCTTGGGTAAAGGGCTCACCCTCCTCCATCATTAATTTGCCAAAACTCTCCTTGGTCAAAAAGCCCTTACCCTCAGCATCTAGGACTTTGAAGGCCTCTAGAATCTTCTCAGGCGGAGCTGGCTCCATTCTAAATATGTAAAGATTTAATAAACATCTTCAACTACAATAGCCAAGCTCACTTTCTTTCCATCAACAGTTGCGAGACATGTGGCAAGAATTTGGTTAAATGCACCTCACCGCTGGTCTCATCCGATTCGGTGGCTGAAATCACTTCATTCACCTCCTCCTCGGTGGGCACACAGCCCAAGAAACGTAAAACAGTACCCACTTCACGTACATCGATGAATTTGTCGCCATGATGGTCGAATACACAAAAGGCATCCGAAATGCGCTTCTCCAAATCATTGTTCACTGTTGCATAGCAGAAAGCAGGCAGGGCTTAGGGTTTTGGTTTACTCAAAATATATTTAAAATAAACAACTTACAGTCTAAATCCATATTGAAAAGTTTCTGTTTGTATTTATGAACTGTCCTCTGTTGAATCAATATCATAAAAGTAAACAGCTTGTTGGTTGCTAAGCAATAATTGTTTCGATGGGGATATGTGGAATGGAACTAGTGCATGCGAACTGGAATCCAAGAAAAAGCTAAAACAATGCATAGAAGGAAGCATCTTCGACTACATAAAGTATAGATATTCTTGATCAGCATGACCAGGGGAATCGATATAGCCATGTCCGTCCCTCTGTTTAAACACAAAGATCTTAGAAGTCTTAAGAGGTATAGAGCTGAAATTTTTAGCAGATTCCAAAAACAAAAATTACAAGAAATGCGACATCCACATGATCGTTCCTATTCATCCTCTCGATCCTAACGTTTTGTATATTATAATGATCATAAATAAACGTTGTCAAAGGGAGACTTATTTTGAGAATATGTCAACCAGATGTAGCCTAACTAACATCGTGCAGTCCAGTGGAGTCTCTCTTACCAGCCATAGCCCGTAGAAACCGAACTCAATCGGCTGTTCCAGCCGGCACACTCTGAAAAGATGCCGAGGTCAGAGAGCATTGATGGGCAGCTAGTGGCTTCCAGAACTCCGAGGGCTCTTTGGCTACGACGCAAAACAAATGCAACTGTGAATTTAGCTCACAAAGCAAAATGAAATATTAGAAGACAAAAGAAAACGCCTCACGTTGATGGCGATTTGTTCACTGTGTAAAAATATAAAGTAGATTTTGTGCTTTTTGCCAGGCTGCGTATTATATTATAATCCTTCTGCAACTGTGTGAGGCTGCGAAGTAGGCGAACCACTGCGAATTTCCACAACTACAGAAAAAGTAGACTGAAAAATTTATAGATAAATAAGTCTATATTTTTTTCAGTGAACAATTTTTTGCTTCGCTCATTGAGATTAGCCTGCCACATCAACGCTACAACAACATCTGCACTCCCGATTGAAAATTTGATGCAAATCGCTGTTGCTGCCCAAATGAAATTACTAATTTCTCTCTGTTTTTCTCAGGTTATAGACGGGGTTTGCTGAGCTAATCTGAGGATCAAGGGAATGGTATATCAACACATCCAGATTCGAAAGACTTCAATATTTTAATTTCATATCCCCATTTCCTTTGCCTAACTAGTTCTAATTCTGCCGAACTAGTTCCAGTGCGCTGCAAAACGTATAACAAATGAACTATATATGCCGCTATCCAATTTCTGCCTCATTACAAGCCATTATTGGTGGCCATTTAAGCATATTACCAATCAGCTGGTATGGAACACGGAAGTCCAAGCGTATATCCAAGCCCAAAACTCACTTTTACCTTACTTGGTTGTGGCCCAGGGGGCGGCGGCATGAGGCAGCTTGGAGCAAGCCAACAAGTGCATTAATGGAAATTACTGCAAAAGTCTTGCCCATTAATTTGACCAGGACCAGAGAGCGGTTGGTGGTTTGGTCGAGTTGGAGAAGGAGAAGGGTAGGCAGGCAGAAGGCAACGCATTGGATTCGATTAAAAAAACAACACAGAACTGGCAAAAAAGGTAACTCCTCGGGCCAGCCAGAGGCTGAGCAACTGCTTCATTCAACATTCACGCTAATGCGTGTCGTGTACAACACGCTTGCCACTTGCTCAGCTGCCTGGCAATTTCTTCCTCTACTGCCGCTTCTCCTCCGCTTTGCTTACACTCTTCTGGCTCATTTTCCTCTTGCGCCCTATCCTAGACGCAATCTTTTTTGGCCCTCGCTACTGCCCATAAACACTAAAAGTGTTCGTCATTTGCTGTTCCAGATCCAATTAACCATTTTGATGCATTTGCCTCCATTAAGTTCTTCTCTTTCTTCTCCTGGTGATGCTTCTGCTTCAGCTTCTGCTTCTTCGCCTGCTACGTTTTTGCGTTTTCAAAGAGATTCTCCATACCCTTCCATTCCCTCCATTGCCTTGGCCTTTTGTAATTTCTGTGCTGTGTGTGTGTGTTAACTTACAACGTGATCGGAAGTTTGTCTTGGCCATCTTGTAAGCCGCGGCTGACGACGTGGCCGTGACTCGGAATCTCATCATCACTGCAACTAGCCGGCTGCGTGTGTATGCGTGTTGTTGTTGTTGCTGTTGTTGTTGTTGCTAAAGTACTTTGTAAATGTTGGCATGATTTAAGTCAAGCTCTTAGTCTCTTTATACTGACATTTACTCTCGAGTTTTGTCTATTAGGCATGCGATTAAAATTTAAATTGAAGTCGTCCACAGCCACTCCATAGCCACAGCCAAAGTCGCAGACCCAACCCTAGACGGAGACAGAGCCCCGCATGGCCTCGCCTCATTTACAGAAAGGCTTGTACCAGGCATGCCCTTCCAATTGGGTTATTAAAGCTATGCCAACAGGTTTGCAAAATCTTAAGAAAATTACAATTTTTGTGTAACTTAAGGAGATTGTGAGATTGAGATTGTTTGTGCCTAAACGCCTGGCTCCGAATGTTATTTTCCCTTCCACCTATGAAAAATATTTTAGTTTATCTTTAATTTAAACAAAAATGAATTCAAATTGGAATCAGTAAATTTTAAAAGAATTATTTAAATTGTTTTTTTTTTCTGTTGAACATTTTGTAGTTCTTTTTTTCTATTTAAAAGTATTTTTGTCTTACTAAAAAAGTATTGTTTTCCACTTTAGTCAGAGGAAATATGAAAACTATTAAATTTTTTCCATTGAGGCCTATTTCTTAGAACCCTAAATGGCCTTATTTCTTCTCCCCTCAATCATGAATATATGCTTTGTATATTCAAACTCATGAATTCGTTAACAAGTGGCATAGTAATCATATAAAATTCATTCGAAATGAATGGTCTCAGTGGCATTCATTATCTCATACAACATCTACAAACCAATTGGTAGTTTCCATTGCATTAAAAGGGTGAGTGCGAGTTCAGAAAGATGCAGTTAGTAGTCTATATTGTGAACGGTCTGTGTAAGAGCAGACCCGAGGTTGAGCTCTATATCAACACCAACCATGTCGACATCCTCCTCGTGTCCGAAGCCCACTTTTCCCAAAGGTCTTTCCCTTGGACAACAGCACCACCATCTGGAGACTCAAAAGGCATCACCCGATGGATCTGCCTCACTGTGGACGCTATTAGCTACGACAATGATAAAAGAGCAGAAGTAAGCGAGCTATAGAAGATGTCAAAGGCAAACAAGTAAACAAGTTGCTGTTTCCTTCCATCTCCCATGTTCATACAGATTGGCTCGAGCTAAGGTGATAACCTTATAAGTAATACCATGGGAGTTTTCGAATATCTTATGAGTTTTCTCGCTGGCCATTCATACTGATTATGCCATATTCTTTAAGTAATCTTAAGTAATATAAATGTTCTATGATGAATGTTAGGATGAATGTGTGGTGTTAGCGTTAAATTATTTTTGAGTAGTTGCCTCATTTTAGAAACTTGATTGCATTCAAGTAGGGGCTCTATATTTCATGAAGCTATTCAATTTTGTACTTATTTGGATTTCTTAACACTTCCAGGACATTTGTTCTAGATGCAATTGTTGATTGATTTTGTTTGTTAGCGGGTTCACTTGCCTTCTTCTCATCTGGTAATCATCCATAACTAATGAGGTGTTGAACTATTGCTGGCTGACATCTGCCATCATCATCATCCTACCATCATAATACACAGTTTCGAAGATCAAGAATATCGAACCCAAGATCCATACCAAAAAGTTGTATAATATTATAGATTTTGTAAGTTTAGTTTTATTTTTCCCATCACTACTTAATTAGCACAACTATTTGCTATCAAAAGAATCAAACTCTCCCAAGAGTATATAGACTTCGTTATCTACAAAACTCGGATTTCTTTGTGCTTTTATTGGCAAGAAAACACGCCCAGTTTCATTTTGCTAGCCTTCTCCGCTGCAGAGTTCCGGTTGAGAGTTTGTTATTAGCCTCAGCGTGTAGCATTTTGCTCATCTGTCAATTTCGACACCTGCCACAGACTGGACGGCAGCAGAATGGTCTGTTGGCTCCACTCTAAGCTTGTCATCTACTTCCTGTGTGTACGCTCAGATTTGCATTATGCGAGTGGAAATGCAAATATTCATCTATATGGCCGCATATCCTAGTAGTTTTATAAATAATTATACGGCGGCAATGCTTAATTGATTTAACTTCCACTTGATTATAGTTTTTTTTTTTTTTTTTTGTAAACATTGTGAAGCTCTTTCCCTTTGCCCAGAACTAGTTTTAAATAATACCATTACATTGTTATTATTTTTTTGAGGCCAAAGCGGCTAGGCATATAATTTTTTGTTCCTTTCATTTTTCCATCAAGCGTCAATATACAATTATTATGAATTTTTAATGATTTTTTATTTCTATTTTTTCTATTTCTGTTTTTTTTTTTTTGCATTTTGTGTACAATTTGAATTGCCTTACAATTCGTTTTCCTTTGTGTGCGCAGATTGTGGTAATTAAATGGAATTTAATAAACATAAACATCCGTATAATGAGGGCTGGCTACCTACCTACCTTTCACGGCTGCCAATGGAAAACTGTTTGACCCAAAAAACTCAAACTTTTGTTGAATTAATTAGAGTACGAAATACGAAAAATACAGAAGAAAAAACCAGACTATGGGCAAGGCAGCCAGCCGCAGATATAGTTTAAACGATTCATACAAAGAATTCAATTCAAATGAAATGAAATGATATGAAAGAATTGATTAATAATCATAGCAAAAACCACAAAAGAGTTGGAAGCACATGAATGAATGGAACAACAGCAGCAGCAGCAGCCGACCGCCTCACCGATCTCCAGTCTCCGGTTTCTCTTTCTTAACTTACAAAGCGCTGACGCCATGGCCGAAGTCTCTGTTTCTGTTTCTGTTACTGTTTGTGACTCTGAGTCTGGCTCAGCCTTTGGGCTCAGGCGCACATCAAGGCCAATTGGTTGTGGCTCCGAGCCTCAATTGTAAGACCGCCTGGCCTGGCCGCCAGTGCTTCAGCTACAGCTACAGCTCCAGCTCAAGCTCCAGCGCCAACACAGCACAACACATGCTTAATGCCGCTGTTGCGGCTGCTGTGCTCCACATTCTGACCGGGCACTACTCCAGTCCAGTCATGTTCATGTACAAGTACAAGTCAGTCGTACGACTGTGATACAGTGCGTTGAGGTAGATGGAAAATTGTAAGAGAATTCTCAAAATGAAAATGAAAATCAATAATGTTGTTACTGAAATGAAATTTGACAAGGGGCTTTAAGTGGAAATTGTCAACATTTAGAACAGAGGACAAATTTGATTGAGCATTGCCTTTCCCCCTCTACTGTTCTCTTTACCACTAAATATTATCTATAGTTATAGTAAGCGACCTTGTACCAATATGAGTCTATAGGGGAAACCCTTGTCTAGAACAAATGTGGTCTATTTTTCAGGAACTATTTCGCAATATTATAATTAACCGAATTTGTAAATTTAGACCTTGATTGACTGATTTGCAGTTCACAAATTATATCTTAAAGATTTCTCAATTAGTATCTTCCATATATACTATCCTTTCCATTGCTATAAGTTTAAGGTTCTAATTGACTTCCTGAGTACCAACTTTTCATCCATCTGGTAGTTCTCCAGTAATTCTCTTCCTTTTCAATTCTCTCCTTAGTCTTGTATTTGGTTTTTTTCCTGATTGATCGTCTTTTTCCAAGTCATTTTCCGAGCTTCAGAGCTTCCAAGCTTAGAGTCTTGAACTCATGTTTCGCAGGTTCATTATCTGCCATAACGTTTAGTGCGATTTCAAGGTGATTTTAAGCTATATATTTCATAAGATCTTATTAGAAATAAAAACCTTTTTAAAACTAAGAAAATCTGCCTTAAATTATGATGATAAATTGAACAAAATTTCTCTATTAAAATATTCAATTAACCATAACTAGGTTCACTATTCACTCTTAGAATTTCCCCAATGCACACATTTTCTATAAGTTCCCCCTCTATGTAAAAACCCTTCTCATACCACTGTTAACTGTTGCGTTTGCCTGCCCCCGCCTGCCCCCTGCATGAGAGACTTGACTTTGATTCAATTTCCATATGAAAACATCGATTTGCGTTTGGTTGTGCGCCCGCGTTGTCGTAATCAAAGTGTTGTTTATGGAACACGTCCGGCGTGTTTTTACTCTTTTTCTTCTTCTTCTTCTTCTCCTGACTGCTTGCTGCTCGGCTTCTACTTGTTAAAGAAAGAAGAAGCAGAAAGAAAAAATTGCTTAGGGCAACAATTGTGCGAGTCGACTGAAAAATATGTAGCCAACGATTACATTTGCCTATTGCATGGACATTAGGACACGGGGGCGCCGAGACCGAGACGTGGAGCAAACGAGCCGAGGTTCGAGTACCCAAGTATCCAGTGCCGCCAATACATAGGCCAGGTCCCCAGTCCAAGTTATGATTGAGTTCTAATGAGTTGAGAAAAATGTATCAAGGAAAACCAGTTCCCGGAATCGCAATTAGATAAGTGGGTTTCATGCCTCCAAACGTGCACTACAAGAAAGCGCAGCGAAACCAACAATTGGCCGATCCATGGGGTTAGCAGCTGACCAGCCTGCTGGCCAGTGCCAGTGCCTGGTTGCCAACCCAGTCAGGAAATGGAAATTGTTTTCCATGGAATGGAACGGACGGGGCAACGGCATTGGCTAACAAATGTGTAGCACATTTTATATAATAAGGCGTTAAAAATATTTTGCAATTTAATTTATTTGTTGTGTAGCCGCAGAAGTCGACAACACTCTTTGGAATAACAACAACAACAACAACAGCAACAGCAACAACATCTGCGAGCACACAATAATAACAACGACAGCGGCGAAATAAAAATGAAAATTACCATATGTAGAGCCGGGAAAACTCGTTTAACAGTCGGCATTTGAAGTTAGTGGAGTGAAAATTTGCAACATTATGGACAGGAAGGCAGACAGGTATGAGCAGTAGGAGCACCCCAGTTGATACCCATGTTAGAATCGGATCTGAGTATAATTATGCGTGATCATGAATGAAAAGTCAAGCATGAAAATTACAAAAGCTACGGAAGATTAGCCATTCTGGTTGAGTGTGTCAATCGAACTGGTAGTAAATGGTCGATCAGCGGTCGCAGATAAAAGTATCAGGTGTTCATCAGCGAGTTGTCTATTGGAAATCTTAGATGATCTGTATCATTGGAATATATGAACATTAACATGAAATATAGAATTTCATATTCCGGACGATCAAATGAATCTCAGAAGTTATATGTAGCTGTGAATGGTCTCAATTTGTATGCAGTTTCTTCGTTCTGAATCCATATATATCCATATATAAGAATACGATTCTATAATCAAGTCTGAAGTACTTCAATAAAATAAAACAAGTCCTATATGAATTATGCTAATTCTACCCTGTTTCATGATATTTGCAACGCCTAGAACGAAGCCTTGTGGACCCCCTGAAGTATATTTATTCCTGATCAACATGAATGCCGAATCGATATTTTCTTGTTTTCGAAGAAGTTTCGTTTTGGTATTTCCAGGGAGGTTTTCCCAGAGCCCGGAAGTGTTCTGTGAGTAAGAGCTTGGCAGATTAGTTCTGGGTGGCGTAGAGAAGGCATTTCCAGCAAGTTCATCTGCAGATTCGTTACCTTCAAAGCCCATGTGTCCAGGAACCCAATAAAGTCTGACTTTATTGCCCACAGAGAGTTCCTGAAGGAAGCTTCGCTTACATATTCGCTTACATTTGATAGTATTTCTTTGGCTTTATGGTAGTGATGGAGTTCTTTGACTCGTATAAGCTGTTCCTTTTCGAATGTGGATTGACTCTATCTACCTCCACAGGGTATAGAAATCTGTCAGCTGTTTGCGCTCATATTGTAAGTTGTGTGAAATTTTGAGAAATTCTCAAACTTATGGCTTGGGCTGGTCAATGTTTAAGACGAAGGTCAATTTTTTGACTTAATTGACAGCTGACATGAATCAGTAAACTTTTGATATCTGTCTCAGATCATAGCTTCATAGTCATGTGCTTTCATTACTAATTGGACAGCTAGGTTAAACAATTTTATAGAAATATTTGAACAAAGTCTGTCAGTTTATATGCAAACTAGTCTCTCAGTTTCGAACTTAGTTTTCTTTCTATCCCAAGTTGCTCAAATGCAAAAATCATCAATATCGAAGTACTATATCTTATAGCTTCCATATAACTGATTGATTCTGAATAACCTCTTAGTGTAACACATATTTTGTTTTCATTTCCTAACCAATTTTGTTACATGCTGGTTTTCTATAGATATAGATAAAGCCTTTATATGTCTTTATATAGATTCTATAGATAAAGCTTTTATATATCTTACAAACGTGATAGAAATGCCTTGACAGCAGTGCAAAGATATTAGGATTGATTACGCTGTGGGTAAGAGAAACAGAGGCAACGAGCCTTAGCTTTCTTTTAAAATCAAAACAGCAGAATGCTCTCTCTCTCTCTCACTCTTTCTCTTTACAAGGCAAAACGAATATGGCACAGACTGTATGTCCGCATGTAATCATATCTGTATATATGAATGAATGTGGGTGCACAAAGTATTTTAGAAACGGAGGCCTTCGCCTCCCATTGTTGTCCACCAGTCTGCCGAGAAGTGCTGCTGGAGGTGTGGTAAATGCGTTTTAGAAGCATTTACCAAATTGGATTAGGAAAAGAATTCTTATATCAAGAACACAAATACTTGGTTTCAGAATTAACGATAAAAGTACTTGATTAAGATGAATACACTCTTGATATAAGAATTCTAGGACTCAAAAGCAGTTCTTAAAATATTAATTTCACATTAAGAGGTTTTCCGAATTTGGTTGACTCTTGATTCGAAATTCTTCATAATTTTCTGAGTGAGGTTCATTCATAAATATCATAAATATACTTTCCATAAACCTTTGCCAGTTTGTTTGGGAATTATAGCCACTGCTCGCTTGAGCTAATGAATACGTCATAGCTAGGCTACCGTTACATTTACCTTAACTAACCATCGCCTAATTAACACCACTAATTTGGCCCCAAAGAGCAGCTTTCTACCAATCTTTCTGATAAACAGAATTCTTTCACCTTTAAGCCCATTTTCTGCACTAGTTTGCGTTCGATTTATAGGCGTGAAATCTAAATGCGTTGAGCAACGCCCGGCAAAAGTTAAAAAGGTAAACGCTAGATCTAACCTATCTAGTGTCTATTGGGTCCTGCCCTGCCGACTTAATTGGTTTGGCCCTACCCGCAAATTCATAAGAAAATAACAGACAAATACTTTACTTTCTAGAGTGGAAAAAATAACAACAACAACAACAACAACAGCAACAGCAATAACTGACAACGCCCTAATGTGCGTGCCTTTCCAATTAGAGACAGGCTGCCAGCCAGCTCAGTCCCAGTCCCAGTCGCAGTCAGGCCAATCAGCTCATATGGCCATCATTAGATACGTTTCTACTAATGATTTTTGCGCAGTGCTGACCCCAAGCCCTGGGAACTTGGCCTGAGAATGTTTAAGAGAACATTTCGCATATATATGTTACTATATTATATACATATATATATATATATATTTATGTGAATGATAATGACTTTTGGCGGCGCTTTGATTTTTACCAAAATAGGAGAAAAAAAAATACCAGACAATAAATCAATAATTGCTTGCAAAATAATGCAACCCAAAAGATAAATTACAAATGCTCTGTACAAACGTCAGCAGGGGGGCCAGAGGGGCTCGACAGGCGTATGACTTAATTTGCCAATTTCAACGCCAAGAACGCCAAAAGGCTTGACCAAAAATGGCCAGCTGTGCCGCAGCCCAGAACCAGAACCAGGGCCCACAGCCTGAGCCTGAGCCAGAGCCATGCTCTTTAAACGTGCAATTTCCGTTGCCCAAAACGCGTGCCCAGCTAAGTATAAGAATTCTATTATATTTTTCTGAACCAGCCTCAAATGCCGCCCAGCCACACAATGTGATTAACTTGTTGACCTGAACCTGTCCAAAAGAGCGCAAACACAATAAAAGCATGCTTAAAAATTTAGAACGGATTTTCGAGCCACGAACAACATTGCAATCGAGAGAAACCAACAACTTCCGTACTGTTTGTGGTCAGCCGGGATTTTGTATTTTTATATTTGTATTTTTATATGCAAACACAACAGCAGCAGCAGCAGCAGCAACAGCAGCAGCAGTGGCAGCAGGAGAAAATTGGCATTCGTTAGGCGTTGCTAATAATTGAAAAGCAACAAACAATCCCCCCCAACCGAAAAACGACCCAAACCAGCCAGCCCAGAGACCGCAGAGTAACTTCTGAGCATCAGCTTCTGGCGACGCACAGGAATGTTGAAAACTGAAAACTGAAAACCAAAATCTGCTAACTCCAGGCTGACCACCGCAGACGGAACTCTGAACGCTGAGCCTGACGACGCCGATTGAACATGGAAGACAGCGTCTGCGCACCTGCGCGTTCTGCCAAACCAAATTATGCCCAAGAGGCACAGTTTGGAGACTCGCACAATTCCGACCAGATACACGTAGTATTTGTGGCGATTTCTCAAGAAATTTGCAAGTAGCATGTGCATTTTCGCTTTCAAATATGAAAACTTTATTTGGAAACGCAGGAAGATCCATAATTTGAGCTAAGTGTTTCACCTGGCAAAGCTAAATTGAAACTATTACAGCTCGTAGTTAGAGATTTGTACTATAAGAAGAACTGGAAGACCCGTCAGGCTATGCAGACTTACCTTTTATAAGTTTCCTTGGAAATTTGTCAACTTGCTATTCCTGGAGCTCTAATATTTCGTAGCATTTCTTACAAATTTTAGATATTTTCTTAAGTTTTCTATGAACTCTGAGAAATCGGTTAAGTTTTCTAAATGAATTTGAAACCATCCACTCTATAGCAAGTCTTGCTTAGCCTTTTCAAAGTATCTTATACATATTAACTCTCATCTTCACCGTCAAAGTAGTGAGACATAAATTTACTAATATTTTCAACTATTTTTTAGCTCCGCTTTTGACCCCCTTGCAGATACAATTTCAACTAAACCATACAGTTGACCTTGTGTGGAATGTTCTTCCTCCTAGCTCTAAATAATTTATTCATCTATGCGTTGCTCTTTTTATGAAAGCGTAGGACTTCGGTAAAGAACAACGCATTTTCATTATGAATTTCAAAAGTTTTGATTTCATCTTTCAGAATAGACATAATTTTCCACAATCACATAGAATTTACTATTTATGGAACTAAGAAAAGCTTAGAATTTCATTGAGAAGCAAATGATCTCACAGTGTTTCACTGTTTGTTAGGGATTATGGACTGAATTCACCTGATTTTGCCATTAATTGTTCAACTTTATATACATTTTTGAAGCTTCAAACTAAATGGCAAATTGCATAAGTTCCTCCACTTGCTTTCATCCACCTCTCCAATATATATATATATATATGGCAACTCAATTCCCTCTCATCACCCATGTCCGTCCAGCTGCCACTGCCCACTTTCGCTTCGGAAAATTTATAGAAAATTGTCTTGACATTGCAATTTAAAAAAACAAAAAAAAACAGAATGCTAGAAAATTGATTTTTAGCTGGAGCCTGACAATCACTCGCTTGGTTTTATTTTGTAGCTGCAAGGCTCACGCCCACCGAAATTCATAGTTAGGCTTTTGCTTAAACCGTTACAGTCTGGTTTGCTGGAGCCAGCTGATTCATGACTTAATCACTGGCAATCGGTAGCTAAAAGTTGCTACTCGGGCTGCACCCAAAAAAAAAAAAACTGCTTTATCAGCGGATCGAGTGAGTGGAGCTGCAGCCAACTAGCTTTTGTGGCCCAGAGGCGGCAGCTGAAACCACTTTTGGCCAGAGCCAATTGATTGTTTGCTCTATAACTGCAGGACTTGATTAAGATTTTCGCTTTTTTATGTTTTATGTTTTGGGTTTCCCTCCTAGATGCTTTTCGAATACCTTTGTGCTACCTTTATAATGGTAATGGCTAAATATTGGCTGGCAAATTTTCACTTTTGCTTTATTCAAGGCTTAGGCAATCAAAATCCCTCAGCGGTAAACCGCCAAAACAACAACTAACATCCGCCATGTGTGGACAGACCAGGTCGGCACCACACCGCACCGCACACCGCAGCAGCCCCACAGCAATAGCAACAGCAGCAGCAGCTTCCACAAGCCATAAACAACTGTTTTGGAAGCCCGATCTCTGTGAAGCGATCTGCGCGGCTCGTTCTTCGAGTAGACGTTGAACGACGACGATCCGCGCATGCGCAACGCTTGCCAACGTTATAAAAGTGTAAATAAGGTAATTAGTGCTTCCGGGCATAATCATACGCGTACAAACATGACGTAGATGTACGGTGCTGTGCTGTGCTGTGCTGTGCTGCTAGTGGTTACTGTTGTTGCTGCTGCTGCTGGCTCTGGCACCAGGCAGAGTGTTTTACACACACTCCACCCCACGCCGATACACTTCATGTGTGTGTATTTATACTGTGTAATTAGATGTGGAGAGAGTGTATGCAGTTTGAATGGAATATAAGCGAATGTTTCACAGTTTATAGATTTGGAAAAATATCTTTGAACTGGCAAATATTTATATAGAAAACATAATAACAAAAATTCCTTACAAATCTAGGAATTTTTAGCCGCACTTTACATTCATTCTAAATCAACTATTTATAACTTTCTGAGTTTCCACTTATAATTTTCAAAGACATCTTTGTTTATATGACAGTGAGTATCATCAAGTCGAGCAGACTTTCTGTCATATGGCCTAACGCTCCGCTCACATGTTATTGTTGTTCTTTGACTAACGAACTGACGCGTCGCGCGTTCCAAGAGCCACCACGGCAGCAGCAACTATAACAACATTAACAACAACAACAAGTAGAACTAAGATCCAATCCAAGCATGCTGATGACGATGATGATGACGATGACGACAATGTTACGCTTGGGAAGCCAGTGCGAAGGCAGCCACGGACAAATGGACGGACGGGACGTACATCCACTCAGCAATTGCTGATAAGCAATAAAAACAAATGGCAAAAGCATGGTCAGGGACAGGCAAAAGATCGGGCCTGGCTGCCAATAAAACTTGTACATATGAAATGCGATTCGTGTCGGTGGCTTGTTGTCGACTTGCCTGCTATCCATTACGTCCTGAAGATTTGCCTAATTATGATGGTAGACGACTGTTGGCTGGCTGCCTGTTGATTGGCAAGAGGTGACTCTTAAGTGCCCGACAATGTATCTGATACGGCTGTGGAGTAGTGTATAGTTTACATATGTATTTCTATGAATACTCTCAGACAAAATAAAGACAAAATAAATGGTAATTTCAATTCAGAATTTCTGAGTAACTTTCTGCAAGATGAATGTGCGAAAGTGCGATGATTTCAATCAGCAAAATCAGCAATACCATATGTTAAAAGAAGATCGTGTAGTCCTATGATATACTTCCAACACAAGATATGTGGGAATGGTGATTCGAAAGATGTAGGAATGGTGATGGAGTGGAGTGGATTCAATCATCCACTGAAAGTTCTAGAAGTATCCAAATCGACCGCAGATGGCAGAACATTATACATAATATGGAAGACATCAAAGTAAGTGTACACAAATCACAGCTGTCAATTGCCTCACACGGCAGGACTGCAGACTACTACTGCGTGGGAGAAGCGGGGGTAAGCGAAGAGGATAGCTTCTTCTGCTCCTTGCCAGCTTTGGTCATATAACGAGGCATACACTTCGGATACGCAGGCACACAACATTAGTTGATTGAGTGAGGCATAAGAGTTTCATTGAGTGACCGCCTGTTGATGCGTTAGCAATCGCAACAGAAACTGTCGGATATGAGAGAAGACAAGATCACTCGAAACCCAAACACATCTACAGGCCTGTTCGCGCTTGGACTTCCACTTTAATCAAGTGGTTTACTTTTTGATTATTGATTGTAATGTGGGAATCCTATTGAAATATGCTGTTTCAAACGTTTGGCCTTGTAGCTTTTGGAATCAAAAGTAATACACTATTTTCTCGTTTTTGCGTGTACTTTTGATTAGACATATATTTTGATGTAAATTTCTAATTCATTGGGAGGAGTTTTAAGTGTCAATTGATAAAAAACAATGCGCGTGGATTGAATACACTTGGATTTTTTGATGTTCTTCGCTCTTCTTCACAGCACGATTCGTACATAACTTCGAAAAACCCAAACTTTTCGAAGTGGAGGTGGAATTCCAATTCGATTTACTTTTAGTTATTGCAGTGGAGGCGAAAACAGGCCTGCTAATCTTCAGTTGATGGATTTTTCTTTATAAGAATTAGATACATGGCCAACAACTCTGAAAGATGTTTCCAATAGGACCCACAGATAACTTCACACCATTGCTATAATTCCAATCGACACAGATAAGCAAAGATTCAAATAGGCTTCCCTAGAGGACCATCTTAATGCATTTACAAGTAGAAGGTTTTCTTGATAGCCTCTTTAATTTTCCTCGATGAATGAGATTTACGAATTTTTCATATTATTTAATTTCATTATTTATTTTTACTAATTTAACAAGACCCATTGTCTTATTGTCATGGTCATGACAATTACAATTTATTCCGTTTTAAAAAATTACAATATGCTAGTGATATTATATCATCTGCACATGTCTAATGGTCTCTTGTGGATAATTAACTTAACCACATTTCTTGATACGAATTGCAGAATTTGCAGAATTTACCCCAAGTACAGTTCTTCTATTCAAATTAACTGCAGCAGTGCTGACTTTTATAGCCCATCCCGCCCAGTGGAGGCATTATTTCTAGTGTTAACAAGATATTTCCCAAAGCATTTAGAGCTACTGGCTACATCAAGCTATTACTTTCAATAATATAACTCTTATTCATGACTTAACCATGAATAATCAAACGTAATTGTCCACAAGTGTAAGAAGACGCTAGACGAGACGAGACGAGGGCTAGAGGAGACCTCACTGT
The DNA here is from genome assembly GCA_037043425.1 of Hirtodrosophila duncani. Classification (NCBI taxonomy): domain Eukaryota; kingdom Metazoa; phylum Arthropoda; class Insecta; order Diptera; family Drosophilidae; genus Hirtodrosophila; species Hirtodrosophila duncani. The sequence goes on from JBAMBM010000466.1 coordinate 202,200, forward strand.
ATGGGTAATTATAGTCGCTTATTTTATTGTCAGTTTGTTGATGATTTAAATTTGATTTGATTTCTCCCTTTCTCACAGTTGTGTCTATTTTTATGGCCACTTTAATTAACAGTATTCCTCTACTGTTAACTCTCTTAATGCTAAGCTGGCCAATTAAAAGCAGACAGACAGACAGCCCGTTTTGATGGATTTCGATTCCCTTGGCCTCAGCTGCAGACTTTCCTCTTCACCAAATCCAATTCTGATAACTTAATTAGCAGGTGAATTTTTGCATATTGGATAAAAGGGAAGGGCCGGCACTCTCTCACTCTCTCTCTCTTTCTCTCCTTAAAGCAGCAAGTGCAAATTTGCGGCACAAATCAAAGTAGCGGCAAGCGCCGTCTTCCAAACCCCCCGCTCCCTGGCTAATTAACACAAAACTCGTGTATTTTAAACATTTGTGTTTATTTTCCAATAGCTCGTCGCCCATTTGAGTGTGAAATATAATCACTGTGCGACTGAATAAGCCAAAGAACAACATCAACAACAACAGAAACAATTTAAATTCATTTAGCTTGTTTATTAATTTTGATGCCAAACAATAAAATTTATTTACCTAATTAGCATTTTCTCATAATTTTGATAAAACAATTTGTTGTTTTCTTAGACGCAATGCCAAAAAATACATGACAGCGGGCAGCGTTTTTAAGGCAATTCATTGACTTGTGCGATACGTTGCTTTAATTTATGGATTTGAACATGAATACGAGTGTATATGCCCTCCTCCGACGCCCTCACGTGTGTTTATTTTTGCAAATATGTATGAATTGCTTGAATAGAGTATAAAAAGGTCTCAACGACTGAGCGATTGAGTTGGTGGATTTTTGCCTAATTACTCATAAAGTGGGAAAATGAAAAAACTAATTAAAAATTTAATGATCTAGTGTTGTTGGAATACAGCTGGTGTTATCAAGATGGAGACCAAACGGTTCTAAATTAGAGGTGGCAAACAATCGATGGCACTATCGATATTATCGATGGTGGAGCACTATCGACTCGGTCTACTATCGACGATGGAGCACAATCGACACTATCAACTCGTCCTACTATCGACGATAGTGGACGATAGTGTTCGATTGTGCCAACGATGGTTCTGTTTACACATCACTGAAATAAATTGCGCGTTTTTCTTCATTTGTGGCGTCGCTTAACTTAACAAGATTATTTTGTTAATGGCAGTGAAAATATTGTTTAATTAAATTGTGCTCGATTTTGAAGAGATTTATTTGTTTAAAACATCGAGTAGGCCAAGTTTTTAAATACTTAACTACAGTTTTTATATTGGGTACTATCGAGGCTACTATAGAGGTCACTATCGTCCACTATCGATGGCTTTAAAAAAACTATTGGTGGTCATGTATGTTTTTGGAAAAACTATCAGCGGCCATCGATGTCGACTACCGATAGTTTCCCACCTCTATTCTAAATATGAGATCAGATGGTTGCGGAAATAAGACCAATCGGTTATGAAAATGATACCAATCGGTTTTGTAAGGTAAGGACAAAAATTGTACAAGTGTGACCAAATGGTTAATAAATTGAGGACAAACGGTTCTGAATACGAGACCAAATAGGTCTGCAAATTAGACCAAGCGGTTCAAAAAATGAGACCAAACGTTTCCGAAAATGAGACCAAACGGTTCTTGCAAATGAGATCGAACGATTCTTAAAGTGAGATCACATGTTTCTGAAAAAGAAACCAAACGGTTGTGAAAACTATACCATTCGGTTCTGAAAGTACACCAAACTGTTCTTAACCTGAGAAAAACCCGTTCTGGAAATAAGACCAAGCAGTTCTTGAAATGAGACCAAAAGTTACTTAAAATAAGATCGAATGGTTCCTAAAATGAGACCAAATGTTTTTGAAAATGAGGCCAAGCGGTCTGATATGGATATTAATCGGTTATAAAAATGAAATCAAACAGTTTTTTAAATGAATGTTGAATGGTGAATAAATGCTGAGTACGAGTATCTTATAGTCTTAATATAGACTATAGGGTTCTTACTTGTTTTATTCCATATTTGGTTTTCCACTTAGTCTCTATAGAAACTGCCTAATAACATAAGAGAGATACAAAAGCCTGTTAGGCCTGAATTAAAGAAAGTGCCAGCTGGCCATGATCTTTTCTTTTAAATTTTCATTTATTTCTATGCCTTTTTAAGCATTTTCTGCAGCTTACAACTGATTGGCCTTTTCATTTAGATCTTGTATACCAGTTTTCCTGCTGGTTTTCCCACTTGGGCTTCATTAAGCCCTTATCCCTTTCAAAACATATCCTGAGACTCATCGATGACCCCTAAAGTGTATTTAATCTTCGTTTGTTTAACTTTTTTCCCAAAATATTTGTCCCCCCCTTTTGGTTGCTTAATTTTAATTGTGTGTTGACTTTGCCATTTTGTGTCGCTTTGGCTGTCCAATCATAAATTTGCGGCTTTATCTTTCCAGCCAGATCTTTTCCAGCAACAGCAACCTGAGCATTTGTGTTCGCCCAAGTTCGATTCTCATAATATGCTAATTAAAATTCGATATTTTTGGGGATGCCGAAGTGAGACGAGCTGTTTCCGTCTCTGTCTATATCTCTAAATACAAATCTGACTTTGAGTTTGTTGTCTGCTTTTGAGGCAATTAAACAATATCGACATCTAGTTTGGTTTAAATTAGCATACAAATATTTGTAGCCTCTGCTAAGCGCGATGAGGTAACAAATTGCGTACAAGCATTTATCATGTTATTTTGTCTTCAAGCAGATCTTTATTTAAATATTAAAGATAGTCGCCGCCGCCGCCGAGTTTGGTTTCCAGCTCAAATCGAGTCAAATAAATTGACTTGGCAGCTTGGCAGCCTGAAAAGTGACAGTTTCTAATGTCAAACAGAAAATGTTGCAAAAGGTTGTGTGCATTTGCGGTTTATCTCATATTGTCAATCGATAAATGAGCGATATTTTATTTGAAACTGTCTGTCCGTCCCTGTGTTGATTTTTATTGGCAATCGTGTAGAATAAGTGTGTGCAAATTGAGTGTTATTTATGCGACTGTTAATGGCGTTTCATTTAAATGTTAATGTTAATGTTAATTTTAAATATGAAGCTTTTAATTAAATTGATTTATTGTGGGTGAACATTTGATTTGTTGCTGTTGCTGCCGTTAATTCTTCATCTATATCAAATTCTATATAAAAATGCCTGGCAATGAGTGCACACGGGCTTATGCTAATAACTCAATAGAATGTAGATATTATTGATACAAATCTTAGTTTTTCCCAGGTGGATAGTAGATAAACCTCTTTTCTGTTGGTATTCCACAATAATGGATATTTCAAATACATAATCAAGGCGAAATATATATTATTTGTAAGCACTTAATGACATACACTCGTAAAAATATCCACTCCACCTTTAATTCCAGTCCCACTAAATTCTCAACTTTCTGCCTACACAAATCTGCATTCTTAGGAATTAAGAAATATTACTTTTAATTTATTTAAATTGCCCATAATTTTACTCTCAAGTTTCGGGGCCAAAAGAAGTCCAAAGGCTTTAGCCTTGCCAGCCAGCAGGCAGTTTAACACAAAATTTAAAGGCGATCCGATCGTTTAAAAATGATATTCAAAAGCAGCAGCAGCAGCTGCAGCTCCATAACCACTCAAAACTTTTATAACTGTTCGTCCCGATCATAGCAATTAGTGTGAATTTGATATTACTCTGCCCACTAAGATGGAAAAAGAAAACGGAAAAAAACTGAAAGTGTTCTCAACTGCCTTTGACCAGAGGAAGAGAAAGAGAAAGAGGAAGGCTAACTTCGGGTAACCGAAGCTTTCATACGCTTTCAGATTCTATTGAAATTCGGTCAGCGTAGTTGAAGGCTGCTAAGACTGACGCGTTCCAAATTTGGTTTAAGATAAAGAAAGAGCTCATTCCAAAGCGGTCAGTTATATGGGGGCTATATGATATAGTGATCCGATCTGGATCAACTTTTGTCAGCAGACGTAGAGGCATCTTAAACTGACATTTGCCAAATTTTGTACAATTTGGATAAAAAAACATCAAATTTTTCTGTACTAAGAGTTCATTCCGAATTGGTCGGTTATATGGGGGCTATATGATATAGTGATCCGATCTAGATCAACTTTTGTCAGCAGACGTAGAGGCATCTTAAACTGACATTTGCCAAATTTTGTACCATTTGGATAAAAAACAAACAATTTTGCTGTACATAGAGTTCATTCCGAATCGGTCGGTTATATGGCCGCTATATGACAAATGAGCAGCTTACATCAGAAAGTAGTCTATGGTAAACTCGTTTCGACTCTTTGGCTCTAAAATTGAGAGACTAGTTTGCATGGAAACAGACAGACAGACAGACGAGCATGGCTATATCGACTCGGCTTATGATGCTGATCAAGCATATATGATATACTTTATGGAGATGCTTCCTTCTGTGCGTTACAAATATCCTGACAAAATTATAAAACCCTCTGCAGGGGTATAAAAGGACAAGAATGGAAGGGAGCTTCAATTGTGTCGAAGCTTTTATGCCATTGTACTTTTCTACCTTTCATTCAGAGTTAAGACTAGGAGAGAAGAGTTCCGATGTATTAAAGTACTACTTTTTGCTAAATGTTCCTAAAACTGTTCCATATATCTTACTATATATACAGATCTTACAATTTACATCCATTCCATCTGGCTTAATTATCTCGTATCTGCTGAAAATATCAACTATAGCTACCAAATTAAGTTAGATACTAGCAGACGTTCATGATTGGATATGCCGATTTCTCTCTCTCTCTCTCTCTCTCTCTCGCTAATCAAAATGTGTATATAAGTACATACATATAAATACATACATACATTCCCTTGTAAATTACTTTATGAAAGGCCTATCACACCCCTTCGTGTAGAGTAAATTATAAAGAGTAATGCGTAGCTAAAAGTTCGCCGACGTCAATGATTTTGAAATGCGTTTTCAACATCCAGCTGCATGACGTCTCCCTTGGATTTTAAGGGCAAGGCGTACTGCATACAGGGACGGATTTCTAGTTGAAAAGGGTGGGCCCTTTATTAGATAATATCCCAAATTTAACGAATTTATTACTCTGCACATATATTTAATGATTCCAAGAAGAGCAAAAGAAATCTTTTCTAAGATGTTTAAAATATTTGAAATGCAGAAATTTGTTTAGTAACGAGTAAAGTAGCAAAGTAAAACTAAATATATAAGAAAGCTCATTATATTTTGTTTACTTTAATATATTTAGTTTGAAATAGGACAATTAATACTGAAAATATCTAATAATCCAGAAAATTTGCTGCTAAAGAGCTTGTGATAGCGAAATAAGCAATCGTTTTATATTATGATTAAAATCAATCCAAATGAACCTACAAATACTGAATCAGCAGCAAGAAAGAAAAATGGGAAAAAACAGAAGAACACTTCTAGTGTGACCATTCTATATATAGATGTTATAGCAACGCTTTTGTACTTCAAAATACTTTCATAGTATTTAACAGTATATTGAACAATACAAAATTTGATGAAGAAGATTAATAGAATCCACAGCAGGCAGTCTTATTTTCAATCTCCTCCTAGTTAAAGTTCCAACTTCAATATTTCTATATAAACTGCAGCTAATGATAATCCCTTTGTATAATATTTTATAGAACCCTCATCTGATGCTTAGCATTGAACCAGCCCTGAAAGCTCAAGAGCTCTCCAGACTGCCGCTGCTGACTTTGGCCTCCTGAAGTTATTTGGGGGGCTGCTGCTTTGTGGTCACACGCAGACGCAACAGTCCGAGCCTCCTCAGCGGCAGTCAAAGTTAAAGTTAAAGCTAAAGCATTCATAATAAAAGCTGAGGAATGAGTAAATTAAGAATTATGGCTTTTGCATGCAAATTTCAAAATTTCCGATACACAATAAATTACTTAAGAGAGGAGCTCTTAAAAAAAAACAGTAAAATAAAATAAAAGAAAACCAAAACGATACAAAACGAACAGCTAACAAAAGCGCCAAAAGCAGAAGTTGTTGATGCGCTATGGAATGAAAAAGTTGTTGCTAAAAAAGATTATAATGGAACTCTGAATCGGTCTGTCTGGTCTGCTCTGCTCTGCTCTGGTCTGGTTGGGGCAACCTTGAACTGATATTAATGAAAAAGGTCAGGGATTTGCATGCATTGTGGGTGGCCGTAAAGTATATAGTTGAAGTCTGATTTTTGTGGGAAGAAGTTTTCGATCTGATGATGTGAAAGGCAAGAAAAGTAACTAATATGCATAATATCTACAAATATTTATAGATATTTCTTAGGCTACTTTACTCGCTCACCTTATCTTCCTTTGGCAATTTTCCAGGCCAACTGCTGAAAACATGTTGTATCCAGCTGTGTTGATTTCCACTGCTACCATTTACATAACTCCACATAGCTCCATTCAATTCGTATACAGAATACACACATTTTCCCACAATCAAATGATAAATGAATTTCAAACTGTGCGCGTAACTCAAAACTCGAGCTGAAGCTCCTAGAAATTGCTGTCCATCAGTCGCACAGCTCCGCGAAAGCGGCGCACACATGCTGATGCCCGCATTGGGCTGCTGATCCTGATGCTGATGCTGATGCTGTTGAGCACCGCTGCTGCTGTCTGATTCTAACCAATGCCATGGCCATTTGACCATTTGGTCGGTCTAGTCTTTGCCATTTTCAAGGTAGAACCAACTAACTGCAGCTAATATTGTAATTTATCTGCATGAAGGAAGTTGTTTTGCTATGGACAGGGTATAGGTAGGGGTATGTTGACTTCTATGTGTAGTTGGACTGAGATAAAAGAGTAACAATTTTCTGAGGTTACAGTTCGAAAGTGATTCAGTAGGATGTATTATGTAGAAACATTCCTTTGTCTTGATAACTGACTGATTGGAGTACAATTAACAGCCTAAACCATAAGAGTTAGGAGATTATCATTCTGAGACACATAAAGTCTTATGGCGTAAGTGAGCACTATGGAGCTGTTTTAGAAAGCAAGTGGGTCAAAGGTGGAGTCCAAATTATTATGGGATTCTATGTTATTCGCCAAGTCCCATTGCTTTATTAACGAAAAACAAAAAATGTAAGATTGTAAGAATGAGTTTGAGAACTAAGTGAGCTGAAAGACAAATATAATGCAGAGCATAGAATCTCCGTTTTCAGAAATTCAAAAATCTTTCCATGATTTCTTTTCAAGTGCTTTCTTTCTACGAGTATGTCTTTATGGCCATGGCTATTGCCTTAACTCTACACGTATTTCTATTATTGCCAGGCCATTATGTGGCACAAGGCTTTCCACACAGATTTTTAATTACTTCTCTCAAGGCATTTCTTCCAGTCGATTGGTCGGCCGGTTGGTTGCAACTTCAAGGCGTTGGCAACATGCGTGTTCAGTTTTTTGTGCCTGGTTCCTGGTAGATCACGATCCAAACTTTCGTTTAACTGTGTGGAACTCGGCAAATGCCGCTGCTGCTGCTGCGCCTGATGTGTTAAACGTGCCACAGTCATTTATGCCGAAAAGATCAGGAAAAAACATTGAAACGATTGTCGATCAAGTGCAATTAAAATGCAGCTGTTGTGGCTGCAAAAAACCACTTGCACAAGCACATATACATGCATGGATACAACTCCTAATCTCTCAAATTATTAGAGCGCCATCATAAATACATTTGGCAACTGGCAACTGGCAAGGCAAGGCAAGGCAACTGTTATCTGCCGCCATCCGCCGCTGACAGCTCCAGCCGCAAGTGTCAAAATCGGCCTGTCAAAAGCCACCCACATGCGGCGTAAATGTCGAAATTGTTAGCTGATCATCAGCTCAGCTGAGCCAGGCAGCCAGATTTATGAAGTTGTGGCTCTTGAACGGCGGGGCCTTGTAGTATCTCTAGGCTCATATAATAAGCTGCCTGTCGCTGAGCCACTTTGAAATATTGTATCTGATGGATGCATTTTAATAGAAAATTGCAATCCAATATAAGTTTAAGTATAACAAGTTAGAATGCTGCAGTTTTTTATGATCGACAAAGCGATACTCTGTGATTAGTTGACAAACTATTAATTTGTACTTTAGAGAAGTTACAAGAGAATTACTTGGTAGATGACAGACTTTTATTGAATGAATGTTAATTGAGCGAACTTAAGAAAAACTTTAGAAAATATACTGATCGTAGGTAATGGTCATAGAGCTGTTCTTATTAAAGTTCAGTCAATGAGAAAACAGAAAGTTTCGGTATTTTCGGTAACGGAGTTATTAAGCCCAAGGAATTTGTACTTGGTTCTCTTTCATTGAGCATAAACGCCATTTGAGGTCGAATTTAAAAGTTACATCTAAGCGTTCTTTGCAAAGTTAGTTGGGATCCAAAACTACTATACTAAAGTTCTCCAACCAAAGCCCTTGGGTCCGTAGCTACATAAACCGTACATAAAAATCAAACACAAATTATAATATTATCCATTTGTTTCTCAATAAGTGCATGTAAGAGAGTAGCACACAAATGCATCAACAGTTTTCTATATTGCAATAAAATCATAATGGAACTTGAGAGATATTTCAAATCTTCGTCAAAGCACAGCACAGGTATCGCATTTTGGAGCTTCAGAATCACTGACAAGGATAGGAAGAGACAGACACCAGGAAGATGAGTACATAAAGGAGTGTGGGAAGAGGAAGAGTATAAGAAGAAACCAGAAAATCAAAAAAGCAATGTTAGGAAATTCGTCTCATCTCTGCATTTCTATTGATGGGTAAAGTAGAATAAAACTTAGATATATTCCGATATATTGGGCTGCAGTGTTTCTCTCCCTTCTCAGGAAAATGATATTCCTTGGGAGTTTCTCGGAATATATAACCCAGGTAACGATGTGTCAAATTTCTTATATTGGTATAAATCTCCCGTCCACGGTGAAGCAGATCCAGCGGTTGGTGCCTTTTGGGTCTCCGGATGGTGGTGCTGTTGTCCAACACATTGATGGCCAGGGGGTTGGTGTGCCTATCGAGACGGGCGATGTAGGATCTGCTGAGCCTGGCGATCTCCTCATGCACCCATGGGACGCCAAGTTCTTGATGGATTTCGGCGTTTGATGTTAGTAAATTAGCGTTCGAAATACCCTCAGAGCTTTGTTTTGGCACGTTTGTATCACGCTGAGGATCGAGCGGCTGGCAGTACCCCATATGGGGATACCATAGGTCCACATGGGTTACATTAGTGCCTTGTAAATGAGCAGTTTCATCCTTAGCCTGAGTTTCGACCTTTTCCCAATGAATCATAGATGCTTCTTCAGCCTCACGTACATCTGTGCCCATTTATTGACGAGGTGTTGCTTCCAGGTAAGTCTCCTGTCAATAATTATGCCCAAATACTTGGCAGTGTTGCTGTGGGGGATTATTAAGCAGTCCAGGGTGACTGGGGGGCAGTCTCCTCTTCTCAGAGCGAATGTGCAGTGGGTGGATTTGTCTGGATTTACCATGATGTTCCACCTCTCCGGCCAAGTGCCTGTTGTGTCCAGCTGGAACTGCAGTGGGAGAGAGGCGGTCTGTGGGCAGGTGTCGCTGGCAATGAAGGCTGCGTCGTCAGCGTATGTGGCAGCCAGTAGACTCGGGTCCATGATTAGGGGCATGTCGGCGGTGTACAGAGTGTACAATACTGGGCCCAGTACGCTACCTTGCGGGACTCCAGCTCGGACGTCCATTATAGCCGATCTCTCGTCGCCACACTTCACAAAGAAATTTCTGGGCTCGAGATAGGATTTCATTATAAGTAAATGCATTTTTCTATTAACATCAAAATGTTTATCAAGAGTTTACTTTTTAATTTGCCAACCAGATATAACCCTGAGTATAAAGGTATTATATAATAACACATAATGAAAAAATTCCTCTTAAAGTCTTTTAGCCAAACCATATCATAGAGGAAACACAAACATCTGCAATATAATTAATTTACTAAGTTGATCAATCTCAACTCCTTATTTCATTAATTAATAAACAGCCCTCGTATAAGTAACCATATCTAAATTGCTTTGCCTTATTTGTATCTCTTGGCTTTGATTGACTGTGCGTGCTGATTGAAATCAGTTTTTGTTTTTGGTTTTTTTTGCACAATTTTCATGGCATTTTCAATTAGAGTTTCGGCTGTGTCAAGTCTGACTTTGATTTATGCTAATGTGACTCGGCGGCGTCTAACTCTGATCTGGCAGTGTTTCGCGATTGCTTTAAGTTTTGTGACTTTGGTCAAGTGTCAAGTGTGACTAAAGTGGGTCAATTGCACGGCTGTGCTGTACTTGCTCTGCGCGCATTTATCACTCAGCGCGAAAGTGAATTCAACTTAAAAGTCAGCATAGAATTGTTTGGGCCTGTTTTTCTGCAGCGGAAAGAACTGAACTTTCTCAATGAAAGTGACGCGACCAGCGCTGAGTAATCCAAAAGGCAGCTGCTGGCTGTTGCTATTGCTGGCTTCCTCCACTTGCTCTACAAGAATAATAGCAAATGTGATGTTGAACTTTTGAATGCCAACAATAGAGACATGACGCAGATACGGCTTGTGGCAGCTTTGAAATCTGTGAGATCTAGAGCTGAAAATCTGCATGTAGATGAAACTTTTAAGTGTCTGCCTTTAGACTAAACTTTGCAATAGAAAGCAAAGATATATTTCCAGTAAATATCATTTAGTGCTTGCGATATTTGTGGGACATTTATGTGTCAATAGATTCATCCATATATTGTAATCTACACAAGATAGCAAAAGACAATACGAATGAACACACTTCAAATATGATGAACTACATTTCGGCCACTCCAAATTTCTAACCACTTTTAAGAAACAGAAACAGCTTATTAAAATTTTCATTTAACCAATCCTCTTCCCCCGTTTGAAACCATGCACTTCCACCTTCTCTGCCACCTTCCCTTTCAATGAAGCTTTCATTTGCCCCAAAACATATAGTTAAAGCGTTAAACGAGTTGGCCAAACCGAACCACTTTTAAATTTGCCAGAAGGGTCATTATAAAATCTACCCAGAGTTGAACAGAGTTTTGCCTCAGCTAAATTAAATTTGTGGCGTTATACAGTTTTGTCGTCTCGTGACTCATCTGCGAAGCCGGAGTATTTGTTAGACAGCACCGCGGCAAATGCGGCGGCCACATGTCAAAGTCGAGAGCACAAAAAAAAGAGTGAAGAAAACTTTTCTAGCCGCAAAACGCAAAATGCGGCAAACAGAGTTGAGTTGCTTTCATTGCGATTGTTGTTGCTGTTGTAGTTGATGTTGCTGTTGTTGTTGTTGCTGTTGTTGTTAGTAGCCCTAGGGCCAGCGGAAAAGTGCTGCAAATTCCACGTTCGTTGCACCTTTCTCATTAATTAGGTCAAAAGAGCCCGCGAGTCAAAAGCAAAATAAACAAACTAAAAGCTGTTGACAGCTGCTTGCCGCCGCCGCTACTTGGGGAAGGACAACTTTGACATTTAGCAGCTGGTTGGCCTCCCCACGCAACTGCAACAATAAGAACGACAACAACAACAACAACAACAATTACAGCAACAGCAACAGAAAAAACCGAATCTCTTTGACAACGGTGCGTATGATTTATTTGATTTTTTTGCGTGTAGAAAATGTCACAAATTATGCACAATATGAAGAAGCAAACCAAAAGTGTATAGCTTAAAGCTTGCTCGACTATAGTCATACTCTGGGAGAGGCAAGGCTTTTCTTTTGGGTCCTACGTCTAATACTACGACTACTACTACTTCTACTACTACTCCTACTACTACTCCTACTACTACTTCTACTACTACTCCTACTACTACTCCTACTACTACTGCTCCTACTACTACTCCTACTACTATTCCTACTACTACTCCTACTACTACTCCTACTACTACTCCTACTACTACTCCTACTACTACTCCTACTACTATTTCTACTACTACTCCTTCAACTACTACTTTGGCTACTACTTGGATTATTCCTACGGCTACTCCTATGACTACTACTACGAATACTACTACGACAGCTACTATGACTACTCCTACGACTACTCTTACGACTACTCTTACGACTATTCCTACGGCTACTCCTATGACTACTACTACGACTACTACTACGACTACTACTACGACTACTACTACGACTACTACTACGACTACGACTACTACTACGACTACTACTACGACTACTACTACGACTACTACTACGACTACTACTACGACTACTACTACGACTACTACTACGACTACTACTACGACTACTACTACGACTACTACTACGACTACTACTACGACTACTACTACGACTACTACTACGACTACTACTACGACTACTACTACGACTACTACTACGACTACTACTACGACTACTACTACGACTACTACTACGACTACTACTACGACTACTACTACGACTACTACTACGACTACTACTACGACTACTACTACGACTACTACTACGACTACTACTACGACTACTACTACGACTACTACTACGACTACTACTACGACTACTACTACGACTACTACTACGACTACTACTATGACTACTACTACGACTACTACTACGACTACTACTACGACTACTACTACGACTACTACTACGACTACTACTACGACTACTACTACGACTGTTACTATGACTTCTCCTACGACTACTACTACGACTACTACTACGACTACTACTACGACTACTACTACGACTACTACTACGACTACTACTACGACTGTTACTATGACTTCTCCTACGACTACTACTACGACTACTACTACGACTACTACTACGACTACTACTACGACTACTACTACGACTACTACTACGACTACTACTACGACTACTACTACGACTACTACTACGACTACTACTACGACTACTACTACGACTACTACTACGACTACTACTACGACTACTACTACGACTACTCTCACGACTACTACAACTACTACAACTACGACATACTAACATTTTCAGAAGTGTGATAACATTTCATATCATTATTTGCTCCACCTCGATATACTTTTCTGATAACTAGCAACAGGTCATCAACTAATACGAAGCCGAGAAAATTGCATAACTAAATCGCAGTGTTCGGCAGCGAGTGACATTTTAATTGTATTACCATGATATATGGACATCAAACTGACGACAAACTCCAACCAAACAAACAACCGAACAACCAACAAGCGTAACCATTCCCATCATCATCATCACAGCTGCAACAACAGCAGTGGCAGCATGACTGTTATGTATTCTTGTGTGTGTGTCTGTGTGAACATGTGTATGTATGCGCACACATAGTGCACATATCGTAGCCATATGTTGCCGCTGCCAATTAGACAACGCAAGTTGTTGCCACGTAAATTAATTTAATTATGTCAATGCAGCTTTACCTTGGAGTCGACGACGTCGCAGCTCTAAAACCGAAGCTAAAGCTGGAACCAAAGCTGAAGCTAAGGCTGAGGCTGAGGCTGATGCTGTTGGCTTAGTTTATTTGTCAAGCGGTGTAAAATGGCGTAAACAACAAAGAGGAGAACTGTAGAGCTATAGGAGACAGCTGCAGGAGCTGCCTAACATGCAATGTGCGTGGGTGGTCTGTGAAGTTAATAGAACTTGCGAGCATACAGATTGTGCTGGAAACTCTAAAGAAGTGACAAGAATATAGATCTAGCATTATCATGGGAATATTGATAATGGTGCAAATGCTTGGCCATGTAACAGGTGATTGATGCCTGAAGATAACAGAAATATATTTTGTCATTTCACAGTGGTTGGTCTTGTATGAAATCGGCGTCCAAGAATATTATAGCAGGGCTATCGAAGTGAATACATTCAGTGATGAACTTTTGACTTAACTCTTCTATATTTGTCTATGGAATTGACCACTGTGCGCTCTTGCATAAGAGCTCTCTGCCGACACAGTGATCACTTCGCTGACCATGATTGAGTTGTACTTCATACACCACCCTCGCACAGTGGGACAGCTGTTGTCGTTGCTGCTGCTATTGCAATTGTTGTTGTTGTTGTTACTGTATGCGGCGCTTTTGTAATTAATCAAACCGAAGCGCATTGACAGCGCGTAGACAGAACGTCGACGGTGGAGCTTAAGAGAGCGATGGCCATGGCTCTGGCTTTGGCACTGGCACTGGCCATCCTCTATGGCCTTCTCAGAGCCACCCATGTGCATATCCAGCACTGAACTTTAAACTTTTGCATTGGGACACTTTAAGAGCAGCCGTGTTCAATGCCAAAGCAAAGGTCTATAGCTTGCCATTCGCTCTAAATATGCAATCTTTTGCCTTTATCACACTTTGCAATCGAAATGAAAACAATAAAATATACATTTCCACCTGTGCAATTGCTAAATTGCAGTGATTTCAGCTGAAAGCGGCTGAAATTTCCTTTTCGTTTTTGCGGTAACAAGTTGTGGCCGGAGGAATTAAAGATAGTGTGTGCCTCGGTTGGACTCGAGCGCTCTGTTGGGGTAATTATAAAGCAATTTCCACACATATCGAACACTGATCGCATCGAGAGTGGACATGGAGTGAGTCGAGTCGACTGGAGTGGAGTGGAGTGAAGTTTCTGCCCTCAACTGGTGGCCATTGGGCAACTAGTTTGTCCAGATATTGCATTTGTCAGTTTGCAGTTTATAGCCACAACTTCAACTCCAGCAATTCCACTTGAAATGTATCTCTGAAACGTGGGCAACAAAAATGTACTTCAAAGGAAAAATAGAAGCACAACGACGTGCAATTATGCGGCACGCTGCGCTTTATTAGAAGTGACTACCGACGGTATGAACCAGCCGATTGACTGCCTTCTCCTCCAGCATCAACTGAAGGAGGGGAGGAGGTTTGTTTCATCTTCATCTTTTGCAGCTGATGCTGATGTGGTCACATTTGATTGCCGGCCACTGGCTGAGCGGAGATGGGTACATGTCAGCGATTAACGGCTGATTAGAGCAGGCAGATCTACCAAATCGTCCTCCCCCCTTCAACCCAGCCTGTCATAAGCAGTTCAAATTGAGATATGAGTATCAAGATTAATAAGAAGATGCATAGAGCAATCGATATGTAGCTGTGTTCTATATCTTTTATGAATATGCTGAATTGAAAGCGAATTCTTTAGGATGCTTTTCTGAATTTACTCAGCTTAAAATCACAAGTTTTAGGATGCATTTCAGCAATTATGTGAATCAAGTTTACAAAATCTTTATTAAATCTTTATTAAATCTTATTAAAATACTGCCAAGTTGTTGACCAAAACAGACATTATAAAAACATCAATATATGGTTGTACTTTGTCAAACTAAATAAATTTCGGAAAAATTATAAGAAATTCTTTGAAAATCATAGAATAAATCTTATTTAACAGATTTGCCAAATGCTACTCCAAATCCATTCTAGCAAATTCAATTTATGTCCATCGAGCTTTCTCACAATGATCTATGTATATAGTATGTACATATATGTTCTCGCCTCTTGAAATCCACTTGAATTGCTTGCACTGCACTTAAATCGGAAAATTTACGATATGGAAACCAAATAATTCGCATAAATCACAAGTTTATACAACTAGAAATTTAGGTCAATAAGCCGCTGGGCCTATTTAAATGGAAAAGCACTTGAAAATTTCCCATGAATGTTGTGGCATATATATGGAAATTGAAGATGAAGGGGGTTGAAGGTTGTGGCTACTTTTAGATCCCCCCATTCCCGCTAGCTTGTAATCTAAACTAACAAAAAAGCGAGGGCAAAGACTTGCACAATCCAATTTCAAACCAATTTCAAACAATTATCAAAAAAGAAAAACAAAAGGAAATAAACATACCCACACACACACACACACACACACACACACACACACACACACATATATACGCGCACATGAAAGGGCCAAAATGTTAACAAAAAATGAGCAACAATTACAAATTCAATTGAAACCAAAAACCAAATCGAATTTTTTTCTTTTCCAAACGTTGCCAACGCGTCTGGCAGAGTTTAAAAGATTTTGCTGTTTTGGTACACTGGGGAAAACAAGAATGCAGTTGCAATATTTTGTTGCTGATAAGAATAATGAAACAGAAGATGCTGATTTGTATATTTATAGTTTAGCTTAATCTGAAATACCACTAGGAGGAGTAAGACATTCATCTGCTGAATCGATTTTTTGAGAGACTTTAACTTAATGTACTGTTAATACAACGCGATTATCTTAACATCAACTACATAACGTAACTAAACGTTGCTTGCAACATCCTGCAACATGTTGGTAAGCTGCGTCGTCCAATACGGTCCTGAAGGCGCTGCAGATCCGAATGGATCCCAGACGGTGCGTTGCCAAAATGCCAAGACTATAACTGATCGACTAGAGCGCATTTAGCCAGACTGGAGCCGCATATAGCATTGTTGCTCTTGTCACGCTTGACAGCAGGATCCTCCTTCATTGTTTTGTGCCTCTCGTGTTGAGCATTACCCGTGAGAGCGCTCGGCTCGTTGCTGCCGCTTTTTCTCCGACATATTCCAGGTGCTCTCGGAGGCTCAGCTTTGTATCGAGCATCACGGAAAGGTACTTGATTGCCCTTTTGGACTGGACAATTGTGCCTGCCAACACAAACAGAAATATTTGTTATAGCTCAGTTAGAAAATATCTTGAAAATATATGCAAATGAACATCACAATCAGATTCCCCAATATCTATGCCTTTTTCATATCAAATCGTTTCATTTTGATGACTGATTTTCATGAAATGTTTGTTGGTTTTCTCTCTGTGTATTGTTGTTGCTTATGCGTTAATGAAAAATTTCACTTTTCAATGTGCACAGAGCCAACTTCAAAAGCAAACAAACATTACTTATTGTTGGTCTGTGGCTACTTTTGTTGTTGCTATTGTTGTTGTTGTTACTGCTGTTGCCGTCAAAAGTAGCTCAAGTGGTGCAGCAGCAGCAGCAGCAACAAAATCAGCAGCACCAACAAGAAGAAGAACAACAACAACAAGAGAAACACACACACAATAATTATTACGATCAATTTAGATGCAGATTGCATGCGGCGGCTATTGAGGCTGCTGGATACCACCAAAACGCCCACCGCACAGCACAAACAGAAACACGGACATACACAGATGCACAGATACACGTACTCGTAGATACAATTTTGAAGTGCGCTGGCCTCCGACTTGATTACTAATGTGTTGTTGTTGCTGCTGCTGCTGTTGTTGTTGCTGTTGCTGTTTTGTGGCCAGCTGGCTGATTTGATTTCCATACAGATTTCCATTTTCAAACCGGGTGTTTTGTTTGCATTCCAACAACAAAACTGACAAACAAAAATAACAAAAAAAAATATAACATTGTCATAATAATTATTATGAACAACTTGCCTCAAGTGCAACGCCTTCGCCTCTGAATGGGTTAAGTTAGCAATTAGACCAAAAAAAGAAAAAAAAAAACAAAAGCCAAAATGCCTGCCTGAGGTGAAGATAAACATGTCATTAAATGAATATATTGATTCTATATAATAGATTAATGCTTGTGAAGCCTGGAAAATAAGTTCTTAATGATATATTAAGATTGTTTCAGATCAGAAGTAGGCAAAGGATGTAAGGTAGAATATATCCAAACATTATTTAACACAATGTCCTAAGCCTTTGCTGAATCTAGCATGTTTGCTTGATATTTGTAAGGTTTACAAGATATTGATAAGTTCTCGATCTTGATTTGTAAAATATAGAGATTGTGATGAATGTATTTTGACAGTCTCTTTAAGTTTTTATACATTTTTATTTAGAATTCTTGCCTTAAAAGATTCTAGTTAGAGTGTTGTTTTAGTAATTGTTTTAGTTTCTTTCTATATTTACACAAGCCTGCAATGGTTTTCATTGAATTGGAACACTCTCACATATGAAAGTACGTGTTTCTTCAATTCAACTTGAAAATTGTTTATTTAATGAATCCTCAATGACGCTCTGTCTCTTATCGATTCTCTATTTATCGATATCTGACAATACAAAGCAATATAATCGATATTTTTATACAACGATAGTTATAGTTTACGATTAATATTAAACAATACATGAATTACAACCTAATATGTTACAACATGTGCATTCATAGAATAGATATATCAATAGAATCAATAGATTCTCTCAAAAGCCCCACTAACACCGCTTAGGTCTTACCTTGTATCGAAAACAGTTTCCCATGGCGGCAGCACAGACCTAATGAGAGGGATCACCTTTATTATGGAATATTGTACAGACTGTCGACTCCTTT
This sequence comes from Hirtodrosophila duncani, assembly GCA_037043425.1. Classification (NCBI taxonomy): domain Eukaryota; kingdom Metazoa; phylum Arthropoda; class Insecta; order Diptera; family Drosophilidae; genus Hirtodrosophila; species Hirtodrosophila duncani. The sequence continues at coordinate 220,502 of JBAMBM010000466.1, forward strand.
TCCAAATTTTAGAATTTTTTGAATTTTTGAATTTTTGAATATTTGAATTTTTAAATTTTTGAATTTTTGAATTTTTAAATTTTTGAATTTTAGAATTTTTAAATTTTTGAATTTTTTGAATTTTTGAATATTTTAATTTTTCAATTTTTGAATTTTTAAATTTTTGAATTTTTGAATTTTTGAATTTTTTGAATTTTTGAATTTTTGAATATTTGAATTTTTGAATTTTTTGAATTTTTGAATTTTTGAATATTTGAATTTTTAAATTTTTGAATTTTTGAATTTTTAAATTTTTGAATTTTTGAATTTTTGAATTTTTGAATTTTTGAATTTTTAAATTTTTGAATTTTTGAATTTTTTAATTTTTGAATTTTTCCAAAAATATCTACGACGCTTGAGCTAGACTGAGAACCTTTTCAAGTCCACCCACAAAATATGAATACAAAAAACCTTTCTCATATCCTTTAATTTGTAGAACAGACTTGTACCGATGGCTTATTCATCCCGTGTACATTCTGCTGATACAATTTTCATATAAACCCTTTCTGGCCATCATATTCTCATCAATAACAAATAACCAAACTGCAACAACAACTCTCATAAATGTCTTCAAAAACTAGGTCTTGTCTTCATTTCCTATACAAACAGTAGCTGCAGCTGTTGGTACATTTTCCTCATCCGCAAACTAATTAAGAGACTTGTTGAAAAACTGAAAAGCGAAAAGAAATGCACACATAGAAATGTAAACAGAAATGCGCTTGATTGGTACACGAGTCTATATATTGTCAGTCTCAAGATATAGACAGCTGCAATTTGCTGATAAGACACGCCTAATTAGCAGCTACAAATAGACAATGTTAGACCTGAATGTGTGATAAACAAAACACGCACAAAAAGACAAACAAAACAATAAGAAAATGCAGAGGTTCTTCAATCACATCACTCTCGTCTTGAATCTTTAGGAAATGCCAAGAAGTTTTCAAATATTCGCCAGACCAGATTTAAATAGTTACTTCCGTTGCTGACCCGCATTAATTTGTGCGCAACAAAAGTCTTTTTACAAGAAATTAAATTTTAAAATGAAGATTCTTAAGACCCGCAAAAGTGGCGAGTTTTTATGAAAATTAATGTGCCACAAGAAAGAAAACAACAACAACAACCAAAGCTCAAACCTCAAACTGACAAGCGGAAGTTGGAATTTGAAATTTGGAAATTCTTTGCTCTCTCTCTCCCTCTTTCTCTTAATGTAAGCGGAAACTGCAGCTTTGAAAAAAAAAATCAATCCGTCACTGTGGCAACAACAACAACAACAGCTTATACATGTTTAATTTTTTAAATTTTCTTTAACCAAAAACGGATTTCAAATCAATGTTAGTTGAACAATTTTCTTTCACCGCAACACGTATTTCTGTAGGCCACCTAAAACCACATTTGCATCTCCAACTGCCCCTTTGGCATCTCCCCAATTTCCATTGTCCGGCTCTGTTCGGTCGCACAGGTGAGTGTCGTTTCTCGGTCGCTCAGGTGAGTCTCGTAAAAATTGAGCTATTAAATAATTTCTTGTCACACAAACAAATTTTTGGTGTGCTTTTGTTGGTTTCCGTTGTTATCTTTCTTTAGAGCCCCCCTCCCTTGTCACCAAGTCTTCCCAGCTAATTAGCATTATTATGCATAATTTTACATATTTACTTAGTTGCTGTACAATTTGTAGATAGTTGTTTTTGTTGTTGTTGCTGTCGCTGTTCCATTAACTCTTTGAGCGGATTTTCCACTTAAAAAATTAGTTGGCATTTGTTTGCCATAGTCTAGGGAAAGGGTATAGATATTTGTTGTGACTATTAATTCCTATTGTTATCTAGAATTGTGGATATTCGTCTTTCTTTATGTCAAATAAATTGAAAATTATTTTCTGATTTTTCTGATTTTTCTGATTTTTTTAGATTTCGACAAAAGAAAAGGCAGTTGCTCTTCATTTGGACAAAATTTGGCTCAATATTTGAAGCCCCGTCGACTTATAGATCCTCATTAGAAGTGAAGTTTTGATGAGGAAGTTGTCGAAGAAAATTGCCAAGTGTAAAGGCTTATCAAACACTTGATCATGTTACTATAGGTAGCCGCTGGTGTTGGCGCTGGCGTCTAAAGGCTCAAACTTTTGACGTCAGGAGATCAACAGCGGTCGCGGGTTCGATTCCCGCGCTTGGGCTGGGTGTTCCGTGATGTATATATATATGTATGTGTTGTGATTGTTGGTGCTCGTCTTCGTCCCTGTCAATTGTGTGGCTGAACTCCCCTCAACCCCTCATCCCTTCACCAACCTCACCCCCTCACCACCTCACCTACTTATTACCCCTCCTCAACAACTCGACACAAGTTAATTTACTGTAATTGCTAATGTAAATTCCATACAATATACTGATTGTCCACATAATAGGACAGATTGTATATAAAGAGTAAACGATGACATTTTCTTTATGTTACTAAAGGTAGTATAGATTTTGTTGTTATTATATTTTTAAAGATTTTTCCTAAGACTATCAGAAATTGTCCCAGCTTAAAATCTATTTTGGTCATCGTCTTTCAAACTAAAATGTTTTTTCAATCAGAGAAAAAAATTTCCTTTAAATTTTAGAAAAATATATGTAAACTGGATTGAGCTTTTACTTTCGGAGATATTGAAATCTCATCTCATCTCATCTCTCATCTCTCATCCTGTATCCTAATCTTAATAATACACTCAGAAACTTATATACCAAAAAATACCCATTCGAATCTCTTAACCTTTTGTCTAATAATTTCCTTTCAATCATTTTCTTTAAAAGAGCATCTAAGTTTCATTTGATGATATTTCCATTTTTCCCTACACTTTTCTTTTCAATTTTTTTTTCTATATTTTTGGTGTCACTTTATATTTGCTTTGGCTTTGGCTGTTTGTGTCACTCGATGTGGTGACTCAACGCGATACTGCGATTTCTTGTGGCTCACTTTGATCTTTATTTTTGCGCCCTTTGAAGTCAGTCTGCTTTTGGAACAATAAAAATCAGCGTGGAGAAGAAAAACATAACAAAAAAGTTTCCACCATAGATTTTCCAAAGAAAAAAGGCAAAGCACTTGGGCCGCACAGTGCCTGCAAATAGTGCTTTTCATGCCGCACGCAACAAGTGTCAACTTTTTGTGGATTGTGAATGTGAATTGTGACGGGCGGCATTTGTGTCTTGAACTTTTCGCCTGCTATAAACGACAACGTCTATATGATGACAATAAAAACTAGGTGCAGGCCGGCAAGGGGGTCTAGAGTGCGAGGAGTGAGTTGGAAAAAAGTGAAATAACTTGGCCCAACTGTCACTGTCTGTCTAAATAATTGACAAGCTCTGGCCTGTCGCAGTCTATTTGTTTGTTTATTTGTACGTCATTTTCTCACCCTAGTTTACAGGTTCCGGCCCAACAACAACCCGCCCTACAAATAAGGAAACAAAATAAAAGCCAAACTGCTATCACAAAAAATATATATATCTATCTATCTATGTATATAACTGGCCGAGAGCATTGGAATTTTTGTGTTGAAAATAATTGTTAAATATTTATGTTTCAATGAAATGAAATTCACAGCTGGCCATATTTGCCAGCTTTTTTGCCTCCGCACTCTTTTCCATATAAACAAATACGAGAGTACACCGATGGGGCGGTCCCAGTGTATTCTGTGACATGTTGACCCAAGCCAGATGCACCCATGCGCCAGACGGACAGACAGGATTGCCAACCCCACCCATCGACCTCTGGCACTGCGAATTTCGCTAGTGTGTCAATAATTGGCAGAGTAAACAAGGCCTAAGTGGGGGCAGAGCGAAAAATCACGTACGAGCACCATATATTTATGTGGAAAATATGGAGCATTAAAAAAATGGAAAGCAAATATTATATATATGTGGCGGCCGGGAGGGAAAATGGAGTATGAAAAAATGTCTTTATTTACTTTTTGAAATGTTTATATTGATAAAAATCTTAAAGTTGTCAAAATATTTGTACAAAATATGAGATTAAAATGCTGTTTCAATATTCAGTAAACTTTTTATTGAGGTCAGTTGGAAAAGCAAGTTAAGGGTAGGAGCAAAGAGCAGTGCATGATCGCAATAAGTAAGTCTAGGGTATTTGTATTTCTCAAAGATATCAATCTCAATCGCCTCGTCAAAGATCAGAAATTTATTGTAATTCTTTTAGGCGTAATATTCACTAAAGTGTCCTTAGTGTTTCTGACAAGCTGATGCTATCCTTGTGATGTACTTTCACCAATCTTAGGTGCTCAGTCGCAGCTGATGCCTGACATCTATCTGAGTGTTCCATAGATCCAACAAATCCCTTTTACAAAAGTATACTTCCGACTCTTAGTATATTCCTTAGGTTCGCTTGGATTCAGATCATTTTGAATCACCTTAACTTCCACATAACTAAAATCATGCTAAGCCCTTCAATATCATATCTAGATCTTATAAAATATTTACCAAATTTCCAATTAAGTTCAATTTATGTCTGTGTTTTCGTTTCCTCTTAAAAAAAAAATTCTTAAAAATAAAGGAAAAGTCGTCTTGGCGACTGCTGTTGAAATATTTTTTGTTTAAATGCATTTCCGCTGATATGATATGCTCCAGCAACAACAAAAACAACAACAACAACAAATTATGTATAAATAAACAGCAGTGAATCGAAACTTAAACAAACCGTTTGTCGTCGCTCCAACTCGGCCGCTGTTCGATTCGTCGTTCGATTCGATGTGACGACGCATTGATTACAGAAGCAGGCGCAAGTTTGTCTGCCTTTTGGCCCCTTAACCCCTCTACCACCTCGTCCCTGCTGGCTCTGCGGCCATAACTGATTTTACTTTTGGCTGCATTTGCGGTGCGTTTGGATAAGATCTGGCGTACATAACTCATTACCGAGCCAGCGATATGATACGATATGATAGACCCAACGACGTTCGACGACCAACGACCGACGACGTGTTGGCTGGCCGCCAGTAATAAGCATGTAGTTGAACTCATCGTCATCAGAGACAGAGTTGGTTCGTTGGTTGGGCGGGCAGTTCAAAAATCAGTTCAATTTATGGTTGGCTTTAGCGGTTGAGGGGGGGTATGCGGTGAGAGGGAGTTCTCTGCAACTGCAATTGGGTGTTGTTTATACACTTACTTAACTATAAGAGGCCAATGGGCTGGTCTACTCTTTGATGAACTACAGTTGTGTACAAGTTTTACATTCTGAATGATTGATAAAAGTTGGGTTTCATTTGGCCTTAAACTCACAGAAAGAATTTCGTAAAGAAAAATGAAAATGAAGAGGCTCTCCAAAAAGATAACTTTAGACTGATTAAAGCTGAGAAAAATGTATCTGAATTTTGCTTAACACCAATATAAAAGCCATGTTGTTCAAAGAAAAACCTGTGGTAAATATTATAATTATGTAGAGATGAGATTGTCACGAAAGAAGGGTGGAAGTAGGGTCATATTGGTGTGATTTCCATACAAGTTATAGATCCTTGAACTGTTGACTGGGAAATTGCATTTGGCATGGGTTCAGCCTGTGATGAAATGCACAAATGATTACGTTTGGCATCCTCTGCCGAACTATGCCGAACAGATACATTTCCAAGACAGCAATTAAAGTTTGAAGCGAGATTAAAAAGGAATCTTTAAGACCATAAATGCATGCCCGAGCCCTGCAAAATCACAATTTACCTTTGAGTTCAGCGAACGACCGCATTTAGATATCTCTCAATTCTGGTAGCAATTACTTAGCAGCTAGTAGTTTGCCTGCTTGCTTGTATGCATGTAGTCCATGGGTTCTATTCTCCTTCTCTCCTTTCTATCAATTTTGATTTCCATTCAGTGACCGCGTACTGATGCATATGCATAAGCAATCGCAAGCGGACAGCTCTCTGATGTATGTAAAAACTATCAATATCCGTTTCGATAACATTCATTATTCTGCCTCACCTGCCTGCTACATTAGTTCCACTCCTAAAGATCGTGAATTCCTTCTGCCATATATTCTAGTGTATTCAAAAGTCGTCTATTTTTTGACATCCAATTTAAACGCCTGTCTCATCTACTGATTTTGGTTCTTATTTGTTGTTGGTTTTGGGTTGGTCTTGGTTGTACTGATAATATGATTCCCTGTCCAATGCCCAGGTATTGAGAGGACTTGGAGTTGAAGCTGAAGTAGAAGTCGGCGTCGGAGACATTGCAATGCTTATTGCTTTTGCTGGATGCACAGAGCACGAAGCCTGGCAATCCGCACTGTGCGCCACGCATTTTCGATTGCTTGCCATAGTTGTTGTAGTTGCAGTAGTTGTTGTTATTGTTATTGTTATTATTCTTTCCCATTGCAGTTGTTTGTGTTGGCACTGATAGCGATAGAATGAGAGGGAACGCAGGCGTTAAGTACACAATTATGCAGACAGTCAGGCATTTGGCATTTGCCTCGTCTTCGGGCGGTGCTTCTCCTCCTGCTACGTTTATCGTGCCCCGAAAAAAAGATAAACAAACAGAAACCGAGCCCCGAAAATGTAAGTAAACAAATAGATATAGCTGCAATACTTTTGATTGTTCAGATAGAATAGAAAGTCTCAATTATCGTGGACATGACTCAGTTCTGTCTGTCTTTTTGCTATACAATTTCTTTTACTTTGCCTTGTTGATATGCAAAATTTGCAAGGCTTGATGAAAATTTATTGCCCCAGCTACTGCATTGAGTTGCATTCTTGCCCTCTCCGCCGACTCTTGCCAATTGCAATCAAATGCACTTACTTTTATTATGCATTATTGAAAGGCATTTGAAAAATATTTAATAACAATATTCAACTTACAAATGGGTTAAACAGGGTGTGGGAATGAATAGATATAAGTATATACATATTTATAACTGATTATAGCTTGACTGGCAGTTTTATCTAGATATATGCATATAAATATACTTGTATATAGTGGATATAGGAGTTTTTTTTTTAATAAGGCAACTATAAATGTTGATTTGATTTAGTTATTTTAATTTAAATTTTATAGGTGATCTAAGAACCAGTTTAAAAAGTCTGGAAAAGACAAGTCTGAGATCAGAACTGTCAAATGGATTAATATTCTTTAGATTGCTTATACTGACGAAAGGCATTATAGACCCGTCTGTGCGTCTGTGTGTCTGTCCGTCTGTTTCTATGCAAACTAGTCTTTCAGTTTTAGAGCTATCGAGTTCACATTTTTACCATAGAATTTAATGAATGACATGAATGTCTGCTTGTCTGTCTGTTTGTCTGTTCTCCTTTTTAGGCGCCCACACTACTGAACCGATTGCAATGGAAAAAAAACACAGTATAGTAATATCGACTAAAAGAATGTCAAGGGCTATTTATCAATTTTCAAAAACTGGCGTAGCACAAACCCCCCTATATAAGCGATATTACGAATTGGTCATATCTTTCAAAGATTTGAACGATTGTCATGAAAAGTCTACGTATATATTGATTTGAAGTATCGATTAACTGAACTATCGGCACATGTATATCGATTAATTGAGCTTTATATATATGTGAATCGATATTTTGAGCAATCGATGTATATATATATATATGTTTATAAATATCCTGTGTATATATAGGTATACATATATATATATATATCGACCATTTTAATTATCGATATATGAACATCCATATTTTTAGTTATCGATACATACCGATCGATATATCTACATATATATATCGATATAATCATAATTTTAATTATTGATATACGTACATCCACATCTTGAGTTAACGATACATATCTATCGATATATATACATATCTATCGATAATTCTGCATATCTATCGATATATCTGCATATCTATCGATATAACTAGATGCATATCGATATATCTACATAACTATCGATATATCTACATATGTTTATATCCACATAAGATATCGGTAAACGAAAATATATTGATATCGATATATATTGATACACTTAATCGACATTCCACCACCACCAACCCAAAAGCTTCACAATACCACCAAAATTTCTGGGCTTGTAAAGCAACAAGAACACATTGAAGATCATTATCACAGCAACAAAAATAGATCGACTGGAAAAGGCGTAGGGACGCACGCCGGGTTATCTAGTTAATTATAAAAATCATTTCTCAAATATTAATATTAAATCTTAGCTCTTTTAAAAAATCTTGAATTTATTTGGAAGTCATGCACAAAATTAGTTGAATCGAGGAGTTTAATTTTGAATATACTCGTAAGTTGTTCGTTTTGTAGTTAAATAAGCTAAACCTCAAAGTACTCATTTATTTTTGGAAATACTAAGGACCTTTTGTATATTCCTAAATTAACGTTTGCAAGATGAGCCTTGGCAGCTCTTAAGAGCTATAGCAACTGCTTTGAAATGAAATCATATGACTTCTGGTACAAAAAATCCATTTGCTAAAACTGCGTTGTTGTTGCTATTGCCTTGTCTGACAAATGCAGGCTTTTGCAAGCCTTTGGCCGCTTTCAGAGTCAACGGCATCCTCATCGCCATAGTCATAGTCATACTCATTGTCATATTGTCAATGGCTTTTGTTTGCCCATCATATATGACGATAATCAAATTAAATTCTTACAAATTAGAAACACACGTGAGAGTTGAAAGCAGCCAGAGCTGAGGTTTGGTTTGGTGTTGACTGACAGACCCCCTCCTTTTCTCTGTCCCTCACCCACGCACTTATGCAACGTGCAACAGAAACAAAAATCGGAGCAAATGCTCCAAAAAAGGCAGAGTGAAGGGCGGTAAAACGATGTCACAGTGGTTTCAAATATGGCAAAATTATTGATTTTAAGTAATTTAAGGAAACTAAAAGAACAAATTTTTAAGATTTTCTGTGGCTAGGGAGGAGTAGTAGTATTGGAGGTGAAAAGAGGGAATTCGGGAAGCACTTAGTGTGGCATATGATATAGATAGTTAAGTGAGAATGTTTTGTATCTTAAACCGAAAATCTGCTCAAAAGTTTATCAAGCAAAATTCAGAGTTTTGCCTTTATTAAACCCGTTGACCTCAAGCTGGCTTAAAAATATGGATAATCAAGATATTATGCAAATATCCTGAAGTTCACTTATTATACAGCCAAGACAGGTGTACTTGAACTCGGCAAGATACCTCATCTGGAAAAAAAGTAAATTTAAGTAATTAAAATTCTTCTTAATGTGATGAATTTTTCTTTTTCTATAAAAGAGTTGGTCGCTTCAATTCATTCCTTAATATAATCCGACATAACTGTCAAATGATGTGATTTGCGACCCGAATTATGATCCACTTGCTGCTCAGATTTTGCAAAACAGCTTAAGAAGCTCCTTATTTGTGTCTAAATCTAAGCCCCCTAGCTCTTAAGGTTTGTGCTCGTGTTGTTCTTCAATCAGTTAGACATTTTTTTATCATTTGAAATTAACTCTTGGGTAAAATTTATCTAAGACACTGAGAAATCAACACAATATATAATTGCTTTAATTTTTTACTTTTTAATATCAATCAAAATCATCTTATCAATTTCTGCTTATTCCGTTTATCATATCATGTTGTCCCACTGTACAAAGGCGTAGAGCAAACACCCGCAATCTCGCACACGTTGGCTGTTGCTGGCTATTCAATTATGGGTGCGCCCAGGGCGTACATACGGCGATACAGACAGAGACAGGACAGAAAATCTAACCTGGACTATGGACGGACATATTGTCTGTATGGACTGAATGACGGACTGACACACACACACACACACACACATCCAAGCATTCAGTTGTCATTCTGGCTTTTGTGGCATAATATAACGATTATAATTCCTGCTCGTGTTGTTGTTATTGTTATTGTTCTTGTATAGGGAAATATGTACATTTGTGAATTATCAATGCAGGTAATTGCAGCTTATCAGCTATGCTTTTTAGAGAGCAAGGGAGACGGGCAGGGATGGTGAGAAGTAAGTGTGTGTGTGTCTGTTGTCTGCAAACGACCGCCGCCATTACTCCCCCCTTTATCAATAACTATAAATGTTATTAGAATGTTATATATATGCTTGAAGCATAAACAAGTTCAGAGCTAAACCAAATCTTTCACCCCGCCCACCATTTGGCAGCTGTCTGGGAAATGCATTTTCAGTAATTGCATTTCATTGATTTTTATTTAAGCTAAACTGCCAAGCTCGTCGAGAAGTATCTATCGATGGATGGGAGGATATCTGTATGTGCGCCTGGCTGGCTGACCAAAGCTTCATTGCATTTTCATTTAACAGTAAATAAACACAAAGTTGTCTAACTGTACTTGGCTGCTCCACTCTCTCCCTCTCTCTCTCTCGCTCTCTGTCTTACTCGCTCGGTTTTGAAATAGTGTCAAATATGTCATAATACTTATCTAAATTGCAATGGGAAGCCGACAAGGAAAATATCCTCTGCATGCTGGCTCTGTGTTTCTATGCCTGCAGTACAGTTTTGGTGTTCGAAAATCTACGCCCACACACACACACACACAGCCTTAGCTATTTAAATATTTATCGTTGAAGATTTTCAGACCGCCCGGAATAGTTTGTCTGTGTCTGTGTCTGGGTGTAGTGTGTTTGTCTGAATCCAAATCCAGAAATTGATTTGCAATGCATTTGATTTTAGTTTGCATTTTATTATGATTGCATTCGCATTGCTTATAGTTTTAGCATAATAGTCGGCCTATCCATTTCTTGAGTGCACTTAGAGATTGCCATGAACATAATTATTTTCATAATCAACATCATAATGCTAGCACAATTGTCGATTAGCAAATTAGTATTTGGCTAAGTTTCGCCTACTGCAATTTTGTGTGTGGTTTTCTTAGATGCATTTGCATGCAGTGGAGCAGGATATATATATATAGAGAAGCATTGCCAACGATGTGGTGGAATACACTGAAGAGCCTATGAATTCAGAGCAAATAAAGTAATAAAGCGAATTCAAACTCTCAAGAAAAGTATAAACATTATGATTTAAACCGTTGAAATTTCTTCTCTGTTGCATTTCAATATATTTATGGCACGCCTCGAAATGAAGATGGATATGGGAAATCGAGATCCTCAAAGCATTTTCAAGATATTGTTCAAAAACAAAATCAGCCACAGCAGAGAACTGCAAAATCTCTGTTTAATCGTGAATTCAGCGATCAGTTGCTATTAACATTCACGTCCTTCATTGTATAAACCTCAAGTCAGGCCTCAGTGATGAAGTGCAGAACGTTTTTTACTACGCTCAAAGTAGAATCAGATGGGCTAGTTCAATTAGGGCTAGCTTGCATTGGATACAGGGGAACGGTCTTCGAGCAGTACTGTTTGCATACTGAAATTTACACACATGAAATTTCTATTCATCGAAGTTTGCAGTTCTCTGATCCACAGCTAACTGCAGAGCCGTCTACAAAACTGATTCCAGATTATAGACCTCATTCCGAAGAAGGTCGAGGCAGAGTCGATGAAAGAGCCTACGCCTTGCCATAACCGTCTGTCCGTCTGATTCTACTTGAACTTCTGTCTCAGTTTTGAAGCTATCGACTTTTAATTTTCATCGTAGGCTTCTTTTTCTGTAAGCTGTGAAAATCATAAAGATCGACCACTATAACATATAGCACAAACAAAATTTCTTGGAATGCGAATGCACAAATTATTTGAAGGTAATTAAGAAGAATATTGCTTCGCTGCCTATTGCTACAGCTACTAAGTCTTCTTTCCTTTTGCAAGGGTATATAAGGTTCGGGTACCCGAAGTTGGCCTTCCTCTTATCATGTTTCGTCGTACTGCTGCTGCGATTACAGTGCTGCAGCTAAGCTGGAGAAGATCTCGAGTTTTACTGCTCTTGCTGCCTTGAAATAGCCTAGGTAATTACTGACCTAAGGTCGCCGGAAGAAGTATGTCAACAGGATCACCATCGTATAATGAGTCCCTATTCCTCTATTATCTTTTTCCATAGATACCTTAGGATAGTACCGATATATGCTCTCGATCCATTGTTTTTGGGATTTCCTTTGAAGGATTTTCTTCTACCTAAGCTCTATCGCCTCGAATAAAGACTTTCACTTAAACTTTTGCTAACGAATCAAGTCGTGTATTTCTGTTAGCACTTGTCTGGTGTTTGTCATCCACAGATACTCACAGTCACTGCCAATTACTCCCAATTCTATCACAATTTTCAGAATCGGAATCACATTTTTCAGTACAAAAGTTGTATAATTGAGTCTTATCTTTATTCTTATATAAATCTGCTAATTGCTCTTATAAATCAATAACCATTTGAGGGATAACTTTCACTTTAAACTTAATTGGAATACATCAAAATGTTGATATATCTGTATATATAAGAAACCAAATAACTAAATAATATTGCTATTAGACCAAATATAAGCTTCATATGTGAATGAAATAAGTATAAGTAGATCTTATACTGAAGGACAAGTGAGCATTTTCGTTACTTTTCCAATCGGATTCAAAATTAAAAACAACAAAGAAAATACTCTACTTTAAACTCCATCCCTTAGCTTGAAACACATCCAGTTGGTTTAAAAACGATTGGAACAGGCCTGAATAATCTATGTAAACCACGGCTAGTTGCATTATAAATCTTTTGACAGTTCACCCTATATATAAAAATCTTTATAAATGTTCTTCAGCCTACGTATCAGTTCTGCTCGCTCCCTTCTTTTCAGTAGCCTCCGCCATTATCAAACTCGTTGTACATAATTTCAATTTTCATTTTCTTGTTCTGATCATTGATAATTTTTCCAAAGAAAAACAAAAACACCCAGAAATTGTTGAAGAAACCCAACTGCAATGCATTTCTAAGCAACAAATCTTATCTGCTTATAAACAAGCAACAAATGAAAAAGAACTGACTTCAAGTGCTTTGAATTATTAATAATAAATTACAAATTATGGCTGAACACAAAGACGAGAAGAAGTAAGTAGAAGCGGTAAGAAACACTCATGAAATTTCAATTAGCTGCGTGAGGAAGTGACTGTGACTGGCAACACGTTTATCAGTGACTCGCATCGAATCTTGTGAAATTCTTAACCCATTTTATATTGACAAGCGTAATTATGCTTATGCGTAGGAGTATGACAGATAGAGAAGATAGAGAGACAGACAGACAGACAATCACAATTGTCACTGCGTTTGGGTTCTCTGAATATTATTATTATATTATCAAATATGCAATTTGTTAAAGTCAAACGAAAGGCCTGAATATTTATGCCATCATACAAATGTATGCTGTTCCGTAACGCATTTGTAAGTCACGTGTGCCTTTCACATACATATGTATTCCCTGCTCGATTGTGACCGCATAGTCCAGTCACGTTGCACTTTTGTCATCCTTTTGTGTTGGTGGTCCTTGCTGGTCAATTAGCACGAAGTGGAGAGAATCAATGTGTGCGTAAGGTTAGCTTAGGTAAGGCAGCGTAGGTGAAGTCCACCTGTACACAACAGACACAATTTTGAATATTTTAAGCCGCCCACAAAACTTACATAATTTATGACATATTTCATTTGGTAGACGCTACTGTAGGGTATGTAGCCTGATTGATTTTTGAAGAGTTTGCTAGACTCTAGAAGAAAGGGGATAAATTTCAGTTATGTGCTCAGGATATACGACTTTGCTTTCCAGAAACCAAATTGGTTAGGGAAAAGTCCACTCTCTGTTTCGTTTGCTGACTCCAGGAGGGAGCATATGAGATCCTCTAATAGTTTGCTAATCGTCTCGATTAGGCATATTGGCCTATAAGATGATGGATCTTCGTTCGGCTTCCCAGGTTTAGGAAGCAACAATTGCTTTTTCATATACTGGGGAAGACTTTCTCTCTCTCTGAAGCACTCGTTGAACAATTCCACGAACACGCTCGGGTGCAAAGAGAGGGCCAGCTTCTACGCCAGGGGTGGGACTTCATCAAGACAGGGGCCCTTATTAACCTTTAGGCTTCTGGTGACCGTCAGGATCTCATCGATCGAGACGATTTCAGCTTCTGTGGAATCAGTGGCGCATGGGGGCGGTGGGGATGCTTGACGGGTTTGGTTGTTCATTATCGGAGGAAAGAGTGTCTCCACGATGAACTTCAGTTTGCTAGCGTAGGGTGCTAATGATTGCTTTCCTTTTGTAGATCCTTTTCACTAGCTTTTCACGAGCTTATATGCCTTACCCCATGGGTCCTGTTCCGCAGAATCGCACAGCTCGAGGAAACATTCTCGCTTACTGTTGCGGATAGCCATCTTTAGATATCTTTTGACCGGGTGTTACTCCTCTCTCTCTCTCTATATATATATATATATATATATATAAGTGAAAGTCAACATTTCAATAATTTTCTCAGAGTATTGAGCACGGCCTGCTTGAGCCATATCCTTGCTCGCACGTTTGTGTAAATGAGCTTATATCCACAAAAAATTGAAAACTCTATTTATTTTATATACAGATTTTTGAATCCTTGAAATTTCTTAAAGAATTTTTTGTTTTCTTTCAAATGTCACTTAACAGCTGCAACGATAGTTATCAGATTATAAATATATTTCGATTATAATCCAACGACTCTAACAAGCTTAGAAGAACTCCTTCTTGAATATACAGTGAAACATTTTCTGATTATTGTCAAACGTCGTGAGGATTCGGCAGATACGTTGAGAGAAAAAGAACTATTTGTTCAGATACAAAAGATAAAATGAACAATTTCAAAAATCAATTAAATTAATAAATGAAATTTTAAAAATTAAAAAAAATGTTTTAATACTGATAATAGAATATAAATCTAATATTAGTTTATTATATTATATTTTTTCAGGAAATTTGGCAGTCCAATTTTGGCTCTTTGAAAAGTTTGAAAAAGCCAAAAAATATAAAAAAAAAACTTTTTGATAAGCAATTTCAGACACAAGCATTATAAACAAAAAATGTATTGAATAATAAACTATATTTATCGGATTCTCTTCCTTTGACTACAATATGATATGGTCAATATCAAGTCATGGGCTGATAGCCTGTCTCTCATTTCCTCTTTTGAGATTTTAAATCTTATTAAATTTTTAGTCAATTATTGACAATTGGCATTCACAAGGTCAAAATCAACTAAACTGTTTCCACCAAATCGTGGAGGATTAAAAAACCACGGAGTATAGAAGTACAAGCTCGACTGTTTAATGGTTTGATAGACATATATGAGAACTAAGGCCTTAGTGTGCGCGTTAGCATGGCGAGAATTCAGTTCAAATAAGTGAGAGTAAATTTAGCATAATGCTTAGCAATGGCAATGTTCTTAACATACTGTTATTAGTTAACATACTGCAGTTATGTAAATGTTATTAGAGTTATGTTAATGCTTATGCTTAACATTAACTGATATGAATGAAACGATCTAATAAAATACGAATTCAAATTACAACTTGAAAGTTATCGGATTGCTCTATTAAATAACAACATTCATGGCGCTCGAGAGCTGGCTTAAAGTAAATGGTTTAGGCTTAGCTTATATTTTGTTTCATATATATTCCAATTTTCAACTGATTTTCAAGTCTAAGACTTTATAACAAAGATTGTTAAAATAGTACATAAATAATTTTCAAAGGGAAATCTTGATTTGGGAGAGACTCCATTTCAAGGGAAACCCAAAATTTGATCCGCATTTATGCAGTTCTTCTTAAGGGAAAATACTATAGTAGAAGTACTTCCTAACACTTGAAAGGTCCGTCTAGGTGAAGTTATACATTATTTTATACCATTAATATCTAACAGACATTTCAGGGCAGTGCTCTCTACAGGGTATTATAAGTCCAGTCATGTCATCTGTGAAATTATTACCTCATTTCTTATTTACCCACCTGACTATTTATTCAGCCTTTGTCTCTTCTGGCTGCTTACAAAACTATAGTCCTTGATTGCCCAAGTGCACACACGACGTTCTATGCTTCGTAATTTTTTTGATTGGGTAAAAATTATTTATGACTGCATACTAACGTACATACATACATACATACAAACATACATATATGATGTGCGTATTTGAAAATTCAAAGACACACTCACACACTTTGCCTGATTTTTCTGTGGTTTTTTGCCTAATTGGAATTCATTTAACGACATTTGCATATTGCTTTGTTGGCCCAAGTACTTATGGCTGTAACTGTACATATTCTGCTTGTGTGTGTGTGTGTGTGTTTGAGTGGAGTGCCTAGAAAGGTTCTACTTAATTGTGGCCACAGCAGAAACTTCAACTTAATCATAAAACCTGGGCCACCTTATTGAGCAGTCGCGCTTGCCACGGAGCAGGCTGGCAAGGGGTTAGCGGGGTTAACCCAACGTATCCAATCAAGCGAGCGCGTGAGTTTCCATCTTTTTTTTGCGTTCGAGAATCGTTGGCTAACTGAATTCAATTACCAAAGTGGTACCTACTATATGCAAATAAGCCACAAGTGCACTTGACAAAACGCACACAACAGATACCCCCAGATACTGGGCTACAGATACTCGGTACTCCTATTGAGATCCAAAAGATACAAAGATACAAAAGAAGAGACCTCAACATTCAGCTTCTGCTGCTGCTGCTGCTGCTGCTGTGCTAACAAATAAGTCGAGTTGTTGCACTTGAGCTACCGGCACCGGCACTACTTGCCGGCCTGCCTTCCTTTTTCACCCCTTTCCCCTGTCCGCTGGCGCTGCTGCTAGTGCCATGTGAAAAGTCAGCAGAGCCATGCCGATAAAAACCTTAATATAAGCATAATTAAGTTGATGATTTGTACAAAAAAAAAAAGAAAAACGTTGAGGGAGCAAGAAATGATAAACCCAAGTGGCTTCTCTTGGCTTGGCTTGGCTTGGCTAGTATCTTTTTGCTGCCAGAGTGCAGAGTGGTACAGTAGTAATTCCAAAAAAAGGTTTCATTGTGTGCTAAATGATTCCATTTGTTAGCTTATCTAATCTCAGATACAATTAGTCAAGCCTTTCAGATACTTTTCAAATGTGCCCCTAATGACCCTCAAGTGGTTGCCCAAAAATGAAAAGTGGCTTCTGCCAAAGGAAGTACGACAAAGGCAATCTAAATTGAAGTACTTTCGGCAATTTAAAGGACAGTTTAAAAAGATAACAGCGGAAATTTAAATGGAACTTGAATTCTGATATGTGTATTAGCTACTAATTTCCACTTGTTATATAAGAAGCACATATAAATGCAGGTGTGCATAGGTTCCTACTTTACTTTACTCAAGGCGACTCAATGGCATAAAAGGCTACAAAGAGCAATATAAGAAGAGATTTAAACAAAGTTTGATCCCAGTTCCAATGTGGAAACATGTCTTACTTCAGTAGGGATAGAATAGAGATAGTATGGTATAGATAGTATAGAGAATGCCGTTGAGTATAGAGAATATAGAGATAGTAGATAGTATAGAGAAAGCCCTTGAGTGGTCATAACTTCTGAAAATGGAAAATCAAATATTATAAGATTTTTTTAGATTTCCCAATGGAAATGCGATGCACATCTAAGCTTTTGCTCTTTGGCAAGTTGGTTGTGGTGTCGCTGAAGGCTTATAATCTATATTTCACTGCATTTCAGAATGGGAGATCATACTCCGATGATATAATTTCACTCCATTTTAAGTTTACTCTTGACTGATTCAACGCCTGTTAACGATCTTTTGTTTCATAGCGAATAAAGCATAACGTGTGCAATATTCCAAAGATCTGTTGCCTAATATGTTTCTAGGATCTTGATCCCCACAGTTATATGCCCAAGGTTTGCGAATACTTTTTGTATTTCAAGCCCAGTTTTTGAGAAGTTTCAGACATCTAGTTTTGGTAAACTTCTAAGATCTAAGTTTTTAAATGGAAATGGAAGATTAAAGAAGAAGAAATTTCCATTGTTTTGCTCAATAATGAAAATTTCGTGCCTATCTAAATCATCTGAACATATTGTTGCTTGACATTTTTCAAATTCTTTTGATTTCACAGTCTTGTCTCTCTTCTGTCGCAACTCTCATACCTCAGATAGTATTCACTGTAGCTTTGCACTTGCAAGCAGTCTTACATCAATCTCAATCCACATACAGTTCTTGGCTTCCACAAAATGTACATCTATAAATATATATCTACATGCATACAGTTATGATGAGTTAGCTTTTGCTTTGCCTTTTGCTGGCCTGCCAAAAAATATGTCGATGACGTCGCCCATCGTCAGCCAAGTTCAATGACTGTATTGTAATTGTTGTTGCTATTGTTGCTGTTGCTGTTGCTGTAGCTGTTGTTGGTGTTGGCATTTCCGTTAGCAGAACGTTTCATTATGCTATTGCATAACAATTAGTTGTGACTGTGTACAGTATGTATGTATATATATTTGGTTCTGGATGTGTTGATTGTATTTTTCATTGTAAAAAGTCAACCGAAAAGAGTCACAAATAATAATTCACCCAAAAATTCAAAACTCGAAATGTCTTCATTAGGCAACAGTGCCAGCCGCCCTATATGTACGAGTGCCTGCCACTCTATATGTGTGTCTGTGTGTGTGTGTGTGTCTATAGCATCTCTACTGTTCCCCATTTTTGGGGCAAAATCTGCTTTGTTTTCGGCTTTGTTGTCTTCAGCTTGTTGTTATTCTTGTTTCTATGCTAAATTTATGCTTAATGAGCGTAGCATAAGGTTTGATAACTCATTTGTTTTGCTTCCATCGATGATACTCACTCGCACTGTGCTGTGCCGTTGCTTCTTCAAAAATAACAGAATTAGGCTAAATTTGTTCCACATGAGCTAATGTTTGGAAATATATTTGAGATTTATAATTTTTGGGAGCTTGAACAAAACAGATGTGCTTTACGCTGCACTCGAAAGAAAAATTGCTTATAAAGTTGCAGAGTTTGCCTTAAAAATTACTAGATAAAATAAACGTGTTTAAAACTTGCTAAGGAATTTGAAGAATTTTGATGAAATTTACCAAATTGGAAGAGCTTTGAGTTTTAATTATATACTTTTCCATAACATTTTCATTCAGACAATTTTTAAGGGAAGCAAATCTTCTTAAGCGAATCCATCTAGCAAATAACAATAACCTCTGCATAAATGGGACCTCGATGGCACTCTTACAATAGGAAAAACGTTAATGGGCTTTTATAAAAGATCACCATTCTAGGAAGAAATCCAAATTCTTAATCAAGGGATTGAATTTTATTGCTGGAAAAAGTCTTTATAAAGCTGGGAATGTATTTTATTAAAGTATTTTCCATTGAAAATTTGGTAAATTTGAATATTTTGATATAATTTTTATATTTTAGATTACTTTCTTAATGAATCTCTGAAAACATATCCTCAGTTTGAATTTTATGTAAGAACAATGTTTCCTTTTGTAAGCCTGGTTAGTTCTTTTACAGCTCTTGGAACTATAAAGTTACTTCCCTTACTTCCCAACTCTTTGATCGTATTTTCTGCGTTGAAATCTAAAAAAGAAGTAAATATTTCATGGTACAAATAATTTAGATTGTTTGCTTGTCTGAGTCGTTCCTTAGGAAGTTTGTCCCTATCTTATTATCGATCCGCGGAAGTTTGTGTCTGAGAGTAAAGTTGGTCAAACGAATTTCAGCCAACATTGCTTCGGTTTTTCAAATCAAACTTCAAATCAAACTTTAAATTCATATACATCATTTGCTTTTACTTTTTCATTAAGAGAATGCCCTGCCAAATATCAGAGAACTTCTAATTTTGATTTCTGATTAAAGAAATCCTTAGTTCATAGAAACAACTTTCCCTAAATCCATTCGAGCTGTCTCTGTCATCTAAATTCTTAATCTACTTCTTACATATGCTCGTACATGTTTCTCTGAGTGTATCTATAAATAATTTATATTTGCCAAATAAAAATATAAAATGCAAAAAGAGAACAAAAACATCACTCTAAAATCAAAAGAAATACACAACAAACAGAAGCAGTTTGCAGAATTAAGAAATTTTGACTCTGCGCGCCTCCACATCTTCATCATCATCATCATCATCATCATCATGTTCTTTTGCTTCTTGCTGCTTTTTGGCACACACTACTTTGAAGTTTTATCATTGTAATGCAAATGAAGGAAGTGCGCGCGAAAATACATAAAAAAGAAGGTGAGGCTGAGGCCGAGGCCGAGGCAGAGACTGAGACTGAAAGCTAAATAACAAGAGAATTTTTTGATGCCGTGGGAAATTCATGTGTGAGTGAGTGTTGGGTGAGCTGCGAAAACGCTCGCTGGATAGCTGGATTGGATTGGGTGCAGTGGTGCTGCTTCTGGTGCAGGGTGGTGCAGGGTGGTGCAGTACGTGGCAGGCGGCAGGGAGATGATAAAGATGCCACAACACTGCTTACGTTTTTATAGTGCCAGTCAGTTTGTTGGAATGGCAAATAAAAAAACAAAAAGAAGATAAGCAAAAAGTTATGAATATGAATAAATAATTTAACGCAGATTGCCAAAGCTAGAGATAAAAGTGCGAGCACAATACGTGCGTGTGTTTCCGGTTTTCTTTGACAATCAAGCTCAAATGCCATGGGACTTAATGTAGAAACGGTTGAGAAAGGTTATGACTTCTTGTTTGTTGTGCTTGTCCTCCTACATAGAGAGGGGTATAATACGACTAACTGGAACTAAGGGATGGAAAGAGCAGATTATAAGGCAATAGCGTCTAACCGAACTTTAAGAATTTGTTCATATGCACAGTTGCAGTGGGACATTTCCTGTGAAGGAAATTGTGTCTAAACAGAAATTAGAATAGGGATTCTATAATTGAGATATGCTCATATGTTAATAACATCCAGATGGGACCACTATATCATCTAGCTCCCATATAACCGACCGATTGGAAATGAGCTCTTAGTACAGAAAAATGAGTTGATTTTAATCCTAATTGAACCAAATTTGGTAAATGTAAATTTTAGAATCCTCTATGTCAGCTGACCAAAGTTGATCCGTATCGGACGACTATATCATCTAGCTCCCATATAACCGACTGATTCGGAATGAGCTCTTAGTACAGAAAAATGAGTTGATTTTGATCCTAATTGAACCAAATTAGGTAAATGCAAATTTTAGAAGCCTCTATGTCAGCTGACCAAAGTTGATCCGTATCGGACGGCTATATCATCTAGCTCCCATATAACCGACTGATTCGGAAAGAGCTCTTAGTACAGAAAAATGAGTTGATTTTGATCCTAATTGAACCAAATTTGGTAAATGTAAATTTTAGAAGCCTCTATATCAGCTGACCAAAATTGATCCGTATCGGAGGACTATATCATCTAGCTCCCATATAACCGACCTATTCGGAATGAGCTCTTAGTACAGAAAAATTGATTTTTATCCTAATTGAACCAAATTTGGTAAATGTACATCTTAGAAGACTCTATGTCAGCTGACCAAAGTTGATCCGTATCGGACGACTATATCATCTAGCTCCCATATAACCAACCGATTCGCAATGAGCTCTTAGTACAGAAAAATGAGTTGATTTTTATCCTAATTGAACCAAACTTGGTAAATGTAAATTTTAGGACTGAATTTCAAGCGAATCAGCAAGGGAATATAATATATATCGAAGGGTATATAAGCTTCGTTTAGCCTTCCTTTTCTGAGAGCTTTGCTAAGATGAGCATGGATGAGCTAAGATGAGCATGAACCCTGCAAATGTTGGTTTAGTTCAGGTAAGTTTGAGTTCACACTGAAAGAAAGTTGGATATCCGGTTGGGAACAGTTCGATCCGCATTTGCAGCCTTGGATTGATGTTTAATCAGATAAATGGCAATTTGTTTTCATAGAAGCCTTAAACCTTTACTTAATGTGTTCGCTTTAGATGAAACTCTTAAAGCATCCAATCTACATTCATCCATTCAGCGCTAAATATGTATTCGCAACTGTCAATATAGTTTCGTTCAGCTCTATATAAATTGTAGCCCAACAGCTGATAAAGAGTTGTCATTAACTCGAACCGTTTTAACCCCGTAAACGGCGCACCCCTGAGTTAACCCGTCTTGACCAATTTGAACTAACGACAGAACTAAACTAAAGTCAACTAAACCAAAATGGAAAAGGTAGAAAAAATTGCGCATTATTAAAAATGCATTTATGCAAATTTAATTGTATCGACGTGCACTTGCATAAGACACTGTAAGGCACTAAGACACAGAGACAGAGAGAGACAGAGACAAAGACAGAGCCAGAAAGAGAGAGAGACAGAGGGTGAAATATATGAAGAAGTAAAGGAGCTGACTTAATGTCATTAAGTTGTACGCTCAAGATAATTGATTTGTTGAATAATTAAAAACGCCAGCTAGGAAAAAACACGACAAATGCAAAGAATTGACAGCCCACTTACCCTAACCCCCTGCCCTACTCCTCACCTATAGGCTAAAGTGGAATTTTTCCAATTAATGTTGAACAATTCGATAACTGTGGGGCTTTTGCGCCCACAAGAATACTCCTCGCTCCCATTTAACTCGCATTAAAGTCAATAGCAATTTGCTATAAAACTAATATTGTGATTTTTAGCATAAATCCACAAACACAGACGCACATTTACACACTCTCACACTCACACATTCACAGGAAATTAGCCAGAGGCACTACTAAGAGTAAGCTCTAAAGCGTAAACACAAATATTTATGCTTTATTAAAAACCAAAATTAATACACTAAAACAACAACGATTATGCGCAGCACTTACATGGATTCCAGCTATATCTACTCTCTGTGTCTGTGCCTGTGTGTGTGTCTGTGTGTGTGTGTACATAAATATAAATACAAATATAACATGGGGCAACAATGTTGTAGCAAACACAAAAACAACCACGTCCTGCGGCCCCGGCCGAAAAAAGGGTTTAGAGTGGTTCTTGGTTTGGATGCGGCATACCCTCCCCACCCAATCCTCCAGTTTCCTGGCTTATCGGCTTGTTTTCCGAGGGTTTGTAATCGCTCAACAACAACAACAAAAGCAACAGCTATAGCTGCTGAAACTGTAAGAATATAAAAAAGCTATATACGAATAGTCGTGGCATAGATATAACAGGACTCAAGCGGAGATATATTTAGAGATTTCCATAAAGCATAGCTTTTGCCTGAAAACTGTTTTACCCATTCCCCTTTCTTATGCTCTTTCTCTTAATTGTTCTTTCATCATGAAAAGTTTAAAGTTTAAATCGACAAAATAACGCTTGGTCTATGATGTGAGAACAGGAGTTGCCACAAAGGCGACACTATGCTAATCCTGTCTGAGAAGTTTTGACATATTTCCAGAGACTCATAATGAATTAACTCTTTCATATGATAGAACCCGCTCTAATGCGGGCTAATACCAACTTTTATTGTTCTACATTGAGAAGTCCGTAGGATATGAAGAATTTCTTACAATTAATCATACGTGTCCCGATTCTCGTAACATTGTAGAATCCGATATTGACCCATATACAAATTAGAGGTGGTAAACAATCGATGTAACTATCGATATTATAGATGGTGGGGCACTATCGACTCTGCCTACCATTGATTGTGGGGCACTATCGACACTACCGACTCGGCCTACTATCGACGATAGTGTTCGATATTGCCATCGATGGCTCTGTTTACACATCCCTGAAATAAATTGCGCGTTTCTCTTCATTTGTAGCGTCGCTTGACTTAACAAGATTATTTTGTCAACAGCAGTGAAAATATTGTTTAATTAAATTGTGCTCGATTTTGAAGAGTTTTAATTGTTTAAAACATCGAGTACGCCAAGTTTTTAAATACTTTACTACAGTTTTTATATTGGGTACTATCGAGGCTACTATCGTCCCGATGGTTTGGAAAAACTATCTGCGGCCATCGATGGTGCCCACTATCGATAATTTACCACCTCTAATACAAATAGAATTTTACGAAACTTTTTCTTAGTGTTCACCTATAACATAAAATGTAACTGGTGTATAAATTCTACCTCCTTAGCTTATATGATGTCGGCCTCTGCGTTGTTTGCCCATCACTCTAGACAAAGAGTTTTACAATATACTAATAAAATTTAATATATATAATAAAAAAATGTAAAAATAACATTCTTTTTCTATAAAAGCTGCTTTGCACTGCCCACTTTGCCAATGAATCACACTTATGATGCTGGTTGGCCATTTTCATGGGAGCTTTAACATCGATTTTAACATACTTTCAGTCAGAAAGTTGGCAAAACGGATGCTTAGTGGGCGCCTGGTCAATTTAATTTAACAAGTGTAAAAGTCGAACTCTAATGGTTTTGTCTCTGCGTTGATGCCCATACAGTAATTTAGTACAAAAGCTTTCAGACATATAACAAAATGATTTAAAGGATGACAAGTTTTCCTCTTAAAACATAAATTTAAAATCTGTATTTATCTATGATATATCAGGACAATCTGACTGATTTTGATCTAAGATTCGCTTACTGTCGTTAGCAGTTTTTATTGGTTTCCAATCCAAGCCTGCCTAATCCACAACTGCTGCTGTTTCCTAGGCTTTCCAAGACATTCATAGTACCCTCAGTCAGGGTATAACAACAGCAACAACAAATATCGCGTATAAAATGGAAAGGGTTTTTCATTTACAGCAAATATTTTGCATACAATTTTTTTTGCTCTACGTTTTTGAATGTTTGTTAATAAAAAATGCAAACAAAAGCAAGCAAGCAGAGAGGGTGACGACCAGAGGGGTTTCTTTTTCAAAACAAAAACTGGTTCAGTATGGCAGTTGTACAAGCGGGGTGTATGGTGTATGGTGTGGTAGGGGGGCGTGGCTGGTAGGCCAATCCGATAACCACACGGTCTGCATTTGCATACAGTACGAACGAAACTAAGCGCATAAATAGACAACTGCAAAACGAGTTGGTAGGTCTGGCTGGTAGGTCGGCGGTGCGGATAGCAGTGGCTCCGGGCCCGGGCGAGCGTTGGTCAGTCAGTCAGTCAGTTCAAGTCGGAGTCAGCTCAGGCTTTTCAGCAGTCCAATGTTTATGCATGCGGTTTATTTTCGTGAACTTATTCTGTATGTGTGTTTGTGTGTGTGTGTGTGTGTGTGTGTGTGTGTGTGTGCGTGGGGCCAAAAGTTATTATTATGCTTTTTATTCACTTGGTCTTTGGGTTAACTGAAATTCTGAAACTGAAACTGAAACTGAAATGGTATTCCATATTCATTAAATTATTCAAGGTTAGCGGAGCCGTTGTGGAAAAGCTGAAGTTGAATTTTATTTTTCCAAGAATTTCCAAGAATTTATTTGGCAAATTCAACGCACTTGAAAACCTGAATTGAAGCTGAAAATTTTGATGATATTTTTGGACAAATCAGTAATTCTGCGATATGCGAGTTGATAGCCCCATAAGGGCTTCTAAACGTTGTGCAAATTCGAATATTCAACAAGTTGGCAGAATTTCTTAATATCAATGAAAAGTAGGCAGCTCTTATTGATAGCATTCTTTAAATCGTTTCATGTTTCTAAAGTCTATGCAACCACCTTTGACAGTGATCGTCATATTTCCTAGTTTTGTCTATTCAAATCCTCATCAAATTGCATCTGTAATAGACGATGGCATATGATGTTTCTTGCACTAAAAGTTCTTCATGGAGCAGTGACGTGTACCAACATACTGTCACAACAATTTACTACTTCGCATGTGAGGCAGGAAAAAAGTTAAATGAAGTCGCTTCAAAAACAAGAGCCGATCTATATTCAAAGAGAATAGACCCCTGGGTACTAGAGACTCTGGGCTTTCCAAAAAGTTGCAGTCATTCCTTTATTTAATCCCGCTAGGCTAGAGTTAATCCGGCTCGAAGGACCAAATGTTAATACCCAGCGGCTAGGCTAGGGTTAATGGTGGGTTGCGGCAACTCATCCTCAGCTTCGGCCCTTATGCATGCATAGGCAAGAGCCGATCTATATTCAAAAAGAACAACATGAAATTACGCCTGAGATTATAAGTGTGTTGGCTATGCGGCTGATGTTTCAGACCCCTGGGTACTAGAGATTCTGCTCTTTCTTAAAAGTTGCAGTCATTCCTTTATTTATTATCCACTCTGTTAATACCCAGCGGCTAGGCTAGAGTTAATCCAGCTCGAAGGACCAAATGTTAATACCCAGCGGTTAGGGTTAATGGTGGACTGCGGCAACTCATCCTCAGCTGCGGCCCTTAGGCATGCGTCGGAGAGCGGAAAAGCTCTGCTGAGCTGAACTGCAGCAAGCCGCGTTTAACCCCAGCCTAGCCGCTGGATACAAAAAGTCAGCAGCTTCATTGACTCTGGAAAATGTCATTTTGAATCGAATTTAACAAATTGCCAGCTCTTTAAACCCTTTGCAGCATACAGCTAAAAAATTTCTGATTATAATAAACATTATAAATCTCATAAAAACATAATTACAATAAATATGATAAGGCCACTTGAAATTATGTCACGGATAAGCTCACAAATTTTACAAAGTTCAAACTAATTCCAGCCACCCTCTCACACTGCCGAGAAGGTCAAGTTCTGCGCTTAGCCTTTACATATGGCAATCATTTTGAACCCCTTTGTTATCTTTCAACGGCTTTCCATTTTGCCATTAAAATGTTTGCTACTTGTTTTCGTAGTTTTCTCCTCATCACATTTCTGGTTGCTTTTTTTCTGTTTATTTTCTTTTTGTAAAATTTGCTCAGTTACAACTTATTGATTTTCAATTAGTTTGTTTCGTTTTCCGCTCTGGCTTTGGCATTTTGCTATTTTGTAGCTTGCGATTTTCTTGTGCTCTGTGAGATTGTGTGTTTGTTTTCCCTGTGCTGCTTCCTCTTACTCGTTTTCCTTTTTGCATTTTCCACTGCAAATTGACATACTTAATTTGCCATCGATGGCTTGCAAGTAGATCTTTTGCCTGTACATATGCGCATATATGTATGTACACGGAGAAAAATTAAGGTCACTTGGCAAAACTTGACATTGATTTTGTAGAAGCATATGGAACTTATCCTGATAGAGAGACAACAAAGTCTCACACAAGTCATGTTCTCAGAAAACCTGGCAAATTGGAAAATTCCTACAACAAGTGGGTCAAAATTGTGGTTAAAGTTTGTATGGATATGCATATCCTAACCAAAAGGAAAGCCTGTCGTTGGTGGCTTTTTGTTGATGAAGTTGATTGATCCTTCTATAGCTCGGCTTCCGATCGAATGTTGAGTGACTGACTGCTA
This sequence comes from Hirtodrosophila duncani, assembly GCA_037043425.1. Taxonomy (NCBI): domain Eukaryota; kingdom Metazoa; phylum Arthropoda; class Insecta; order Diptera; family Drosophilidae; genus Hirtodrosophila; species Hirtodrosophila duncani. Next base: position 247,700 of record JBAMBM010000466.1, read on the forward strand.
CATCGTAATCATCATCGGAAAATACTTACAAGGCCACAGTCAGATATAGATTGTTTAGATTTGAATATTATGTAACTAGTTCATTACTACACTACAAAATCAATCCAGACGTTTCTGAGAAACTTCTGGCTTTTTATGGATTTCAATATCTTAGCTGAAGTACAAGCCCCTCCAAAAGTTTGTCTGTGAGCTAAGGAAGACATCATACTAATAAAATCAATATCAACTTAATATGGAAAATTCGATTTAATAAATATCGATAAATTTGTATCATTTAAATATCGATAAGACAACAATTGCATCGCTTTGGAACACAAGTTTTCTCTCTGTACCCACTTTATCTTAAAGTTGAATGACAAAAAGTTTTGTGTACTCATAAAATATGCAATTTGCTGGCTCTTTTTTTGGCACTGACTTTGAATGTTTGGCAAACTACTTGCTTCTGCTGTCAAATGTAAGCATTGCCAAAAATAATGCCAGGGCTTGGAAGGAACATCAGACTGGCAATAGCAAAAAAGTAGACACATGCCAATATGCTGGTGTGTGGTCTGGCTTTAAATAAATGAGAGAGCCTGCTCGTGGCATTGGGGGTTTGGCTTTAAAAATGGCATGGAATTAAATATTTAAAAAAATAAGTTGTATTATTTTTAATTTGCAAAATAATTGCGTAAACATTGAAATAATTTCTAAATAATTCATTTCGATTTGTTGCCGAATTTGCGAGTTCTGTGTGTTTTGTTTGCGGTTGGTTTGTTCAAATAGAAACTCACAACATTTGGCGCTGCATTTTAATTTCGTTTTTCATTTACATTTGCATATGCTGAACGTGTGTGTGTCTTTGTGTGTATTTGTATGAGTGTTTGTTACGCTTTGAAGTGCAGTTGAAAATATTTACATTATTTACAAATAATTATGTACAAGCAATTAAGTTTGTGAAATAGTTTTTATTTTGTTTCAAAATGTTCAAAATTGTGAATATGCATGATTTACTTTAATAAGGATTAACTACTTTTCGCTATATATATTTATAATATTTATTATATTAATATTTAGAATACTTAATTTAAACTTAATTTAAAATGAATTTGAATAAATAATTTAAGTTTCAACACCTCAATATGAGTTTGCTACTATCAAAAGTCGAAGAATGCAAAGGATACTTTAACCAGAAATCTATAGATCTAAGCCAGAGATGGGCACACACACACTATCGCAAAGGTTCAAAGCTGCATATGTGCGAGTGGGCCGAGACATCTGCTAAACTGAGCCCGCATGAATGCAAGAACTTTATCCACGAGCACGAGTTCGCATCTATTTGTTTGAGTATACGTGTGCTTTTAATCCCTATCCTGCGGGTTAGGATTTCTGCATTCTGCCCATCTCTGATCTAAGCTGATGTGCTGATCTGCTGAACTGAGCCCGCATGAAAGCAAGAACTTTATCCACGTGTGCTTTTAATCCCTATCCTGCGGGTTAGGATTTCTGCATTCTGCCCATCTCTGATTAAGCTGATGTGTTATAAGCTCTTTTTTTGAATAACCGAATTATTTTTCAGCTTTTAGGTTGAGCTTCTACTGACATATATTCAACAAAGATTCGTGTTTAAGCTTAAAGCTTTAAAAAAGTAATCAAAATATGCTGAAAAGTTCGTCAAAAGTTATCATTTTCTTTTGTTGAAAACCCAGAAGAAGATTGTACAATTCTTAATTGCAACCTCTAATGCTTATACTGGAAAAAAGATCCTTTACACTGTGTCCGAGAAAGCTCAGTGTTGCCCTTGTGGTTGACACTCTGACACTCTCCGAGTTGTTAAACAACTAAAGGAGCACATGGCCTGTGTTCGTGAAGACATATTAGTTTATATCAATGACATTATTAACGTTCTTATTCAATCATTTTGATGTTCAGTAAACTCATCAAATCAACGAGCATTATAAAAACGCACAGCATTGTAATGGTTTGTTACAAACATCTGTATATCTCTTATAGCATAATTTGTCTTGTACCTGCTGCTTAAACCTGAGTCAACCATTTATCGACTTTTATTTTGTGGCTCAACAACTTTTTTAAAAGGCAGGAATGAACTTCATTACTTTCCACTTAGTTTTCTATATTCGCAATAGAAGAGCTTCCTATGGCTCTTCTTATAGAGAATACACCGGAACACTGTGAACTAGTTGTTCGAGCTTGCAACTGTTTAGATTATACACGGTGTATCCTGATGATAGGAATCGACTCCACATTGATGATTTTAATAGAGTGATTGCACCATCAATCGAGCGCAAGGCTTATATTGAGGCAGGAATTAATGATGCTAATCTCTAGAAGAGCAAGATTTCTCGATTGTTAAAGACAAATGAAAAGATGATCAAGATTTAAAAGCCTTAATGGGGTTAGAGTGCATGCGGAACGCGAAAGATGACGCTGATTCCCCATATATTTCATTGGAAAGAAGAGAAAAATAAACCTATTCCGCTTTTAAGCCTTACTTATTTTATCTTCTTTAGTTTTGGCTAAGACAAAGACCTAAGCTATAATGCATATATACTAACATATAATTTGTTATAGAAGATACCTTCTCCCCTTCTTAACTCCTTAAAAATTCACCCAGTATTAAAGCCAGCGTGAGTATTGCGCGATTGTTCTTACCTGAACTCAGCTGTGCTCTGCCACTGATGATGAAAAAGTAATTCGTGCAAAATATTGATTGATTTAAATACTTTGCCAAATTCTAAAAATTTGATTCATATAAATTCACAAATTGTGCAATTTTATTAAATTTTCCTCTGGTGTAGAAATTGCACAGCCTTGCAGAAATTGTGTTTACGCCAGCTTGCCCTCTTTTTGGCACATTTTTTTCATAGCCGCAGCGGAAAGCAAAGAAAATTTGCGTTTGCAAAAACTCAAAGAAATAAGAACAACATTGAAAGTTTTTTTTGTGTTTAAATTTTTCATTTATATTTTATAATGTTTTTTATTTTTATATGATTTTTTATAGTTTTTTTCTTCTTCGCTCTGTTTTGCTTTTGTTTGTATCATTTTTGCTGTAATTGTAATAATTAATTTAATAATACATTTGCATTTGCATTTGCTTCATTCATTTCATTTCATTTCATTTCAGTTAGTTTAGTTTTAAATTAGTTTTAGTTGTTGATTTAGTTATATCCATTTCATATACTATACAATAATACATAAATACAGTTAAGTGCGCTAAATGCTTGTGTTTACATTTAATATCTATATACAAATTATATAATTGATATTATATTACGTTTTTAGGATGATAACAAGTTCAATTTTTTCGTTTACTCTAAGCCTTGTCTCGATGGAAAATAAAATGATGTATATAAACGAATGTTGATTAGTTAATGTTTTCTGGCCTGGCTAGAACTACATTTAGTATAATTTTTTTAATTTATATGTATATATATGTATATGTATTTATATATATATATATATATGTATATTAATATTAATATATCACATTGAATTTGAAAGTGTTTTTTGTTTTTTCTTTTCTGCATTTCTGCTTCGGTTGCAACATTTCTAGTTAATTAATTATATATTTAATAATAATAATATTTAATTTATTGCTAAATGTATATATTCATTATGAATGTGTGTGTGTGTGTATGTGTTTTGTGCAACAAAAAATGCCTACGAAAAAGTCTTTTTTTATAGTTTTGCGTGCGATTTTCTCCCTCTCCTCTGCATTGTTTTTTTGTTTTTTTTTTTAAATATTTGTTTGAGCGTTCAACTTCTCAAGATGGCCGCCCCTTAGCGCAGGAACCATGGTGCTGGAGTCGTGGTGGTGGTTGGTGGTGGTGGTTGGTGAGAGCGAGATTCCAGGTGGAAGAAGCTTACACCAGAAAAGCCTGTCCGCTGCTCTTATTGGTCTCAGCTGCTGACGACGTCGCCGCCGTTTGCTGCTGTTGCGCCTGGGCAGCGGCCGCGGCGGATGTGGAAGCCTGCGCTGTTGATTGAGTTGAGGTGGAGGCCTGGCTTAGGCCGCTGCCACTGCGCAAATGCACCGGTGCTGTTGGTGTGACGGCTCCTGCCGCCGCATTCGGATTGGCTATGCGGAATTGTGGCTGTGGCTGCAGCAGACGCTGCTGCTGCTGGGGGGGATGGAGCTGCCTGCCCTGCTGCTGGTGCTGATGTTGATGGTGGTGCATCAGACCTGTGGGTATCATGGACAAGGCCTCATGCTGGTCGTATGCACTGTACTCCGACTCGATGCTGTGATAGATGTGCTCCGAGGGTGGACGCATCGGCATGGCCATGGGCATCGCATCTACAATGCGCGCCGTGGGCCTGGGCGAAGGCGTGGCCGTGGTGGCCGAGCTGTAGTTGGCCTCCAGATCCTCGGTGCAGTAGTAGGCAGGCGGCGGTGGCGCCTGGCGGAAGATCATGCCAGGCGACACGGGCTGCTTGAAGCGTTCATGATGATCCAGCGTGTAGTTGTTGCCGCGCGGCGACAGCTCAATGGGTATGGCATAGCGTAGCTTCTCCCAGAAGTAGCGATCGCAGGTGAGCAGGCGGTTCGATGGCACCGACTTCAGATACGGCGAGAGTTCGGCCACATCCTCAGCCTCAGCAGAGACAGAGGTCTCCTCGATGATAACCAGTTTCTGGGCCAAGCCCCTCAAAGCCTCATGGAAGGCATTGCGGAACTCAATGCGATTCCATTCCGTGGCCAGCAGATTGCGTGTGAGCACCAGTATAATCTTCCTAGAGGCTCTGGCGCCCTCAACTAGCTGCAGATGCGAGGCCTGTGGAGGCAGATCCCGCTGCTGAATGCACAGGCGGAAGGGTGGGCGTCCATGTTCCAGCTCGGCGGCAATGTTGCGGCACACAAACTCATAGTCCTTCTCCGAATGCAGGATGATAGCATCGTACAGCTTGCCCGCATCCTCGAAACGCGGCTCGCAGACACGCACTCCATAATGAGCGAACAGCCACATGCGCACACTCTCGCGGAACACAAACACCACGATGAGCACGACGACCAGAAATATGAGCACCAACACAGCGGCCAGCAGTGGCAGCCGGTAGCCGCCTGCAATGTCCTGGGCGGATGAGATGTTGCTCGCGCTGGCATCCAGCAGCTCCGAGCAGTCAGCACCGGCAGCCACATTGCCCAGCAGCTCCAGTTCCCGCTTGAGGCCGCTGCCGTCCAGGCAGTAAATGTCTTGGGCATCCCTCACGACCATGGTGTACTCGGAGACGAATTGAGCCAGCTCCCTGAGCTGCTGGCAGCGACAAGACCAGGTATTCCTGCCCAGCGTCAAACCCTGCAGACTACTGGCGTAGGGCAGATAGGGCAGGGAGGTTAGGCGATTGTTGTCGAGGCGCAGCACACGCAGCGAGATCAGCGGCTCGAAGCTTCTATTGGAAATGTGCGTGAGCATATTGTTGTTCAGGTAGAGCTCCTTGAGCAGGCTGAGTGCTTGGAATTCGTGGCCCTCCAGCGTGGTCAGCTTGTTGTGCTCCAGATGGAGGACGCGCAACATACCCAGCTGGGCGAGACTGCCATTCTGCAGCGTGAGGACATTGGAGGCGTTCAGATAGAGGGCGCGGAGATGGCGTTTGCCAGTCAGCTGACCCATTTCCAGAACAGGTATGTTGTTGCCATCCAAATAGAGATCGCTGACATCCTGGGGTATGCGTTGGGGCAAAGCCAGCAGGTTCTGTTTGCCGCAGTCGACAATGTTCGTCGACCAGGTGGCATCGTGGAAGCAGCTGCAGTTGTTGGGGCAGATCACCTCGCACTCGCACTGCTCGTACTCGCAGCAGTGGCAGGTGGCGGGGCAGTGCGTGTCGTACTTGCAAACGAAATCTGTGGCAGCTAGGCTGGAGAGGGGGCGCAGTGGGGCATTGCGACTGTGTGGCATGAGGCACTCAATGTTGCCCAGGTCCACCACCTTGGGATGCTGGCGTGTGGTCAGGTTGTTGATGCGCTGCAGCCATTCCATGGAACAATCACACTCAAAGGGATTGCCACCGAGATAGAACTCTGGCACAGGACGGTCCGCCGCAACGGGAGCCACACGCAAGGCATTCAGCGAAATTTTGGACAACACATTTGCATAGAGATCCACACGGGCCAGCCGGGTTTTGTCCACAAAACTGTTGGCCTGGATCTGGCTGATGATGTTGTTGTTGATGAACAGCAGCTCAATGGAGTTGGGCACCGACATGGCTCCGATTTCCGTGATGCGGTTGTGGCTGGCATCCAAGGTGCTGACGCGTATCTCCTCCTGCAGCTTATAGTAGTTGCCCAAGGCCTCGATGTAGTTGCCGTGTATGTCCAGCCACTTGAGATTGGAGGGTATGAAGGCATAGTCGAACCACACCAAATGGTTCTCCGACAGATTCAGCCACAGCAGCGAAGCCAACGTGGCAAAGATGCCATTGATGTCGGTGAGAAAATTCTTATCCAGGCGTATCGCTTCGATCTCCACATTCTTATCGAAGGCGCCACGTTCAATGTTCTGTATGCGATTCTTGGCCAGATTCAGCACGCTCAGACGGGGCAGCTCCTGGAACATGCCCACCGTGATGTTGCCAATGCGATTATCAATTAAACGCAGACCCGTCAGCTGATTCAGGTTACGGAATGTCCCGTTTTTGAAGTCCGAGATTTGATTTTCGCCCAGATCCAAAGTTTTCAGCATGCTGAGATCTTGTATGGCCTCTGGCACCTCCGCCAATTGGTTGGAGCTCAAATCGAGCTCCTTCAAGTCGGAGCAATTGCGGAAGGCCTGAGTTTCCACAATGCTAATGAGATTGTTATTCAGCGTCAGCTTCGTCAGCACATAGAGTCCATTGAAGATTTTGTTGTCCAAGGTGTGGAGACGATTCTCAGCCAGATTCAGGGTATGCAGATTGTAGAGCGGCAGAAAGGCGCCCTCCTCAATGTGGCCGATGGAATTGTTGCGCATATCCAGAATTTGCAGAAAGTACAATTCCTTGAAGGTCTTGGCGCCAATGCGGGTCAGCGCATTGTTGGACAGATTCAGCACGATCAGCCGAATGAGGCCGGCAAAGGTATTGTTGTCCACATGATGGCTGGTCAACTGATTGCCACTCAGATCCAAGACCAACAACTGTTCGAGACGGTGCAGCAGACCTTTGGGCAGATCGTACAAGTCGTTGCCCTGCAGATGCAACTCGCGCAGCTCCTTGTTGCCAGCGAAAGCCTCCGCGGGCAGCGATTCCAGATGATTGTACGAGAGATTTAGCACGCGCAGCGAGCTCAAACCAGCCAGCGAGTTGGGTGATAGCGTCGTTATGTTGTTATGCTGCAGGCTGAGTGTCTGGAGACGACGCAAGCGCGACGCACCCCAGGCATCGGGCAGAGCGCGCAGCTCGTTGTAGCTGACATCCAGCAGCTGGAGCTCGGAGCCGCCGCTGACGGCCCCATTGGCATTGCTCAGGGCGGAGCCCACGCACAATTTCTCGGAGAAGCCCAGGAACTCGGCGGAGCGTATGCGATTCTGGGTGAGATTCAGGGTTTGCAGGCTGGGCATGGCACACCACAGACCCTCAGGTAGCTGTCGCACATTGTTGTCGCCCAAGTGCAATTCGTTCAGCTCGCGCAGACCCTGAAACGACTGGCTGTGTAGCTCCAGCGTCTTGCCCGGTCCCCACATGGCATTGTGCGTCTCCAGCGTGAGGCGCTTGAGTGACATGAGACCCTCGAACGCATTCGCCGGCACACGCTGCAGCTTGCAGGCGTCCACTTTCAGATCCGACAGCTTTTGCAGACGCGCAAACATGCCCGCCGTGAACTCACTGGCGTGCAGCAAATCCTGGCTGCACTGCAGCTCCAGGCGGTTGGCCGTCTCGGCCACCTGCAGATCCAGCGGCGCCGCTTCCAGGGCGCGCACATTACACTTGATGTCCATCGTGGTGCGCACAAACTCCCAGGCGCACTGCTGCTGCTGCGCATGCGTTGCCGCTGCCCACAGTTGCAGGAGCAGCAACAGGCAGATTTTCACTTGCTGCATTTTCAGCAAAGTTGTTTTTCACAAATTTCTACTGCGTTTCTACTGTTGAATTCTCCCTCTATGTGGGGAGGGGCTGCTCTTAATTAAAATTGCAGTGATTTTGGGTTGTTATATTTTTTTTTTGGTTTTTCAAAAAACTTTCGTCACTTTCTGGTTTTCATATTTGCATCGCTTTTTGTGTTTTCTCTGAGCGCGTAATACCCGTAATCCTTGTGCTGGTCTTTCGTTTCGTATTCTGTGTTAGCACTTAGCGATTTTCTGGCACTTTTCTTTTTCTTGTTATATTTTTCATGAATTTCATACAACGCGTTCGCTTAATTATTTGAGACGTAGCGGACCCCGTGTTAGTTGAAATTTTGTTTAATTTGTTGTGGGGGAGCTTTCCTCAAAACATGTTTACCGCCGCGCGCTTCAACTCGAAATGATTGTTGAAGTTGAACGCCAGCGACTCCGTTGGCTCGCTGAAAATTGTGAAAACGACGACTGAGCGAGGCGACGAAGCCCAAGCACTCGCACAGACAGCGCACAGACACACACGGACAGTGTCCGTGTAACGGCAAGCAGGCAGGCTGGCAGACAGACAAAATGTGTGTGAGACTGAGACTTGTGTGTGCCTGCCTGTTCGTGTTCGTGTTTTCAGCCTCTCGCGCACTGCACTCACACATGCACATGCACATGGGCACATGCACGGGCATACATTGCACACACAATGCATTCGCTCTCTGTCTCAGTTGCGGCGCTGCTGCTGCCGCTCAAACTCACACACACACACACACACAGGCGAGACGGCGAACGAGTATGTGAGTGCATTTCCTGCCTTTACTTTGGCTTTGGTTTTGGCCGGCATGCATGCATGTTATGTGTGTGAGTTGTTGTTGCCGCTGCTGCTGCTGCTGCTGTAAGTGAGAGAGCAGGCTCACTTGCAATATTGTGCGCTCTCGCTCTCACCAAAAGTAGGGGAAATGTTGCTGCTACTGCACACATATGCTTAACATACCTCAACATACACTGTACGTGTGGTGTGAGCGCATACTTAACCCTACTCAACGCAGCTAGAGTGTAAAAATTAGTTGAAAGTACGAGTTAAAATGCATGCTAAAATACAGATAGATTCTGCTAAACTGTTGATGAGCACGGGTGGGGGGCACCTATTCACTAACTATGCCTACGATTCTATATGATTTAAGCTGTTGCTAGTTTTAATGTTGAGCTGATAACTTGGGTTCAAATGTCACAACTAAAATGCATCTGTTTTTATTATGTCTATAAAATTAGAATCGGAACACTCGAATGGGGAGTATGTGTACAGTTATTCAATATTATAATCAAATGTTTAGTGAACATACACATAGAGAGATTGCTTTCGTTGATAAAGAAGAATTTGTTGATCATTTAATCTACTAGAAATCTTAACGAAAATGTTGGCACACTGCTGTGAGTGTATGACGGACTTGATGAATACCAAAGAGCTTGGAATGAATTATATATAATCTGTGTGTATATGCAAGTACTATCCCAACGGGCAAATAAGTGTTTGGCTAAGTGTCAACCTATGCAATATAGAACTTTTGCTCCTTAGGAGGGAATTGAAAATTTCGTTAGAATAGTAAATCGAAATAGCAAATTTAAAGCAAAAAAAGTCTTAATGTATGCATAAAATTTTACTTTTGGATTCTGTTAAGGAAGATTTTAGTGATTCTCAGAGTTGTTCTCTTTTGTAGAGTTGGGCAATATCTAGTATGTCTGTAAGTTTCCCATATGCTATCCCTACAAAAACCAGAGGAAGATACTCTGAACTAATTGGAAATGAATGTTTTGCGGACTTAAATGCGAAACAGTGGGAAAATATTCAAGAAGGTGATCTATTTTTCCCTTTTCAGATCTGATTGCCCGTTTAAGAATAGCTAAACTTATGCAAACGATGTTTGTATGTTAATGGCATTGTCGGGCTATACAAATATCCTAATTACGTGTATAACTTATAGTAATTTGATATTCAATCATTACAATAAGGAACTTATTTACTTATATATACATTCCTATATTGTCAAGCGAATGAGACTTTAGTTTATACACCAAACCAGACCGATCCTAAGTCGATGTGTATTTTTGTGCTGAGCTGCCTCTGACTTGAAGCATTCTAAGAGACAATTGTGATTACCGTTATGAGATTGCATTTCAATACAATATGAGAGAGCACTTAAACTATACAAAACGATATAGGATGTTCTAGACTTAATAGTAATACCTTAGAACATCGATACAACTTCAAATGAGAAGCAAAACTACAACTGTTTAGGGGCAGTTATCGACCCAGCAATACATTTTTCTAATATTCCCATAACATTAGGTTGAAATGAAACTCAGCTTATTCATAAACATTTCACAGAAGAAGTAGAAAAAGTAGAAGAAGTAGAAAAAGTAGAAGAAGTAGTAGTAGTTGTAATAGTATTTGCTTTGGCTGGGTTCTAGCTTAGAATAGGATATAATATAAACGTAAGAGTAAAACTTGTCCATTAGTTCTATGCATTCTTTAGTATATTGGAGAGCTAGGAATAGCTAGATCTCTCCAGTTTCTTTCATTCAGCCACTGCAGGGTTTCCGAATCGCTCAAAGATGCACTGTTCAGATCTCGCGAAGACGCCCACCAAGTAAGCTTTGTTCTCCGTAGATCGTATATTGCAAAGTTGACATTCCGAGCTAGGGATCCTTAGATACGGTGTATAGTTTAGGCAGATGACTAATGACTGAAACGTCGAAATGGTGGGGGAAGTTGCTTTTGACTCCAAATCAGCATTGTGATGGTCAAAACATCATTTTCCTGAACAATTTTCCTGCAATATTCTTTCCAGCAACCTATGATGTGAGGCTTGCCAGGTGTGAGGGAGATCAAAATCAATGAAAAACTATATATAAGTTTAAATTCTCAATCAAATTCCAATAATATCTATCAATATTGAGCTATTTCTGTCAACTAAATTGAAATCTTAGTTAAAGAGTTATGCAAATATTTTTAAAAATTTTATGTCTAAGTGAAATGAAATATAATTAAAATTTTTCATAATTTCAAAACCTCATTCAAAACCACATATGAACGAACAAACATCATCCAAGTTCGAATGCCTTCACAAATTTCGTGTCTATCTGGGGTTAATCGCCTTAACGGCCACACTCAACAGGCTGTCGCTGCTGTTAGACAGACATCCACCCCACCACCCACTCTATGGCACTGCGCTTGGGGATCCTTTTTGGCCATACTACAGTGCATGTGCATGTGCATGCAGTAAGCAGTTGCCGTTGTTGTTGTTTGTCCTGCCTCTAGCCCTTTCTCACCTCTGTGTATGCCACCCACCCACACACACACTTCGGCTTGTGTGGATCGTGTGGCAGTGGCAGCGGCGCGGTCTCTCGTGTTGCATACGATTCGTATGGGTTGGCAGTAAATATACGAGCCATGTATGTGTGTGTATCTCTTTATGTGGTGTGTCCACTTCGTATGTTGTATGTTGCCACAGTTTTGGCCATGTTGCATGTTGCATGCCGAATTGTTTTTAACAGCTGCCTGCCGCCTGCCGCCACCCTCTGTTAACTCTCTAAGATCTTGAGTGTTTTCAGTTGTCGTAAAATAGTTAATCTATTGTCGTTTATGTTAAATATATTTTAACAATATTTGTTGGCGGCGCTTCTTGTTTTTGGGAGCGCCAGCATTTACGGCGATTCGTTTTTGCATTTGTTGGCAATTTGGCAAATTGCTGTTGGGTGTTTTTTTTTGTTTTTCTGGTTTGCTTGTTGTCCTTAGCAAGAAGTCATGAATATGTGAAGGCACATCTTCTTTCGGAATAATTCGACTAGAAGATAAGTTCTTATAATAACTTCTAGTGGATGAGAAACCTTGAACCTAGTTCTTGAAGATGATAGTTTGTCTTTGCAATCCCTTATTATCATCCGTCATTGATTCTTAACTCACAATCTGATATGGTAGTTCATAGCTAAGATGGTCGACCCTTAGCTAAACGGAGTAGTTTAGTTTATATCGACTTACTCATCCTCATCCAAAATAAGATCTTCGCTTTAAAAATGCGTACATATCGATTGATGTAAAGTGATGTCCTTTATTAAATCTGTGACTTCCGGCATCAAGAAGGGTTATCATGACTTTCACAAGCATTTAGTGTTCATTGAAGCCTATGGAAGGGTTACAATACCTCCCATGGCTTTCAATGAACTATCTATTTCTTTGTTTGGTTAACTTTTACATTACCATAAGAGACTCCCATAAATGTTATACAAACATATCCTCAATCCTCATCAATAATCCTGTTTTTACACAAAATTCACAAATCTTCCCCGTATTTAATGATTATTGAAGCTTATGGGAAAGTTTTGACTTATCATGTATTTGCCCTCGTTATTACTTCATGGATAAGAGAAAGAGGTAGCTGGTTGAAAACTCCAACTGTCTATCAGGCAAATATCTGTTTTCTCTGGTGATCTTATAATCTCATATGTCTCTCATGCACTTCATATGGTTTGTCCTAAATATTCTCTTTGTAAGTTCTTCTGTCTGAACGTTGGAAAAGTTTTCTCTAAGAGTATCCGCGTTGGGTCAGGAACCCACCTATAATAGTTGCAATTTGATTTTCATTTGAATTTGTACCAAGATTCTAAATTGTTAGTACTACGCTATGAGCATCCCTTAATAATAATCCTTTAATAATCCTCTTTTCCTTATTCCTGCATAACTCTAATCATATTTACTCAGTTAAATGCTTTCAAAATGACATTGACTATGTTGCTGCTCAGAACCTTAAATCGCCGCTGGTGTTGGCGCTGGCGTCTAAAGGCTCAAACTTTTGACGTCAGGAGATCAACAGCGGTCGCTGGTTCGATTCCCACGCTTGGGCTGGGTGTTCCATGTTGTATATATATATATGTATGTGTTGTGATTGTTTGTGCTCGTCCTCGTCCCTGTCAATTGTGTGTACCAGGACGCTGAACTCCCCTCAACCCCTCATCCATCCACCAACTTACCCCCCACCACCTCACCTACGTATCACCCCTCCTCAACAACTCGACACAAGTTAATGTACTGTAATTGCTAATGTAAATTCCATACAATATACTGATTGTCCACATAATAGTACAGATTGTATATAAAGATAATGATATAATGATATATAAATTTAGAACCTTAAATCAGTTTGTTAAGGAATACTCATGCAAAACTGTTCGCACTTGCATTGGCATAGTTCTGGTCAAGTTTTGGTAAAGCCATTTCACCCCCACAGCCCTTCTACCACAATAGTTTCAATATATTTCACTGACTTGAAGTAGGTTAGTTTGACTTATAAAGGAAATATTTGATATAAGTACTATCTTGACTTGTCTTACCATCGCTTCTTGATTAGTCTCCCTCTATAAAGTTTATTTACAAGGCCCAGACCTCCCTTTCCTTCTCATATGTTTCTCACTTATCTCCCTGCTTATGTACAAAGAAATGTCCTACAACTACTTAATCTGTCGAAGAATTCTTCCCACTCTTGTTCCGTTTTGTCAAATCTTAACCTACACTTTCTTCACGAAAGATATAACTAATATATACTAAGCTTAGACAACTCCATCATTTTACAGCTTAGACTTAGGCTTAGGAATTACACGAAAAGGAAAAGGCAAAGCAAAGTAAATTTACGATTTGCTACTGAGTTGCCCATTCATGGTCAGCAAACAGAGGCAGCAACACTTGTCTCATTGTGTGTGTGTGTGTGTGAGGCACTCTGAAAAGAAATCTTAAAATATTGCATATGAATGTTGCATGCAAAAGCCAGCAACATGCGATTGTTGCCAGCAAAAGCCACGTCTACGACAGCAACATCCTCTTCGTGGTCGACGTTGACGGCAACAGCAACATAAGCTCTGCAGCAGCAGCAGCAGCAGCAGCAACATGAACCATATTACAGTTTGAATGCTATTATTATGCCATTTTAATGCCTTCACGAAGTGCAACAAGCTGACGTCGACTGAGCTGCTAACTGACGTTGCTTAGTTTGATGTTTGTTGCTGTTGTTGTTGCGGGTGTTGTTGCTGTCGTTGAGGTTGTTGTTGCAGCTGCTATGCCCCCTGTGTCTGGCTTAATGTCATTTTATTTATGCTGCCTTACTTTTGAATTACTAAAAAACATATTACGCACAAATGATTTAACCCCGCGTTCCCTGTTCCCACCTTCCCTTCAAATACACTGAAATTAAAAAATATAACTTGAATGCTCAAATGGGAAATTGCATATAAAAGTGTTGTCTAAAAGAGATGCCTGGCTGTTTTTCAAGTCTTTACTCTATGCAAAAAGTGCTTCTATAAACGTAGTCATAAAATCTGACTGTAATATGATTGATTTTTCTGAGTGTACGTGCAACTGCACCTGTCGAGTCATTATGTGCAGTGAGCCTCCCCTTTTTCGGTGGGCTTTTGGCTGTGCGGGTGCAGGTCGGCTGTCAACTTATGCCACTTAAAATTACATTATGAAAACTTCTGGCTGCACAAGCAACAGGGCCGCCGCCGCCCCCGTACCCCACCCACTGCCGTAGCTATGCTTACGCCCACCGAGGCATCCCCGTGCAAAACTTTGACTGGCTTTGCGCTCAGCTCTTGCTTGCAATTTCTTTCAGTTCTTCTTCTTGTTCTTCTCTATATTTTTTTTGTTTGTTATTCGTGTTTTTTTTTTGTTCTGTGCTGAAACTTTTTTGTTACTTAATTATTTTGTTTGTTGTGCTTGTTAATGTTGTTGTTGTTGTTGGCAGTTGCCTGTTGTTGTTGGCAGTTGCTTGTTTGTTTGCCATATTGTTATTAATTAATTGAGTTACACTTGCCAACTGATGCTGAGGCTGCTGTTGCTGTTGCTGATGTTGCCATTTTGTTGCTGTTGCTGCTGTTGTTGTTGTTGTTTGTTTAGTGTTGCGAATATTTTATGAATTTTTAAATTTCATTAACTTGGGCAACTGTCGCCTCGCTGTCATGTGTCAACGACCCCCTACAGTCCGCAGTTAAGTGTGTGGAGCTGAACACCTGAGAGCCTCCAGTTGGGCATCATAAATATATGTGGCCTAAAAGCAAATTTTGTTATAGAAATTGTCAGTTTGAGAAAATGAATATTTAGCAATTCTTTTTCACTAACTACAGAGATCGTAACGATAATATATATAATATTTATATAATAGCAAGAAAGGAATAGCTGCCTTTCTTTATAATTATTTCCACACCTTAAACCCAAACAAAACAACACAAAAATGTTCTCTTTAGGCCTGAGCTTCACCTCAGCAATTGTCGCCACAAAAAGGCAGCATTGAGACCAACTGTATGTTGCAGCTTAACCATAAAGGCCTACAACAACAAGAACAGCAATAACAGATATAGCAACAAGCACAGCCAAAAGCTTAAATATTATTCATACGCCGCATTGGCCACAGTCACAGCAGGCTGCAGCCTTAGCTTTCATTTCGGATTCGCCTGCGCCTCGCATAACTATGTCAAATTAGTGTCTGCTGCTTTCCCACTCGAGTATTTAGGCTAGAGCAGCGGCAGACCAAAAATCCCCCCCCAAAAAAAACAAAAAACTTTCCCACTTTGCTCCTTGGGAAATTGTATTCAAATGCACAACGACAACAACAGAAGTCAGCAGCCGCAGTAGCAGCAGCAGCAGCAAGGCAAAAGAAAAATCTTTTAATTGAATTAGAAAATGGCAATGGGTCAGAAGCACGTTTGTAATGCATAATTTATGTTTACTTTGCTTTGTGATTTCTGGATTCAGTTTCAGTTTGCTTTGTTTTGAGGCCAAAATTTTCATAATCTTTTGGTGAAATGGAAAATCTGAAAATGGCAGCAGCACAAACTGCACTCAAATTATGAATATCATGCTGAAGCTGAGGCTGCCAATGCTGCTGTTGTTGCTGTTGCTGCTGTGACTTCTTTTTAAAAGTCCATCGAGTGAAATTGGGAAATTTTTGTATCTGTATATATGGTTAATGCTTAATGGCGGTTATACAAAATGGTAATGATTGGAAAAGTTGTACAAGCCGTAGAAGAGGCAGCCAGCCGTGTGGCAAGGAGTTTATAGTGGAAAAGTGCGTGTGACAGCCAACCGTAAGGAGTTGCCAGCGAGTTGCAAGCTCTACTGGCAGCTGTCAAGCGCACTTGCCTTACATTATTCCTTAACACTGTCTAACAAGAGAACAGGAATGGTGGGGCAGAAATTTTGATGGCAGAAATTTCTGATAAAGACAAAGCAAGAAGAAAATGAGAGATGATGATGGTGATGGATGATGGAGTTCAAAGTAATGATATCCATGCGATAATGTTAAAGTTAAAGTATTTTTACTGTAGAAGACACTAACAAGATAAGGAGGACACGAACGACCCCCAAACTATAATCACCTATTTATAGACCTCTGAAGGCAGGAAGAAAGAAATTATTCATTGTGAAGCTTTAAACTTTAGAATGGAAAGTCAAGTTTTGAACAATTAATGTCTCATCGGAGAAACCTCCAAAAGGGAACTTACAGCAAAGCAAGCAGAGAGCATATCTCACTCCTGGTAGAACCCTCAACGGGGCACTGACTTATTAGCACAGACTCCAGCAGGTTGGGTCTATAGCTCAGTGAGTTTAAAAGAAGCTACAATTGCCAAGAGTCTGCAGACCTAGAAGAACTTCTAGGCATTTTCTAGTACAGCTTTCAGTTAAAGTCGATTTATTATAATATGAATGCGGCCTAAGAAATAGCTAGCTGTGATTCTGTTCGAGTTTTAGTTGTGAACTGTTGACGTTGCGACAGCTAGAACCAAGTCAGTAGCGCAATTAGAGGCTTGCAAATGAGTGCGAGTGAACAGCAACATTCGTGGACAATGCGAAATAGGCAACAAATGGAAATTTACAGTACAGTGGGCCGTACCATGGGCATAATTGGATATTAGTAAGCGCAAATTTGGTATGTCTTTTGCGTCGCAACAAGGAGGTTGCCCCAAATTTGAGAAAGCTTCATAAGGAAATTAGATCAAATATGGCAACATCATGGGCTAAGAATGACCTAAGTAAATTACCACTAACCTAACCTAACACTAACCTAACCTAACTGCCAAACCTAACCCTAACCTAACCTAACCTAACCTAACCTAACTTAACCTAACCTAACCTAACCTAACCTAACCCAACCTAACCACTAACCACTAACCTAACCTAACCTAACCTAACCTAACCTAACCTAACCTAACCTAACCTAACCTAACCTAACCTAACCCAACC